>OZ012741.1:173989305-174262208 GCA_963859935.3 Lathyrus sativus
ATCTCTCACTTCAACCTCGTCCATAGGAATAACATGTGATGGATCCGGAACATACTTCCGAAGTTGCGAAATATGGAATACATCATGAAAATTCG
Organism: Lathyrus sativus; assembly: GCA_963859935.3. Taxonomy (NCBI): domain Eukaryota; kingdom Viridiplantae; phylum Streptophyta; class Magnoliopsida; order Fabales; family Fabaceae; genus Lathyrus; species Lathyrus sativus. The sequence continues at coordinate 173,989,401 of OZ012741.1, forward strand.
AAAGATTCAGAGGCAACGCCACACGGTAAGCCACAGCACCAACTCGTGCAGTAATCTGATACTGACCAATAAAACGAGAAGTCAACTTCTTCGACTTCAAAGCACGACCCACACCTTTAACTGGTGTAACTCTCAAAAACACATGGTCGCCTTCTTGAAACTCAAGATCTTTTCTTCTCTTGTCATGATAGCTCTTTTGTCTACTTTGAGAAGCCTTCATCTTTTCCCGAATAAACTTCACTTTCTCTGTCGTTTGTTGTACCATCTCCGGTCTAACTATCGGCCTCTCACCGGTTTCATGCCAACATAAAGGTGTTCGACATCTCCGACCATACAGAGCCTCAAATGGTGCCATACTTATACTTGAATGAAAACTGTTATTGTAGGTGAACTCAATTAACGCCAAATAACTATCCCAAGCACCACCTTGCTCGAGCACACAAGCACGCAATAAATCCTCCAACGATTGAATTGTCCTCTCGGTTTGACCATCTGTTTGTGGATGATAAGCTGAACTCAATCTTATCTTAGAACCCAAAGCATTTTGTAAACTCTCCCAAAACCTCGATGTAAATCTAAGATCTCTATCTGATACAATACTCTTAGGAATTCCATGTAACTTCACAACCACAAGAACATAGATCTCGGCTAACTTCTCCAAAGGATAACTAATATCAATTGGAATGAAGTGAGCAGATTTAGTAAGCCTATCTACGATTACCCAAAAATCATTATGACCTCTTTGCGTATTCGGCAATCCCGTAACAAAATCCATCGATATACTATCCCATTTCCACTCCAGAATGTCCAGCGGTTGCATCAATCCACTAGGCTTTTGATATTCCACCTTAGACTTTTGACAAGTTAAGCATGAATACACAAATTGAGCTACATCCCTCTTTAATCCAGACCACCAAAATATTTTCTTCAAATCTTGATACATTTTATTCGCTCCCGGATGAATACTTAAGTTACTTCGGTGTCCCTCTTCCAATATCATCTTTTTCAACTTCGCATCTTCGGGAATACAAATACGACCAGGGAATCTCAAAACCCCAAAATTATCAACCTTGAAATCCTCATTCTCATTCATCATTAAATCAACAAACTTTAAATCCAACTTTTTCTTTTCACATACGGTTGCAAGAAAATCATTCGTAACATGTAGCATACCAAGTCTCACACTTCTCGGCGTCACTTCACAAACTAAACTCAAGTCTCTAAAATTCTCCAAAAGTTCCCATTCTCTCATCATCAATGCGGACATATGTAGCAACTTCTGACTCAAAGCATCGGCCACCATGTTTGCCTTACTCGGATGGTAATTCAAACCAAAATCATAATCCTTCAAAAGTTCTAACCACCTTCTCTGTCTCATGTTCAATTTTTTTTTATCAAATAAATATTTCAAACTCTTGTGATCACTAAAAACTTCAAATCTTGCACCATAAAGATAGTGCCTCCAAATTTTCAAACAAACACCACGGTCGCTAATTCCAAGTCATGTGTAGGATAATTCTTTTCATGCACTCTCAATTGTCTTGAAGCATAAGCCACAACTTTTCCATCTTGCATCAAAACACCACCTAAACCTGTGAAAGAAGCATCACAATGAACCACAAATGGTTTTGTCGGATTCGGCAAAATCAAGATCGGCGCCGTCGTCAACCTTCTTTTTAGCTCAATGAAACTCTTTTCACAATTAGTATCCCAAATGAAAGTCTTTCCTTTACAAGTCAATTATGTTAACGGAAGTGCCAACTTCGAAAATCCCTCAATAAACCTCCGACAATAACCCGCCAAGCCCAAAAAGCTTCGAATCTCCGTAACCGATCTAGGAGCCTCCCATTGCATCACCGCATCAATCTTGGATGGATCAACACTAATAACACTACCGAAAATAACATGTCCAAGAAAACTTACTTCCGACAACCAAAATTCACATTTCGACAACTTAGCATACAATTGTTTCTCTTTCAAAATTTGTAACACAATCCTCAAATGCTCTTCATGCTCCTCTTGATACTTAGAGTAAATCAAAATATCTTCGATGAACACAACCACAAAATGATCTAACTGTTCATGAAAAATATGATTCATGTATTCCATAAACACACTTGGCGCATTAGAAACCCCAAATGGCATCACGGAATATTCGTAATGGCCATACCATGTCCTAAAGGCTGTCTTTTGAATATCCTCTTCTTTCACACGAATCTGGTGATATCCCGATCTCAAATAAATCTTGCTAAAAACACGCGCACCAACCAATTAGTCCATCAAATCATCGATCCTTGGAAGTGGATACTTGTTCTTAATTGTCACCTTGTTCAATTGTCGATAATCAATGCATAATCGCATACTCCCATCCTTCTTCTTTACTAATAATACCAGAGCACCCTAAGGAGAAACACTTGGCCTTACAAATCTCTTATCCAACAAGTCATTCAATTGCTTCTTCAACTCTACCAACTCTGATGCCGACATATGATACGGTGCCATCGAAACTGGTCTAGTACCCGTAACTAGATCAATATAAAACTCAACTTCTCTTCCCGGTGGTACATCCGTAATATCCTCCGGGAACACTTCTGGAAAATCACACACCACTGGGAACACATCGAGCTCAACTTTACTCTCCACCGACAATTATGCAAACAACCCGAACAATTGAGCTTCGTCCGCTAAAAGTTTCTTCAACTCTTTAGTGGATAGGAAACTTTCATCTTCATCATCTTCCAAAGAAGGAAATTTCACTAACTTGTGATGACAATCTATATGAACTTGATTAAATTGCAACTAGTTCATACCCAAGATTACATCCAATCCCTCCAACGGCAAACACACTAAATCCATAATGAAGTCTTTACCATACATGGTCAAAGGATAACTTACACACACCAAAGATGTAGTTACTGACCCCGAAGCAGGAGTCTCAATAACCATGTCACCACCCCCAAGAAGTCACGAACAAATTCAAACGCTTAGCGCACTAATGAGAAATAAACGAACGAGTCGCTCCAGTATAAATAATAGCAACTAAAGGTGTACTATTAATAAAGCATGTACCTTTAATCAAACGATCTGCACTAGTAGTGTCTGACCCAGCTAATGTAAACACCTTTCCGCACGCTTGAGCTTGTTTCGACTTAGTACACTTAGTATTAATGTGACCCACTTCTCCATAATTATAGCACTTCACTACATTCCTCCTACAATCGGTAGTAGCATGCCCAAGGCCTCCACAGTTAGAACATTTCACTACGGTCTTCCCACACTCAAATGATTTATGACCCAATTCACCACACTTGTAACACTTAACGGAACCGGAACCTCCTCCTCCAGATCTCTTATCAAAGTTTCCCCTATGCTTGCCTTTATCAACGGGTGTTACATAAGGTCCACTTCTAGCTTGTTGCTTTCCCTTCCTCTCATTCAAACTTTTGTAATGCGTAGAACGAGCCTTGCTATCTTCCTCGAAGATTCTACAACATTCCGTCAAATCCGTAAACCTTTTTATCCTTTGATATCCCACAGCTTTCTTAATCTCGGGATGCAAACCATTCTCATATTTAATACACTTTGAGAACTCAGCAGTAATTACAGCATAGTGAGGATGGAATTGAACTAACTCCACAAACTTAGCAGTATACTCCACCACCGACATACTACCTTGTTTCAGTTCAAGAAACTCCATATCCTTCTTCCCTTTCACACTTTCAGGGTAATACTTCCTCAAGAACTGAGTACGAAATAAATCCCAAGTTATCTCTTCATCATCCACCTCAAGAACTTGACGCATACCGACCCACCAATCGTCGGCTTCTTCCTTCAACATGTGAGACCCAAGTCTCACCTTATTCCCCTCCGCACAGCCCATGACTCTGAAGATCCTTTCAATCTCTTTCAACCAAATTTGAGCATCATCGGGATCAAATCTTCCTTTGAAGACTGGTGGTTGATTCTTTCTGAACTCGTCATTAGCATTCACGTTCGGTGCACCTTGCACCGCCCTAGCCATTTCTTCCAAAGTAGCAGCCATCGCATTGTCGTTTCGACCAGCCGTATTCTGACCATTCCCAAAAATAACAACAAGGTTAAACAACCGTTCAACCATCACAACAACAAGATAGACACAACTGACTCAACACTGGCTCTGATACCACTTAATGTAACACCCCCTTTCTATACCCCAAAATAATCACATAAACAATTAGTCACATATTAAACATTTCATCAGAGTATAATTATAAATATAGTATAAAAGGGGCGCATCATATTACGCTTGAAATTAAAACATACAACACCTGCTCAACAATAGATATGCAATAGTGGGGTAACTTTCCAACAAAGGAACTTAGTCCTTACACTCACATCTCAATATTTAGAATAAAAGCGGAAAATCTAAACATTGAATAACATCAAACATATACATATATACATATATATATATATATATATATATATATATATATATATATATATATATATATATATATATATATATATATATATATATATATATATATATATATATATATATATATATATATATATATATATATATATATATATATATATATATATATATATATATATATATATATATATATATATATATATATATATATATATATATATATATATATATATATATATATATATATATATATATATATATATATATATATATATATATATATATATATATATATATATATATATATATATATATGATCTGACCTGATCAGGAGGGGATCACGGGCTGGCCACACGCTGTTGGAGTGCCGCTTGCTCGTCGGTGATGAGGAAGAGAAGGGGGGTGTACCTGCAAAACACTCTGATGCCAAAGTGAGAAGTTGGGCAGAGCGATGGCGAAGTACAGAAAAAGGGGTAAGAAGTGTGTTACCTGACCCTCTTGAGGAAGAGGGTATTTATAGAGAGACCCCAGCGCTGGGCCAACGGTCATTTGAGGTGGGCTGGATGACCAGGCCCAACCCTAATGACTGCTAGGGCTTACATGGTGTAGAGAAGACCAGAACGTGGTCTTCGCCCTAGTTCAACTGTCCCGTGATCTCCGGAAAGTGGGTTTGACCTGCTCTTTCGGAGGTGGGCAGTTGGGAGATGACGTGTCCCCGCGGAGGGGAGCACGTAGAGAACGTGCGCCGGGCACGTTGTTCTCCCCGCGGAGGAGAGCTCGGGAGGCTCCCCGGAGGCACGTTGTTCTCCGTGAGGGGAACGCGAGGATGTGGAGGAACCAAAGATCTCGCTCGACGGACCGGGGTGTCCCTTGTTCGGCCGATAAGAGAGGACGTTGAGATGCTGTCGGACGCGTCGCCTATCCCTGGGGGGGCGTGCCCTGCCCGTCCTATGGGACGCGTGTGCCCGGTATGGCTAGTTCACTTACTGGGCCGTGCGTGGTATTGGGCTGGACCGAGGTTGGGCCCAGACCAGAACAATATATATATATATATATATATATATATATATATATATATATATATATATATATATATATATATATATATATATATATATATATATATATATATATATATATATATATATATATATATATATATATATATATATATATCATCCAGTATGATTCAACAACATCAGTCATGTATACATAAACATTCATCAACAATATACATATACAAATGTATCACAAAAGAATCATGAACATCCTAGCTACCTGATGCTACATATCAGAGCCGACCGACCAAAATAATGAAGACATGCTTCACAAAAGACCTCCAGCATACCTACTCTGCAATGCCTCATAGAGCATCATAAAACAGCAGAAGGGTGAGAAATATTATCATAATAACAATGCATATAATTATATATAAAACCAAGCATATTCATCATGCATACTTTCACAATTCTTATCATTTCACATAAACATACACATTTATGTTTATTCACCAATGCACAATTATAAAGATGATAAATGCAAATCATAGAGACCGACTCACGACTCTATACAAATGCAATGCGGTACCGACTCAATCATCTCAAGTTCACTCAGGAACTTATTGGAACCATCACTCGTTACCAATGTAACTCCCCATCAGGCCTACGATGTTCACCCATTCCTCACACCTCACATAGGCACACAATGTTTATGGATTGCTCACACCTCACATAGGCACATAATCCGATTTCTCACACCTCACATAGGCACACAATCATTTGTAATCATCGCTCACACCTCACACAGGCACACAACGTTACAACGGATTCTCATTAGAATCACACAACACAAGAATGTACATCATTATGCTTCACATGCAAAATGACTCAAGACACTCTTGAAATGAATACATATTTACAATATATTCATGCATTCATCTTATACCATCACATACAATCTATACACATTCACATCAATTACGCCAAACGGCAACGAGCATCGCTTTACCACCTAAACAGCAACGAACTCTATCATAATTATCATGCATTTACATTTAATTTAAACAATGCATTTATTTGCCAAAAGGCCACAATTCATAATAGATTCCACAATCTAGGATTCACGCCATACAGTTACTCACAGCATAACATATAACATCACACAAGCTACACGATTCGGGAGAAGGTTGATCACATCCGAGTCGAAGAATCGATATTGGATGGTGTTGCGGTTGAAATAGGATATCAAACTATTAATTAGTTTGAATCACAATTATTAATTTACAACCACTCTTTGATTTACCCGAAGGAAAAGGTCAAAAGAGGGAAAAACCTATTTTTGCATCATAAACACAATGCGGGGAGAGACCTAGGTAAGGGGTTGGTTAAGCTTAGGGAAGGTACTAGCACCCTAAACTTCTGTAGTACTCTACAGGAACCTTTTGTTTATTGTATGCCTTTTTACTTTTATTATTTACTTAAGGTATATATTGCTAAGGGATAGAGTGACCTAAAAGACCTAAGGGTTAGTCCTAGGTTTACTCGGCAAGATTCGCATCTTGTGCCTATGTATCCTGGATAGGGAATGGAATCAGAGTAATCGTAGTTCCCCTTGAGAGGGAGGTTAGAAACTTCTTAACTATGGTCAAGGTTTCAAGGGGAGTAAACGTATCTTAAGGACACGCTTACGTGGAGTCTTGAAACTCCTATTTCTATGTTGAAAAGTTGAATTAAAATTAGGGTTGTAATAAAAAAAATGTTTTAATTTTAATGTTAAAAAATATTTTAATTTTTTGAAATTTTGTTTTGATTAAGAAAATTGCTTCTTAAAAAAGGGGTTCTTAATTAAAAAAGAAATGGTTTTTTCAAAAAAAGGGTTTTAATTTTTGGCTTGGGGTTTTAAAAATAAAAGAAGTGTTAGTAATAAATTAAAATATAATGTGATTACTAATTACAGTTTTAAAAAATAATAATAATATTAATAAGATAAAAAAAGATAATATAATAATATGATGATATAATAAATAAATAAAAAAAGAAATAGAAATAGAAATAAAAGGAGTGGGGATAGGTGGATGGTGTTGCTGTGTTGTTTTGAGGGTTTGGAAAAAAACCCTTTCCCTTGTTTTGAGGGTTTGGGAAAAAACCATTTCCCTTGTTCTTCCCAACCAGTGGCGGCTCCCACGACCATTGACGATTTTCGAAGCCTTTCCCTTCCTTCTTCTTTGCCTGTTATCCCTCCCTCTTTGTCTTGCTGAAACCTGAAAAATGAAACTCAGGAATTCTGTTATTTACAAAATTAAATGCTCACCTCGTTAGCGGTTGGGATTTGTTGATGATGATGCTTAATGAAGGAAGGTTATGATGATTCTTGTTGATCTTCTGAACCTTCTCTTCTTCAAAACTCCTCCTCAGCTCTTTCGGTCTCTTTTCCTTTTCTTCTTCCTTCCCCTTTTCTCAAATGCAACTCATGTTTATATAGGTAATAAATTAGAGTTAACTCTAACCTAATGCCTACTTTAAAAGCCCAACTTAAATAATTAGGCAAAACTAAATAAAATTTAAACAAATTAAAATAAACTTAAAACTCTATTTATTTATACTAAACATTAAAAATATTATAAAAAGAATAAAATCTTTTCTAATATTTTTAATTTAATGATTTTTGGACGTTTTTATGAATAATATGGAAAAAAGTTTGGGAGTGTTCGCTGGCAGCTCGTTGTGCGCTCGCTTAGCGAACACTTCGCTACTCAAACCCTCAATTATCCAAAAATGTCAAAAAGTCACAAAATCACCCTATTTCAATCAAACAAGTTCCAATAGTCTCGGCCTAACATTCCTCGACTAAACTACACAATTTATTTCGAATTTTAACCGTGAAAACATCGGTTTCTATCGATTTAACCAATTCGACCTAAAATGGAAATATGTGGAAAAACAACCAAACAATCCAAACAAACACATACATAATGATATACATTGATGAGATAATAAGATTTTACACCCTTACCCGATTAAATCGATTACTAGAAGTTGTTTTGAAGATTTCCAAGCTTTTCCTCTTTTTCTTCTCTTTTCTCTTCTTCCTCTTTCTTTCTCTCCTTTCTCTTCCTTTCTTTTTCTTTTCTCTCCTCTTTCTCTCTTATATCTTTCTATTCTAATTTCTTCTATTACTTTTTATCTCAAAATATCTAATAATTCATTTCTTACAAAATATCTAACTTAACATTAATTAAGAAATATCTAAAATACCCTCCAACCTAATTTCCCCGAAAACTCTCAAAAATGATAAAATAACACAATATGCAAACATAACATATTAACACACCAATTCCGCAAATAAAATAATAATTACCCAAATAAAATAAAAGACTCAACAAAAATGGGAAATCAGAATCGGGGCGTTACATGTACGGTCAAAGATTGTGACCACGTGTGTGTTGGCTTTGGCAGCTTTGTCTTTCATGAATTTCATTGAAGTATCACTGTACAGCTGATCCGATTGTAATACTGAACCCCACTTCGTACGTCTGCTATCAAAGAGTGCGCCTAGTGATGCAGTAAAGCAGCAAGCAAAAATATTATTTTCGGAAGAATTTCCTCCGGGATTTATCGTCTCCACAGGGATCAGTGTGAGGGAAAGAATGTCGTTCGATAATCTCTACGTTTCTAAGCTTGGGTTTGAATGGTTTGGGATAAAAATTCAAAAGGAGAAACATAAAACAAGAAAATAAGTACATTCTTAAGAAATGAGAAAACTCGCCAGGAGTTGTATTTCGTTCTACCCATCATGTACTAAAAAATATATGGATCAAATGCACGCAACCTAATTCACTCGTCAATATCACCACGTATCGCTCACAACAGAGTTTATCTCTAACACAAAGTCGAGAGATCAACCGTATCGTCTCATTGTTGATCTCTCACACAACTCGACAACACGGAGCATTAAGAATCGATACCCACGTGAATATTAGTTCTAAATCTATCTCTAGCATTTAGAATCTAACAGATGTTCATCTTAGATCGAGTTTGAACCGTATATCTCTATAGCAATCCAAACCCATTAAGTAAAAAATCAAGATAACCATCGATAAAGAGTTGTAAAAGAGATTTTATACAAAGATCCATAAATATACATACAATCAAGATAAACTTACATACAAAACCCCAACAAATGAAAAATACATAGAGAGGAAGGAAGAAGAACACAAATCTCACGGTTTGTCAACTCCGATTGAAGTGGATTCGACTCCGAATCGTCAAGATGCACCCTCCAATGTTGTTTCTAAGCTAAATCTACTCAAGAATGTGTTGGATGAAGTTGGGGTAAAAAGTTCCCAAACAACATACCCTAAAAAATGCTGAAAAATCACTTAAATAGACAAAAATGGGTCCCAGTACTCGCTTAGCGAGTGGCTAGCGAACTGCTGTTCGCTTAGCGAACTGCCCAGCGAACATGACAGCAAACCATTTCTTGTTTCGACCATAACTTTTTAACCGTAACTCCGTTTTTCGCCCGGTTCGAAGCGTTGGAAAACTTATTCAATGCTCTATCTAAAAATGCTCCAACATCAATGCTTTATTACCTACAAAAATGAATGAAATTCAATTAAACTCAATGATATTTACAGGAAAACATAATATATACACTATAACGTAAAGTAAACGCATTTATAAACAAATCGGGGTTTATTCGAACGATTTTAACATAAAGTACCGTTAAGTGCAATAAAACTTATATACAAAAATAGGTAAAATTTGCACTTAACAACTCTCCCCAACTTACCTAATTGTTTGTCCTCAAACAAAGTCGACAACTAAAGGAACAAAAGTGAAATCCAAGAAATCGCGTAACAACAAGTTTTGACAAACGGAAAACAAATGCAATGGTTCAATCAAAAATTGATACACGCAAAGTGAATACTTACCACTAAACTTCAACGATAACATAATCACGAAACAAATGCTAAATACAAAAGTCATGCCAAACATTCTAAAACAACACAAGCTCAAACGTGAATCACACCTAGCAAAAACAATCATCGGTAGATGAAAAACACAAAATGAGGGCTTTTTTCACTCACACAATAATCTTGCAAACAAAAGACTAAATTATGCAATCATCCAAAAATCATGTTGAAAACACAAAAGCAAGAATCAAAAGGACTTCCAGGGTTGTAATGTCGTCGGGTGAACAAACAAGGGATAATTCCTAAAGCTAATCGAAACAAAAACTTGCCTAAACCTAAGGGAGTGATAAACTCACAAAGTTTCAAACACAAAAATTCCAATCAAACTTCTTCCAAAATCCCAAGTGTTATACCAAACACATAGAACTTATTAGCACAACATTATTCTACTCTTTTTGTTTATCTTTTTCTAAGCTTTTTCAATTTTTCTTTTCTTTTCTTTTCTTTTCTTTTTCATATTTTTCTCATTTTTCTTTTCTTTTCTATTTTTCAACCTCATAGCAATCAACAACATAAGTGAACGATCATCATCTCCCCAACTTGAATTCAACCACATCATCATGTGAATACTCCCTACTTTCTAAGGCAAGGTAAAAATTCATACAACAACACAAAGTTGAGGGCTCAAGAAAAAACAACAATCAAGATCCACACAAAAAATGAATTTGATACTCATAGACAAGAATAAAACTCAAACAACATGGATAATGACCAAAGGCTCAAAGGGGTTACAAATGATCACACACTCACAAGGTGAATTGACTATTTGGCTAGGTAGTTGTGCTCAAAATGAAACAAGTGCCTTAATCCTTTTCATGCTTTCATATAATCAACACAAACAAAAGATTAAGCATAATAAAATCCAGTTAAAACAAGAATATTGGTACTCCGAGCATATATGAACAACGAAAGGCTTCCTCACAAAAAGGTGGGAACTAAAGTGATTCACAAAATGAACAAGTATACAAAATAATGAATGGCGTGGAAATTGTAAAAAGTCTAAGTATCATGAATATGCTAAAGCCTAGAAAGCGATAAACACATACCTTGAACGTGTACAAAACTTTAAACACTATCATTACCACGCATTCGCAAGTTGAAACACTCAAACTTGGAAAATCACCTCAAATACCTCAAGCTACCAAAAAAAAATTTGAGTCCAAACAACGATAAAATACCGGGTGAAAATGGATTAAACAAGTTGTAAAGTGAAGATTTGAGAATTTTACGAATAATCCGAGAACAACTTGTTTAATGAATGTTCACCACACTACCTAAGCTAGAAGGAAAAGGTAATAACGAAACAAAAATGGAAAAAAACATGCTTGTTTTACGTCGTAAGCTCGACGCCTTTATTGTGCTTAGCTAGTAACTTCCTTCCTTCATGCCATGTGATGTCTCACCGTGCAAACCAAAAGCAAGTGTCCTAACCAACCACTTGAACAAATGTTACGAGAACAAAATATATACAACACTTAAACAAACATAATAGAAGACAAAAGCAAAACAAGTATCTATACAAGCATATATATATATATACAATTATGTGCAAAGCTTAGAAATATAGAAACTATCGCAATGCAACTCAATATCAAAACCAATCCCCGGCAACGGCGCCATTTTGTTGATGCGATAAAGCAGCAAGCAAAAATATTATTTTCTGAAGAATTTCCTCCGGGATTTATCGTCTCCACAGGGATCAGTGTGAGGGAAAGAATGTCGTTCGATAATCTCTACGTTTCTAAGCTTGGGTTTGAATGGTTTGGGATAAAAATTCAAAAGGAGAAACATAAAACAAGAAAATAAGTACATTCTTAAGAAATGAGAAAACTCGCCAGGAGTTGTATTTCGTTCTACCCATCATGTACTAAAAAATATATGGATCAAATGCACGCAACCTAATTCACTCGTCAATATCACCACGTATCGCTCACAACAGAGTTTATCTCTAACACAAAGTCGAGAGATCAACCGTATCGTCTCATTGTTGATCTCTCACACAAATCGACAACACGGAGCATTAAGAATCGATACCCACGTGAATATTAGTCCTAAATCTATCTCTAGCATTTAGAATCTAACAGATGTTCATCTTAGATCGAGTTTGAACCGTATATCTCTATAGCAATCCAAACCCATTAAGTAAAAAATCAAGATAACCATCGATAAAGAGTTGTAAAAGAGATTTTATACAAAGATCCATAAATATACATACAATCAAGATAAACTTACATACAAAACCCCAACAAATGAAAAATACATAGAGAGGAAGGAAGAAGAACACAAATCTCACGGTTTGTCAACTCCGATTGAAGTGGATTCGACTCCGGATCGTCAAGATGCACCCTCCAATATTGTTTCTAAGCTAAATCTACTCAAGAATGTGTTGGATGAAGTTGGGGTAAAAAGTTCCCAAACAACATACCCTAAAAAATGCTGAAAAATCACTTAAATAGACAAAAATAGGTCCCAGTACTCGCTTAGCGAGTGGCCAGCGAACAGCCCAGCGAACATGACAGCAAACCATTTCTTGTTTCGACCATAACTTTTTAACCGTAACTCCGTTTTTCGCCCGGTTCGAAGCGTTGGAAAGCTTATTCAATGCTCTATCTAACAATGCTCCAACATCAATGCTTTATTACCTACAAAAATGAATGAAATTCAATTAAACTCAATGATATTTACAGGAAAACATAATATATACACTATAACGTAAAGTAAACGCATTTATAAACAAAGCGGGGTTTATTCGAACGATTTTAACATAAAGTACCGTTAAGTGCAACAAAACTTATATACAAAAATAGGTAAAATTTGCACTTAACACCTAGCCTAAAATATGTTGCCTTCACCAAGGCAGTTATCAGTAGGTTTCGGATTCCCTTGAAAACAGAATTCATTGATTCAGCGAGGTTAGTTGTCATGTGGCCCCATCGCACCCCATTGTCGTATGCCCGTGTCCATTTCTCTCTATCAATGTTATCAATCCATCTTAATGCATCCACGTTTGTTAGTCTGATCTCATCACGGTAGTATTTGAATGTGGGTTTTGTTAGTGCATGTCCTGCGTTCACAACCTTCTTCGGTAGCGTCTTATCTTTGATTTCCCGCATGAAATTTTAGGCAATATGTCTTATGCAATAGACGTGGGTCGAGGGAGGATCCTGCCAACCGTTATCAAAGTTGTTGTATGCACTCTCGATTGATGGGTGCCGATCAGAGGTCAAACATAAGTTAGGTTAGGGAGACACGTAAAAGCGAAGATTTTTTAACAAAAAACTCCAACCCCCAGCAGTCTCCCCTTCAACTATAGCGAAGGCTATTGGAAAGATGTTGTTGTTCCCGTCCTGTGTCACAACCATGAGTAGGGTGCCCTAATTGCATTTCCCGTATAACCAAGTGTCGTCAATTTGAATTATAGGTTTACAATATGCAAACCCTTTGATGCATGGTTCAAACGCCCAAAAGAGTCTTTGAAAGATTCCATTTCCACCCATGCAAATCTCGTCTGGTGTACACACAGGCATTGTCTTCAATATAGCAACAGTCCCTAGAGAGTAGTTGTTATACCCCAAATTTTACCCTCAGATTTGTTGATCTTTTGCATATCACTCTAGGTCATTCGTTATTTGCATAACTAACCATGTTATTAGTTATTCTCTATTTTGTTTCACTTATGAATCAGGGTTTGACTACAGAAATTCCAAAGGTGATTGAAATAGAGTTTTGGACAGGAGGTTTTCTTTTGAGTTGGATTTCTATTGCTTAGAGGTTACTTCTTTTGGTTATTGTACTAAGTTGAGGCAGAGGTGTTGGTTTTTTTAATTGTCATGAGCAGTTCTTATCAGAAGCTTATCAAGGCATGACATCAACTTTTCTGAATGGCCACAAGGGTGTCGTTTGTGTAAAGCTTCATCAGAGGGTTTCACGCTGATTCAAATTTCTATTGAAATGGGTTGTAGAGTCTGTCAGTTGTTTGCAGGTGTTAATGGTATGGTTCAGGTTTTCCTCATTTGACTTGAAGATTTGTCAGGTTTGTTGGTCAAGATTAATGGTTTCCAAATCCTTCGGTCGAGGTTCTGAGTGGTGTGGAAGTCTGTTGCCTTTTTACCTACGTCCATTTCTATAGCCATTTTCTATACTCACCCATTGTCCTTTTCTTTTATCCGATTATCCATTTCTTTTTAATTCATTTTCCAATCTAGCTGCGAGATCCACTCGTACACCGTTCTGGTTTCACATTTTAATTCATTTCCCTTTTACATATAAATTATCCTTGGTCTTAACCATAAACCATTTCATATTCCTTCTTCAAATTCATTGCAAATCCATGTCTTTGGTTTTCTTTTATTTCAAGTCAATTAGCACAATTTCAAACTTAAGGCTCAATTTAATCCATTTGTTTACATCCAACTTTTTTTCATTTTTTTATTTCTTTTATATAAAAAAAAACCATACAGGAACCCATTTACATTCAAAGGCCTATCGCCCATCATTGTCTTGCAAATTTCATAACACAACGTAAGTCACAACAAATTGAAAATAAGAGTCATCTTAATATGACATCCTTGGATAGTTTTGCCCCAAAATTCCCACGTTGTTGTCATTGAAAAAACCTGCAACAAGACTTGTACCTTGCTACCACTTTTGACCCAAAACCTGCAAAATAACCAAAAACAGGCCTGCTGTTACAAAAGCAAAAAAGAAAACTTCCTGCATAATGACAACAACACTACCTTCAAAGTTACAACCAGACCCTGCGTGCGTATACCTATACCAGCAACCTGCATAAAAGATTCTCACAATTACACCAATTTGGAGTCTACTCCATAGTCCTATCGAGAACATAGTAAACCGAGTTACAACAAAACTGCATATTGAAAGTAACAGGACATAAGGAAAAAGGGGAGGGAGATGATAAAAAGGAGAGAAACAACACATAAGACCTGCATCAACCTGCTACTACTGTGTAATACATCCCTACAAATCCTGCGCCACTGGTCACAAGAAAGCAAAATGGCTATGCTGCTATCTACTTGTGATAACCTGCCACAAAGACACAAAAGAAATCACAAAAAAAATATCCTCTTGGAACCTCCTTCATTAGTCCTCATCCAGAAACAAAACCGATAACTCATTCAACCTTGAGTTGCTACTCCTCTCCAACCTTTTCTTTTCATAAACAGAGGTCCAATCAATGATGCTTGCAGTTCCATTTCCATTGCAATAGAGCAACAAATTGCACTGGTGCAACAACGACAAATGTCACAATCGAGAACGACATAGCCATAGCCACAGACGAAAGGAAGAGGAAAAGAATTTGGAAGAGCGAGGATACGTAAGCAGAACAAAAAAGAAAGCTTACATGAGTATTGGACTTGGCAGAAACTACTGTGTCGGAGGTAACGTTCGTCGTTAGATTGCACCATTTTTGTTTTTGATGTTTTCTCTTTTGCGTGATTTACATATCCTGGGTGTTAAGTTATGACTTATCGATTGCGACTCTGGAATTCAACGGAGCGAGATAGCGACTTCAGGGTTTAGGTTTTGTGTACACTTCGTTTGATTTTTTTTTTGTGGGATTCGAAGATGTGTGAGGATCAACATGTTGGGGCCATGGTTAGAGAGTGTTTTCTTGAGGGATTTGAAGGAAATGTTGTTCTAAGATTTCTCACTAATCTCTTTTGCGCTTTTCAGATGTCACTGTAAAATGTTGATGAAACAGTTGTAGGTTTCCAAAGCCTTGGCTTTGTTGACTGAATTGGGCCGGTTTGACCCGTTTCTCTCCACTCATCTGCTGGCTTTCCTTTTCATGGGTCTGTAGTTATTTCTTTTGGCCCATCCATTCCTTGAGTTTAGTTTAAAAATTTTGACATTAATTTTATGTTTTAGTTTTAGATTTTAATTTAGATGTTTTAAATAAAAAAATCCAAATAATTTTTTTTTTATAATAATATTTATGAATTAATCATTTCTTTTCTGACGCATATTTAATTATTTAGGATTCTAGCTTTCCATCATTTAGATTTTATCTGGTTAATTTCTTTAATTAGTTTGGCGTCTACCTTTGTGAGCTTGTAACTCATATATCTTTTGCTTGATCTTATGATTTCAATTTTTGACTCCTCTGACTCTTTATTTTGTGATTAGTATCCATGTTTTGATATTTCACTTTTTTAATTCTATTTTGAGATTGTTATTTCTGTGCTTTAAGTTTTTTCCCTTTTGTTAACTCATCTCAAATGCTGAGGCATATCTTGACTACTTGTTTGCCTGTGTTCGATTCCAAAGGAAGGGTTCCTTGTTGATTTGTAAGTCATACCCTTAGGGTAGTTTAGCAGCTTTTTTGTTCCTCTCTTGACCTTGTTAGGATCTCCCTCTTGGCCTCGTTAGAGCCGTTTTGCCTTGCAATTTAGAATTAGGTTTAGAGTTTGTAAACTCTACGTGAGCATCATCTTTATAATTACTCACTTTCCCCGTTTGACTTTCGTTAAAGTCAATCTTTAGTTAGTTTTCAACTTAGACCTAGGGAGTTCGTTAACTCCATGTAAGTATCATGGTTATGGATACTTACTCCCCTTTGGAACCTTGATCGTTATCAAGGGTTCCTCAAAATCCCTAGTTAGGTGAACTACGGTTGCTCTGATTCCATCCTAGTCAGGATACGTAGGCACGAGATGCGATGTCTTGGCGAGCATACTTAGTGTATATACCCTTAGGTCTTTACCTTAGCACATTTCCCTTAGCAAGCAACTTTAGCATAACACAAATACTAACAAGAGGTTCCTGTAGAATACTACAGATACTTAGGATGCTAACACCTTCCCTAGGTATAACCAACCCCCGAACCTTAGATCTCTAGCTTTGTTGTTACGTAGCGCAATTAGGGTTTTCTTCGATCTTTACCCTTTCCTTTGGATATATCAAAGCTCGGTGGTGAACTTTATGATTTGTGATTCAAGTTAATTTAATAGTGTTACATTGAGTGGTGAGGAAGTCCTATACCCGACCATTTCTCATCCTTGAGTCTCATCTATCCTTTGCCCATAACCCAGTTGACTTCCCGAAGCCAGCATTGGACTTGAAGTAGATTTTGAAAGATCATGAATTCAGAAGAGCATAACCAGTTTGTGACCAAAGCGGATTTTGAATTATTGAGAAGTCAGTTGGATCATATTGTGGAGGCTATGACAACCTTGGCAAAGAGAGATGACCATATCCAGAGGAATTCTGTGAACAATGTTGCTCAAGATCAGCATGTGCAGACTCCTATTGGGAACCAAGTTATACAAGAGCACACCATTGTCCGAGATGGACATTCCTCTTCTTTTGATGATACCGACTATCAGACTTTTTCATTTCCGGTGCCAGATTCTCAAGAGGCAATCCCTATGATGGAGTCCAAGGACCCACAATACGTTGAGATTATGGAGAAGTGTCGTGTGTTGGAGAAGAAACTTGATATCATTAAGGGTCATGACTCTGCCGATCTGAATGCTTTGAATATGTGTTTGGTACCCGATCTTGTGATGCCGCCTAAGTTCAAGACGCCAAAGTTTGAAAAGTACAAAGAAGATAGCTGTCCGAAGCAGCATTTGGTGATGTATTGCAGAAGAATGACTTCACACGTCCGCAATGACAAGCTCATGATCCACTGTTTCCAAGACAGTCTGAGTGGGGCATCGCTAAATTGGTATATGCATCTAGAGAGCAAAAATATTCGATCATGGTTAGATTTAGCTAGTTCCTTTGTGAAGCAATAAAACTATAATCTTGACTTGGCTCCCAGTCGCTTGCATTTGCTAGATTTGTCTCAAGAAGACAATGAATCTTTCAGAAGGTATGCTCAAAGATGGAGAGCAATAGCTGCCCGTGTTCAACCACCACTTTTGGATAAGGAATTAGTTGACTGGTTCGTGGATACTTTGCAAGGTCCATACCGAGAGAAGCTGTTCAGCATTGTGACTTCTAATTTCTCAGAATTGGTAATGGCTGGAGAGCGCATCGAGAGCGGTCTCAAAAGAGGAAAAATTCAAGGCACTTCGAACACTCTATCTAATGAGAGTGAATCAGTTGTTAGTTCTCAAGAAGAATTGGAGGAAGAAAATAATTTTGTTCAGGAATCCCTGATATCTCAATCTCAGCACTCATTTGACTCAACTGTTTGGAGTCAGTAATCTTTTGGATCTCCACGCCAGACACCATCATTTCACCAAAGGCAATATTTTCCTCCAAATCAAAGACTTCCTCATAATCAACGGTCATATTTTCATCAGCCGCGTCAGCACGCTAGACAAAGACCAAGGAAGCCAAAGCGACATTTCACTCTGTTGCCAATGGCATATAGTCAGATTTTGCCGGATATGATCAAACGTGGATTGATTGTGCCGAAGGAAATAGATCCAGTGATCCCTCCATACCTGCTAGGCTTTGATGTCGATGCCCGATGTGACTACCATGCTGGGGCACAGGGGCATTCAACTGAAGACTACAAGGTGCTCAGGAGCAAGGTTTAGAATTTGCTTGACTCCGAGATGATCTCATTGACTCCTCAAGGCATTCAAATCAACAATCCTTCATTGGTTCAAGAGGATTCAACAGTCTATGTTATAGAAGAAATCACTGAGATTGGATGTGAAGATGCTTCTCTGACTGAGCTCGACAATCAACCCTGAAGATAGTTATCTCAGATGAAAAATCAAGGAAAGAAAGTTCAGTTCCCCGAAGCTGGCAATTTTTGGTTGTTTCAACATTTGTTGTTGTATTTTCTTTCCATTTTGATTTTAACTTTTGCTTGTAAGCTGTTTGTTTTTTCGAATTGGCAAGATTAATTAAATGTTTATGCATCTTTTGATTAAATCCATTCGTATTCACTCATTTTCTTTTATTGTCATAAAAAAATATATTTATCTTTTTTTTCCATCCACTTATCCTTATCAAACTGTTCTTTAAGCAAAGATTAGGGAGGATGACGAAAATGTTATATCCATAACTGTTGTTAGCATGCTTTCAATTAAGACTTTGCTGATGATGTAAGGTATTGTTTCAAATCCCAAACACTGGAGAAATAAGGAAGATAATCCCTCGTTGACCCCTTCGAGCCTCGAAGTAGGAGTTTTCTTTCCTTACAAAAACCCGTAATCTCAAACCTGGGGTGGTTAGTTCTTAGTTAACTTAGCATTATGTGCATTCAAGACACCTTTCATATGAAGGTTATGCTCTCGGGTTTTCCTTCATACCCAATAAGCAAGTGTGAAGATGTTTTCCAAGTTTAAAATTTGATGGTAGTTCACCATAACTATTAAACCAGGTAGTCACCTTCTTTCCCAAAAAAAAAATCAAAAGAAAAGTCCGCTAAGTCAAAACCTATGAAGGAGACTTAGGCAAAATAGGGGCATCCCGCTGACTGTATATCCAAAAGAAACAGTTCAGGAAAAAGTCAGGGATAATAAAAAAGAGGAAATCTTTAAAGCTTTAACTTTGAAAGTCCTCAATAACAAAAACAACTGAGTGTTGTAAGGGAGTAGTGACTACCCTAAGTTTTTGAACCATCAACAACTATCATTAGTTCAGGCTTAGCCTATAAGAACCTGAGTGCATAACCTGAGTTAACTAAACGTAGGATGGAAGTTCATCATGGAGATCAGGTGGGAACAAATAAACTTTGAGCCTTTATCCTTTGTTTCATGAACCATTCAACCAGGCCATGTTACAACCCTTAAAAGACCTAATTGAGGCAAGGTTGTTTTGAAAGCATACTACAACAAGGTTGGATGACCTGACTCCTATTGATCTTTGAGTTTTGTTGATCACTTCACCTGTCATTCTATAAATGACAGGATCCATTTTTTCTTTGATCTTTGAATCACTCCGCTGTTTATTTTATCAATAAATTTTGTTTTCAAAAGCTTGCATAAATGTTGGATTGAAATTGCCGATTTTAATGAACAATGTTGTTTACAAGGCAACCCTATATCAAAGGAATCTCAACAAATGCAGCCAACTATGGAATTTGATTTTGTAAAGGAAGCTCAGCCTGGGGGAAACTAATTTGGATGGTTTATTAATCAACTGCTACAAGATTTGACTAATCAGGGGCAGTTAGATCGAGATTCGACAAATCTCTCAAGACCAATCAATCAGAAGCAGTCAAGTCGAGATCAGATAAATCTCTCGAATGTAGTCATTCTGAGCAATTCTTTTCTAGTCACCAGTTAGCAGGGGCAAATTTGTTTCCCAGTAATTACCCCCACAATCTGATGGATAAGTTTGAGGACTTTGTGGCACAAGTCCACCAGCTAACAAGAGTTTGAAGATATTGAAGCATCTTGTATGTTAATTCTTCTATAAAATCCTCTTGATGTTTTAGACCATGTAATTTGGGGCAGAAGAAATTTGAAGTTTATTTTGTTGCAAGGGTCGTTACTCATTGTGATGATCGTGATGCAATCTAGAGTGCAAAAGTACTTTGTTCTTGTTAAATCTTGTGACAACTCCCCAGTAAGTTGTTACTTCACTTGACCTTGGCAAGTTTCCAGATCTTCCTTTTCCGACAGAGAAATCAAGCTCATGATGGTAATCCGAGTGAAGTCATGATGTTGTATCTTGAGTGGAATACTCTTTTCCCCATAGAAGGTTGTGGCCTTGAAGTAGAGCTGTTTGTTTTTACATGTTCATCCCTAGTGATGTTTCCAATATGGTGAGGTTGGTTGGGTACCCTTGTCGTGATGTTTACTTCATCTCCGTTTTCGTTTCCCTTTGTTTGTTTTGTCAGCATAAGCATAAACATGGCATACGCATTCATAAGCATTTTCATAGCATTTGTGCATTGTTGTTACCATCCTGGTATTTACCTGCGTTGTTCACTTTGGCGTTTATCTCCCCAAGTGACTGGGTTTGTCCCTTCTCTCCAATAGAGTTGTCAGCCCTTAGGCATAAAGTGCTCATCATTTCCCAAATTCCCCATAGAGTTTGATTCTCGTGGATGATGGTTGCTTCAGTTATCTTTTCCATGTTTGGATAAGATAAACCCCCATTTGAGTTCACTCCTCAATGGTTGTAGTCTTGTTTGACCGTTTCTTTCTAGCTCGTTCCTAGATTGAACTCTGATTCTTAGTAAGTGTGGTTATTAAAACTGATTAGGTCGATGAACCTAATTTGAGCGTGCATTTATTGTGCACTATATTCCCAGGAAGAATCTTTTACATATCCTCATTGAAGACATAATATTTCTCCAACAGTGTTGTGGTAACAACGTTTCCTTGAAACTTATACCCAGACTATAGGTGGCAATCTCTGTTGAGAAGTTTATCCGTCCTTGGAGTTATTCAACCTTTTATGGTTACAATTGGTGTTACCCTCTATGAGTCCCTTGTCATTAACCCTTTTGATGACGATTTTCAAATGTATTTTCGTCCATTAACTCTTTTGATGAGATTCCTATTTAAGGTGTTATTCCCGTCAATCTTTTGACGATGTGATCCGATTTTAGGTTGTGTGCCTTTAGATATCTTTTAGTGATTTGTTCTTTCTGTCAATCTTTTGACGATGTGCTCCGAGTTCAGGTTGTGTACCTTCGGATATTTTTTGGTGATTTGTTCTTTCTGTCAATCTTTTGACGATGTGCTCCGAGTTCAGGTTGTGTACCTTCGGATATCTTTTGGTGATTTGTTCTTTCTGTCAATCTTTTGACGATGTGATCCGAGTTTAGGTTGTGTACCTTCGGATATCTTTTGATGTTTTGTTCTTTTTGTCAATCTTTTGACGATGTGATCCGAGTTTAGGTTGTGTACCTTCAGATATCTTTTGGTGATTTGTTCTTTTTGTCAATCTTTTGACGATGTGCTCCGAGTTCAGGTTGTGTACCATCAGATATCTTTTGGTGATTTGTTCTTTCTGTCAATCTTTTGACGATGTGCTCCGAGTTCAGGTTGTGTACCTTCGGATATCTTTTGGTGATTTGTTCTTTCTGTCAATCTTTTGACGATGTGATCCGAGTTTAGGTTGTGTACCTTCGGATATCTTTTGGTGATTTGGTCTTCTCGTCAATCTTTTGACGATGCGATCCGAGTTTAGGTTGTGTACCTTCGGATATCTTTTGATGATTTTGTTCCTCCTGTCAATCTTTTGACGTTGTGATTCGAGTTCAGGTTGTGTACCTTCGGATATCTTTTGATTTTGGTCTTTCTGTTAATCTTTTGACGATGTGATCCGTTCATGAAACTTTTCTTTCCCCAGTGGAAACCATCTTTTGGTTCTACCTCCCGTGAGGATCCCCAGTGTCAGCTAATCATATTTGAACCAGCTGCTCAACCGCTTTAGATTTCCCCAGTGAGTGGTTACTCATTATGTTGCTTCTTTCCTTGTTTGCTTTTGTGGTTGTCTGCATTTCTTTGCATTTAGCATCTCATCATTTTCATCATGTTAGATTTCATGGCATATCAGCACCGCATAGTTTTCTTTTGTCCATGGCATTGCGATCCTTGCATCTAAGGGCAAAATTTTCGGTTATCTGTATTTAAATATCTTCCACCATGATTTCATGAGGATTTTCATCACTCATGTCATCCGGTGATGATATCTAAATAGGGGCAACTGCCATACCCCAAATTTTACCCTCAGATTTGTTGATCTTTTGCATATCACTCTAGGTCATTCGTTATTTGCATAACTAAACATGTTATCAGTTGTTCTATATTTTGTTTCACTTATGAATCAGGGTTTGACTACAGAAATTTCAAAAGGTGATTGAAATAGAGTTTTAAACAGGAGGTTTTCTTTTGAGTTGGATTTCTATTGCTCAGAGGTTACTTCTTTTGGTTATTGTACTAAGTTGAGGCAGAGG
Source organism: Lathyrus sativus (assembly GCA_963859935.3). Lineage (NCBI taxonomy): Eukaryota > Viridiplantae > Streptophyta > Magnoliopsida > Fabales > Fabaceae > Lathyrus > Lathyrus sativus. The sequence continues at coordinate 174,012,639 of OZ012741.1, forward strand.
TGTTGGTTTTTTAATTGTCATGAGCAGTTCTTATAAGAAGCTTATCAAGGCATGACATCAACTTTTCTGAATGGCCACAAGGGTGTCGTTTGTGTAAAGCTTCATCAGAGGGTTTCACGCCGATTCAAATTTCCTATTGAAATAGGTTGTAGAGTCTGTCAGTTGTTTGCAGGTGTTAATGGTATGGTTCAGGTTTTCCTCATTTGACTTGAGGATTTGTCAGGTTTGTTGGTCAAGATTAATGGTTTCCAAATCCTTCGGTCGAGGTTCTGAGTGGTGTGGAAGTCTGTTGCCTTTTTACCTACGTCCATTTCCATAGCCATTTTCTATACTCACCCATTGTCCTTTTCTTTTATCCGATTATCCATTTCTTTTTAATTCATTTTCCAATCTAGCTACGAGATCCACTCGTACACCGTTCTGGTTTCACATTTTAATTCATTTCCATTTTACATATAAATTATCCTTGGTCTTAACCATAAACCATTTCATATTCCTTCTTCAAATTCATTGCAAATCCATGTCTTTGGTTTTCTTTTATTTCAAGTCAATTAGCACAATTTCAAACTTAAGGCTCAATTTAATCCATTTGTTTACATCCAACTTTTTTTCATTTTTTTTATTTCTTTTATATAAAAAAAACCATACAGGAACCCATTTACATTCAAAGGCCCATCGCCCATCATTGTCTTGCAAATTTCATAACACAAAGTAAGTCACAACAAATTGAAAATAGGAGTCATCTTAATATGACATCCTTGGATAGTTTTGCCCCAAAATTCCCCCGTTGTTGTCATTGAAAAAACCTGCAACAAGACTTGTACCTTGCTACCACTTTTGACCCAAAACCTGCAAAATAACCAAAAACAGGCCTGCTGTTACAAAAGCAAAAAAGAAAACTTCCTGCATAATGACAACAACACTACCTTCAAAGTTACAACCAGACCCTGCGTGCGTATACCTATACCAGCAACCTGCATAAAAGATTCTCACAATTACACCAATTTGGAGTCTACTCCATAGCCCTATCAAGAACACAGTAAACCGAGTTACAACAAAACTGCATATTGAAAGTAACAGGGCATAAGGAAAAAGGGGAGGGAGATGATAAAAAGGAGAGAAACAACACATAAGACCTGCATCAACCTGTTATTGTTGTGTAATACATCCCTACAAATCCTGCGCCACTGGTCACAAGAAAGCAAAATGGCTATGCTGCTATCTACTTGTGACTTTTCCCTTAACAAGCAACTTTAGTATAACACAAATACTAACAAGAGGTTCTTGTAGAATACTATAGATACTTAGGATGTTAACACCTTCCCTAGGTATAACCAACCCCTGAACCTTAGATCTTTAGCTTTGTTGTTACGTAGCGCAATTAGGGTTTTCTTCGATCTTTACCCTTTCCTTTGGATAAATCAAAGCTCGGTGGTGAACTTTATGATTTGTGATTCAAGTTAATTTAATAGCTTGTTATCCGATTCTCACAGCAACAGTAGTGTTTAAGAGCCACCAGGAATTTTGGAAGTTCCCTGTACAAATCCTCCAAATTTCCAAACACCCTTTCAACCGCTTTAGTCCTAGCAATCCAGGCTTTTCGGTATGAAGGAGTGTAATTGTACCTTTGCACCATATGTGCAATTATGGTACTGACCTTCAAAGACGGGTTGTCGCTAACGACTGACAGAATCTCATCACAAATCAATCGAGAACTGAGTTTGCGATGGTGTTAGCTCCTAAATTTGACGCCTCATGTAGAAGGAGGAATTCAAGATAAAGGGGCCAAAGGTAAGTTGAGAACGAGAGATTGGTCGAAAGCGGTAAAACAGCCAAAAAAAGAAGTCGAAGAACTCGCGCAGAAGCCAGGAGTTCGACTGCTTGTTGTTATGGATAGTTCGTCGAAGGATTTGAAATTTAAAAATTAGAGGGAACAGTTTTGCTTGTTGAATATTGAAGAAGACACGTGGCACCTTATGTGCAGTAGATCCATGTATTTATGACAAGTGGCGAGAGGAGGTGATGTTGGAGGTTATTAGAAGTTATTTTTTACTACTATAAATAGGATGTCTTAGACATAGCCAAAGGGTGTTGTAATTTACTATTATACAAATCACTCTTAAAATTACTCCAAGTATCCGAGCGTAGAGAAAGCGAGTATTATAGAGAATATACGTGATGTAAACACACCATCTTTTACCTTAATAAAATTTACTTTATTTTGCTTTAAACTTTACAAAGTCTTTTATTGTCTTTGCACCTTTCTTCCTTACTTTATTTATTTCCCCTCTTCTTCCTATGCAATTCTTTTCTCTTCGTCCTCAATATAACTTCACCTCTCTAAACAAACTTTCTTCTCTCTTCTATTGAAAGCTTTATTTTATCTTTTAAGTTATCCCGTAGTCGAATAGATGTTTTTTTAAGATTCTTTCACCCCAATACTGTTCAAGTGTGGAACTTGGATAGACTTTTAAAACTAAAAGCCTTTTTAGCACATGTCCTAGGATCAATCTGATCGATCCTGTGAGTCACCTAAGTTAGATTTGGAAGATCAGCAGTTGTTTTCCGATTTTCAAGGGAAACAAAATGGCACGCCCAGTGGGACAGTGCTAGAAAATCTTTTCATAAAACTAAACTTATAAGAAATTCTACAGTCGTATTGGTCCTTTTCGTGAGAAATACATTTTATGTTACTGAGAAGTGGTAAGGTTACCGCTATAAATGAAGAAACATGACCAAGACGAAGCATTAGGAACATGGCTACGGATACGAACCAGCCAGATAACCCCAACCATCAAGGAGACGGTTCCAGTGAGGGAATAAGAGACGAGGGAGTTCCCCCTCTGATACCATCAACTGGAGAACAAACGGTGATTCCTGTGAGGCCAGTACCGACACCTTCTGTACTTGGGGCCGGATCAACGGTGATAAGGCCTTATACTCAACCAGTGTTGGAATATATTGGCCATCAAACATCGAATCCTCAGATTTTGTTAGGGGGTAGTTCGACTTCCAGGCAGTTTGGTCCCCCTGGTTTTTCACAGTCACCAAGAAATCCCCCATATGGGATGCCCACCGCTATGATGCAGGGGCTCCAAAGTGCACCCCCTATATTCTCAGATCAGGCAATGGCTTCGCCATTACAGGGGTCAGGGTCAGGCGTGAACATGGGTCGAAATCCCCAAAGCCAGAGCTTAGGGTATTCGTTGCAAGGCCCCAATTTGACCAACACCTCAGTTGCTTGTCTGAGACAGCAGATGGACGAAAGTAACCTACAAATGGTTCAGACTCTGTCATAAACCATGGGTGAAATCTTTCAACCATTAATCCAAAATACAACTCAGACCAATCAACAATTAGCGGTACAACTAACAAGATTGGCTGAATTCATGGGGGTACCTCCCTTAACCATAAATCAAGCCGCAGTAGCGGATATCCCACGAGAAAACTTGGCGAATATGGCAGAAATCGACGTGGGAAACCAAGGGAGGATGGCCCCTCCTGTAGTCTAAGTGCTTAGGGAAGAGTCATTGCGAAATCAGCCCCGTGTCTTGGGAGAAAGAGACCCAGGAGTGGTTGTCGTAAATCGGAACCAAGGCGCAAACAATGTAGTCCAGCAGGTTCGACGAAATAACGTGGCCGTCGACAACAATCTAGCAGCCATGGTCGAGAGAATTGTGGCCAGAAATGGGTTAAATACTGGGTTTACCAGGCCAAATTACACTTCACCTATAGTAGACTATATCCTTCAGGCGGAGTTACCCCCTAGGACGAAAGTACCCAAGTTTACTAAGTTTTCAGGAGATACGACGGAATCTACCATCGAGCATGTGGCTCGTTACCTAATCGAGGCAGGAGAGATAGCGAATGATGAAAGCCTTAGAATAAAATACTTCCCAAGTTCTCTTACTAAGAATGCCTTCACCTGGTTCACAACGCTGCCCCCTAACACGGTGTGTAATTGGATCCAGTTAGTGTAACAGCCCAATTTTCAATAATTAATTAATTGTGTTAATTAATTGATTTATTTGGATTATTCTAATTATTTGAATAATTAGATGTTTGTTTAATGGATTGATAGATGTTTTGAGAGAGTAAATATATTGGAAAGAAATAAAGAGAAAGGTATATATGAGGAAGTGGAAGGAAAAGAAAAGAAAATAAAAACATAAGGAAAGAGAAGAGAAAGAAAGAGGAAGAGGAGAAAAGAGAAGGAGAAGAGGAAAAGCTTGGAATCGCCAAGAATGACTTCTAGCTTCCGATTTATCTAAGGTAAGGGTGAGAAACATTATTATTTGATCAATGTGTATGATTATGTATGAGTTGTTTGAGTTATTGGATGTTTTTCTCCATTTTCAATTCTAGGGCAAAAACGGATTTAATCGGTAGAAATTGAGTTCTAACGGTTCAAACTCGAAATAAGTTGCGTAGTTTAGTCGGGTAATGCTTAGCCGAGTGTATTGAGTTTCGTTGGAGTGAATTTGATCGAGTTTATGAGTTTTGACATTTTTGGAGAAATTGGTGGTTAAGATTTTGGGTGAAATTCGGAAGTCATAGAATTAGTGTTTTATGGTCCTAAAATGTCACTATATGAGAGGTGATGATGAGTAAGTATTTAATCGGGTGAAAACTATTTAATCGGGCGACTTTTTTGGGGCTTTTAAGCCCGAACCCGTAGCTGTTTTTCTGAGATTTTCAAGTGTTAATCGGTTAACCATATATGTTAACCGATTAACACAGTGTTGGGGGCCTAAAAGCTGAGTTTTTGGCCTAAAAACTGAGTTTTTGGAGTGGTTAATCGGTTAAACATATGCGTTAACCGATTAACACTGTAAGTGTGAGAAAAATATTTATTTCAAAACTTCGAAAATTCATAACTTCTTCACCGTTTATCGGATTTTGACGTTCTTTATATCAAACTGAAGCTAATAATATGTTCTATAACTTGGTGAAAAGAAATATTATTTTTAGCCGACTTTTAGCCAATTTTACCGATTAATCGAGATTAATTATTTTAAGTAAGTGAGGCTTAAATAATGAGAGTGTTCGGTTGCCGTTTGGCATAATTGAATTGATGAATGTATTGATGATGTTGATAATGCATATTGTTTGTATGCTATTGTATGTGAAGAATGCATGAGAACATATTGTGAATATGTGTGCATTGCTTGATGAATGTGTTGATGATGTTGATAATGCATATTGTTTGTATGCTATTGTATGTGAAGAATGCATGAGAACATATTGTGAATATGTGTGCATTGCTTGATGAATGTATTGATGATGTTGATAATGCATATTGTTTGTACGCTATTGTATGTGAAGAATGCATGAGAACATATTGTGAATATGTGTGCATTGCTTGATGAATGTATTGATGATGTTGATAATGCATATTATTTGTATGCTATTGTATGTGAAGAATGCATGAGAACATATTGTGGATATGTGTGCATTGCTTGATAATATATTGATGATATATGTGAATATGTTGTGTGTGCAATCATTGCTATAATTCTTGAAGAGATGAATTATTTGAATGCATGAGATTAAGATGTCGGTCTTAAGTGCATTTGATTGTTGATTGCATATGCATCATTTAGTCAAGAGGCAATGTTTGCTAGTTTCGTGGAGACTAGTGACTTGTCCCAAGCCTAGAAGAGTGGGTTTGAAAGCTAAGAGGACGGGCTTTTTGTTGGTTATCGGTCTAGAAGAGTGGACCCGGTTTAATGTAAAAACCGAAAAATGATAACGAGTGTTGGTACCACATAGCATTGAGTTGCATTGAGTTATGTTAAGTCACATTGCATAACGTCATTGATATATGAAAAATGCTTGTGGGTGATATGTTGTTGAATATTTATGAAATATGCATGAAGAGATGTGCTTGATGATTGTCCATATTTGTTTATATAAGTATGCTTTGTAAAGTATATGACGAGTTATGATGAAGTATGGTGAGAATTGTGGAATATGCGTACGTGCATTACTTGTGTAATTGAGAAATGTGAATGTGTAATAGTGAATTGGTAGATTTGATGGGCTTTATGTGAGCCATATGGCATGGATAGAATTGTTAATTAAAGTTATGCTTATGTATGTGTACATGACTTGTGTAATTGAAAATGATGAATATGTAATTTTTAGGAGAAGTGTGCATATATACATGATATGTTGATTTAAGAGTGGTGAGTATGTGAGTGTTGTATGAAAGTATGCTATGTGCATGATAATATGTTTGATGATCAACCATATTAGTTTATATGATGAGGTAATTGAGAGGTATGTGTGAATTGAATATGAAATGTGGTGAGAAATGTGGCATATATGTATTTTATGATTGCTTATATACATAATTATATGCATTGATTATTATGGTAATATTTCTCACCCTTCTGCTGGAATGATGTCCTACATGACATCGTGCAGGTATTTCAGAGTAGAGTTGCTTGTAGTCCCGAGGCCGCTATTGGTGTAGCTATTTAGCAATTTATTTATGTTGGGTTGAGTCATGCTCTGGTCGTGTAACACTGGGATCGCTTGGTTTATGTTTTAGAAATATACTATGTTTTCTTGTTTATTGAAATAATAAGAAGTTGGCCTTAGTGCCCGAGCCTTGTTGATTTATGTGATGAAAACAAATATTTCTTTTATGAAAAATCATTGGATAAATGAATCCGCTGCTACATGCTAATTGAAATTGTAAAACATGATCATTCATTGAAGTGTTGATGAGCATGACAGGTGTTTGAAAGTTTGAAGTGTGACACCCTTGGTTGAATGCATGTTAATTTTACTCTGATTAAATTAATTAATTGCGGGGATTAGAGGGGTGTTACAGTTAGAATGTTTGTTCCATGAACAATTCTATATGGGCCAGACTAAAATTAGCCTAAAGGAACTCGCTAGCGTGAAGCGTAAGTTTTCTGAGCCAATTGAGGAATACCTTAATAGATTCCGTTTGCTTAAAGCTAGATGCTTCACACAGGTCCCTGAACATGAGTTGGTCGAAATGGCCGCTGGGGGTCTCGACTACTCTATTAGGAAAAAGTTGGATACCCAGTATCTAAGGGACATGGCCCAACTAGCCGATCGAGTTCGGCAATTAGAAAGGCTCAAAGACGAAAAGGCTAAGTTTAATAAAAAATAAAAAGGTAGCTTTTGTCGAATATAATGAGAATGTCGAAGGGTTGTGTGATGAGCCTAAGAGATTCGACGATGGCAAAGTGGATCTTGCTGAACTTAAGCAAGGACCACCTTACTCATGTAAAGTGCTAGCTCCCCCACAAGGGAAGAGTTATGTCGAGTCTGAAAAAAATGATAGGTTCCCAAAGAAAACATATACTTTTGACATCACAAAATATGATGAAATCTTCGATTTGTTAGTTAAAGACGGACAAATGATAGTTCCTCCTGGCGCTAAAATGTCGTCCATGGAACAAAGGAAGAAAATAGGGTTTTGTAAATATCATAATTTCTTGGGTCATAAAATGTCTCAATGTTTTCTTTTCAGGGACCTTGTCCAGAATGCGATCCAGGAAGGACGTCTAAAGTTTGGAGAGAAAGCTGGCGGCCAGATGAAGGTCGACACAGACCCTCTGCAAATGGCGGACGCAAATTATACATAACCAGTCGAAGCTAATATGGTTGAAGTTACCGATGGCTACGACTTTTCAATTGACATAACAGAGACTACTGACAGTCCCATAGACGAAGTTGTGGTGGCGAAAGTTACCATGAGCTTCGGACAAAAGAACTGTGTGGAAATGGAAATTGATGACTGTGACCAAAGGGATGAAACCAAAAGTCCAAATAATAAGAACAATCTGGGTTGGAAGATAGTGACCAAAGAAACTGCTGATGACTTCGTCAAAATTGATCGAGCCACTAAAGGCGTAGAGTTGAGCCTGAAGAAGCTTAATCTGGTCGAAGAGGTTGGAATTAACATGGTAGAAATCACCCAAAATGAAGAGGTAGCAGACAGTGAGTCGAATTACCAGAAAGCACACACTAGGGAAGCGTACCCAGAGCAGGAAGAATCGATCGTGGATTTCCTTCACCGTTGCCAAGATAGAGGTTCTAGTGTGATGCTTTGTCCTTGATGCAGTGCCATATTTGACAAAAAGGCCGCACAAAAGCTAGAGGGAACACGAAGGCTAAGGCAAGATAACGAAAGGCCAAGATTCGACCCTCGAAGAGGCCTTCAATAAAGATCTGACCCCCGCATAAGGCCTCCTACAAACAAACCACTAGTTTTAAGCCCAATGCTGAGGCCACTAATGGAAAGTGGACGAAGCCCAATGAGAGTAGGCAGCAAGGGCAGAAGAGGTGGAAGAATTTCGAAGTGCAACGGGGATCTTCGTTAAGCTATCGAAAGGAGTTTCAGTCTTCAAAGGCTGCTCATGTATCAGAGAATTATAAAGGCGAAAATCCCATGTCTCGATCGCAATAGAGACGAGAACAGAGAAAAAGAAAAGCACTTAGGGAAGGTGCACAAAGGGACCAACCACAATCCAGTACCAACATCCACGTCGAACATGAGGGACGAACAAAAATGTTTGGGAAGACACCTGTAGGAAGAAAGTTGTTTCCGACACTGGTCGAAGAGCAGAGGAAATCGGTCGATGACGAAATGACCGATAATTTTGATGAAGACTCTGACGATATGTTGGATATTTTGGTCAACATAGTATCAGTAATGCCCAGGGAATTTGACAGGATTTCCGTGGTTGAAAACTCGGACATATATACGGACTGGGAAATGACGACTCATAAGTCGGTATGTTACTATGTGATGAACAATGGTTGCATCGAGGAGCAAAACGCATTCTTTGAACGGCCCACGGAGGCGATGAAAAATCATCTGAAGCCTCTTTATATTACGGCACAAATAGAGAAGGTTCCAGTTAATAAAATCTTGGTGGTGGCGCTACGGTGAACCTAATGCCGCATTTTTTGTTGAACAAAATTGGGAAAAATGAGACAGACACCAAGCCACACAACATGGTGTTATCAAACTATGAAGGTAAAGTGGGTTCGACCATAGGGGTCATTCAAGTGAATGTCACGGTCAGAACCATTACCCGGCCAACTGTCTTCATGGTGGTAGAGACCACTGCCAACTATAATCTATTGCTTGGAAGAGAATGGATCCATGGAGTGGGGGCAGTGCCATCTTCGATGCATCAAAGGATCTCCATCTGGAGACCAGATGGCATTGTCGAAAACATTGAAGCAGATCAAGGATATTTTAAAGCACTTATAAACCATATTGATAGAGGACAGTTCGACAAACATTTGGCCAGTATAGAGCCATGTGAACCTGCAGATTTTGACTTTACACCTAATGACGAAGTGTATTGCTCACTTTACCTGCATCCCGTCGAAGGTTTCCGATGGGACAAGGAAGTGCCAGGTGAAAGGCTACCATACCTTGGCGAACTTCCTATAGGCCCCAATGGCTGGGGAAGTGAGTTTAATGATGATGACTGAAGTCGTAGCGCTTCAAAGGATTTCGGCCTACGTGGCCGAAACTAAGCTACAAACGGCCTTGGAGGCCGCTAATAACAAAATGGCTAAGAGAGCCAACGAAGAATCCGAACAAATAGGCTCAGGTGGGCATTTCGACCTCAAGTCTCCCGGCAAGATTCAACACGAAAGGCAAAGACTCGACGCCATATATGACGATGAGCCTTTGGGTTTTGAAAAAGATCCCTTGGCCAACGATGTTAAAATGCTGGCGCAAGATCCACTGGAGGAAGTCGACTTGGGAGATGGAGTAATCAAAAGGCCAACTTATATCAGTGCCAACCTCGACCCCCAACTCAAGGTCGAAACTATCCAGTTGTTGCGAGAGTACAGAGAGTGTTTTGCTTGGGACTACGACGAGATGCCAGGTCTAAAGAGAGATCTAGTCGAGCATAGGCTACCAATCAAGCCTGGAAAAAAACCAGTCAAACAGAACCCAAGACGTTTTGCCCCTAAAATCCTCTCAAAGATAAAGGAGGAAATAGAAAGACTCCTCCGATGCAAGTTCATCCGTACAATCAGGTATGTCGAATGGCTAGCAAACATTGTACCAGTCATTAAGAAAAACGGATCTTTAAGAGTCTGCATAGACTTTAGGGATTTAAATTCAGCAACCCCTAAAGATGAGTATTCGATGCCAGTGGCAGAAATGCTAGTCGATTTAGCCGCTGGCCACGAGTACCTTAGCATGCTGGATGGATATTCTGGTTACAACCCGATTTTTATTGCTGAGGATGACATTCCTAAAACGGTGTTCCGTTGCCCAGGGGCCTTAGGCACTTACGAATGGGTAGTGATGCCTTTTGGCCTGAAAAATGCTGGGGCAACGTACCAGCGGGCGATGAATTCTATTTTTCATGATTACATTGAGTCCTTTATGCAAATATACATTGATGACATTGTGATAAAATCTGTGTCAGGAAAAGCTCATGTAGAACATTTGCGCAAGTCCCTCATAAGAATGAGGAAGTTTGGCCTCAAGATGAATCCCTTCAAGTGTGCATTTTGCGTACAAGCAGGAGATTTTCTGGGTTTCATGGTCCATAAGAAGGGGGTTGAAATCAACCAAAACAAAACAAAGGTCATCATGGAAGCAAAAGCACCATCCAACAAAAAGGAACTTCAATCCTTGCTAGGCAAAATAAATTTCCTAAGAAGGTTCATATCGAACCTCAGTGGAAAAACACAGGCCTTCTCACCATTGCTTCGAGCCACCAAGGAGAAGTTCGAATGGACGAAAGATCAGTAAGAAGCTTTCGACAAGATCAAAGACTACTTGACTCATCCTCCAGTCCTTTCACCTCCATGTCGAAATAAAAGCATGAGACTGTACATAGCAGTGTCAGACAAAACTCTAGGGAGCATGCTTGCTCAAGAGGACGGAAGTGGCATCGAAAGAGCCATTTACTACCTCAACAGAGTTTTAAATGATGAAAAAACTAGGTATAGCGAGATAGCGAAATTATGCTTATGTTTGTATTTCTCATGTATGAAGTTGAAGCAATATATAAAACCAGTTGATGTTTATGTCTCGTCACATTTTGATATTATTAAACATATGTTGTCCAAACCTATTTTGCATAGTCGAATTGGTAAATGGGCATTAGCATTAACTGAGTATTCACTAACATATAGACCGTTAAAAGCGGTCAAAGGTCAAATAGTGGCAGACTTCATTGTCGACCACTCCATAAATGAAAGTATCCTGAACATTATTGAACTAGAGCCTTGGAAGCTATACTTCGACGGGTCTAGTCACAAAAACGGGACAGGCATAGGTCTACTGATTATTTCGCCTGAAAAAATTCCAACAAAATTCAAGTATAGAGTCGAGGGCCTATGTTCCAATAACGAAGCTGAATACGAAGCTTTAATTGTCTAACTTGATATTTTGTTAGAATTAGGGGCAACCCAAGTCGAAATAATGGGAGATTCAGAGTTGGTTGTAAAACATCTAACAAAGGAGTACAAGTGCGTTAAAGAAAATCTCATTATGTATTTCGTGATAGCCAACATGCTACTCAAAAAATTCGAAGTCTGCACTATTCGACATATACCACGACTACACAATCAGATAGCCAACGATCTGGCGCAAGTCGCTTCAAGATATAGGGTCTCAAAGGAAAACTTGCAAGAAGCAATTGAGGCCAGAGGTAAGATTGTGTCCGTAGGTCTGAGACCGTCAGACTTGGAAGTTACGAAATTTGGCTACGCTGACGAGGAGACCTTTGAGATTTTCACAGTCGAGGGTTTGATAGACAAAGATTGGAGGAAACCTTTGGTCGAGTACCTTCGGAACCCTTTGGCAACCACAGAGCGGAAAATAAAATATCAAGCGCTAAGCTATGTCCTTTTGGGGAATGAGTTATTTAAGAAAACCTCTGAGGGAGTTTTACTTAAATGCCTCAGTGAATCTGAAGCATACTTGGCATTGTCTTCAGTCCATGGTGGGACATACGAAGCACACCAAGTAGGCCATAAGATGAAATGACTGCTATTTCGCCAAGGGATGTACTGGCCCACAATGCTAAAGGATTGCATTGAGTTCGCCAAGGGTTGTCAGGAATGCCAAGTCCACGCTGGCATACAACATGTCCCAGCAAGCGAGTTACACTCCATAGTCAAGCCATGGCCATTCAGAGGTTGGGCTTTAGATCTGATAGGAGAGATTCGACATGCGTCTTCCAAAAACCAGAAGTATATTTTGGTAGGGATAGACTATTTTACCAAGTGGATCGAAGTTATACCTCTACCAAAGGTAGACCAAGAAGATGTCATTGAATTCATTCAGAAGTATATCATTTACAGATTTGGGCTACCAGAAACAATAACGACAGACCAAGGGTCAGTGTTTACAGGTAGGAAGATGCATGAGTTTGCCAAAGAGATGGGATTTAAACTCCTTACTTCGACACCTTATTACGCCCAGGCCAATGGCCAAGTAAAAGCGGCAAATAAAGTAATAATTGGCATGATAAAAAGCAGATTGGAAGCAAGCCTAGGAATTGGCATAAGATGTTGGATCAAGTCCTATGGGCATGTCGAATAACCCCGAAGGAAGCAACCAACACTTCCCCTTATCGACTGACCTTCGGCCATGACGCAGTGTTGCCAGTTGAGATACACATACAGTTGGTCAGAATTCAAAGACATCATGAAATCCCTCGAGAGATTTCTTGGGACATGATGTTTGATGAGTTAGTCGATTTAGACGAAGAAAGATTAAAAGCTCTAGAACTCTTAAGACAAAAGAAAAGAGTGGAGAAATCATATAACAAGAAGGTCAAAGCAAAGGCTTTCCTGGTCGGAGATTTAGTATGGAGGGTAATTCTGCCTATGGATCGAAAGGTTAGGTCTCTAGGCAAGTGGTCCCCAAAGTGGGAAGGACCATTCCAGGTATCAAAAGTATTCTTTAATGGGGCATATGAAGTGACAGAGTTGAGTAAAGACGAGAGAATATTAAAAGTAAATGGCAAATATTTAAAGAAGTATAAGCCTGCACTTCAAGAGGTAAAAATATCAGCAGAATAACAGTCAAGTATAAAACGAAGCCATAGATGGTGATTAGAAAAATGCGCCAAAGTGGCTCAGTATCTTACAAACAAATTTAAATGGCTTACAAAGGCCAGTACAATCCGCTCTATTACAAAACCTAAATAAATCAAAAAGGAAGATTTGCCTTCATCTTAAGGTAGTTCGACTTCTGAAGTTCGAGACGGCTTTGGCATTGAGCTTTATCTGTTCTCAGCTGTGCAACTTCGGATTCCAAACGACGGGCTTCCTCAGCATAGGTAACGACATGTTCTAGTTCAGCTGTTAGGGAAGAGTCATCAAAAGAAGATAGCTCAGTATTCTTCTTCTTGGCTTTGGCTATCTTACCGCGAAGTTTCTTGATCTTGCGCTCCCAGCATGCAATGTTCGCCTCATTAGTAAGGATCTCTTGCTTATTTTTCTCCCTCGTTTCCTCCAACGCAGCGATCCTCTCCTCAGAGTCGACAACAGCACTCCAAGCGGCAGCTTCACTGCCATCCTTCGTCTCAATGTCACCCTCAATTTGGGGCAATGATCGAAAGTATTTGTAAACCTGGTCAATCAGGGTACCAACTTCTTGAATAACATCCGCGGCTTCGGGAGTAAGGGATTTAATATCCACTTGTTGAAGAAGAGCTTTGAGGGGAAGATGGCTGGCTGGGCCCATCTGCAGGAGGTTGAAGAGATCCCCTTTGAAAATCTTTTTCTTGACCTTATCGAGAGCACTGTCAGTTGGATGCTTCGAGGTTTTCCCTTCAGATGTCGAGGTACTGGGAGTTCGTCCAGAAGAATGACTTCGCCTGCTCAACAAAAGCTGATATATTGTCGAGGGTTAGAAACCTTCAACGCATCCAGTTCGGCGGAGGAGAGCTGAGTCTCGCCTTGGAAGGAGTTTGTCGGAGTATCCTTGGGGGTAGAGGAAACAGGAGTCTTTGTCACATCATCAGTTGTGGTTTCTTCGACAGAGATGTCCACAGTTTTCAATTCTTTATCTTGGCTTTCTTTTGCCTTTACGCCATCCTCCTCCATTTCATCCCCAATACCTTTATCATTGGACTCATGCAATTCAGACTGAGGCATAGCCTGATCCTCAATAGCATGATCACCCTCGACAGCTTTTTCATCCACAGCTATTGCCTGACCCAAGGGAGAGCTGGTCGTATCGACTAAGGTTGTTCCCCCCTCCAAAGCGTTGACTTCATCATCCGCTGTGACAGGATCGACCCAAATATTACTGTCTTCATGGTCACAACCATCAGTTTGAGACTGTTGGGTAGTGGTCTTTGCGGGAGAAGGAGGGACTGTGAAAGAATCAGGTTTATTAATTTCACCAAGGGAACTCACACCAGAACCCAAATCAGAAGTGGGATGATAAGTAGGCTCACCTTGGCTATTCAAGGGATAGAGCGACAAAGGAAGCTTGGTGGGATCAGATTATGGAGCCCCAGCATCATCCTAGAAAATACAGACATTAAAAAGAATAAAGACCAAAAATTAGTGCAAGACCCAAAGAAAGGTAGATGCGCAATATACCTTAACAGTTTCATCAGCAGGACTAGAGTTGTCACTCTCCATGGGGACAACAACTTGGATCGAAGCATCCCCTATGGGAGTCTAAGTGGGGTCTTGAGGAGGAGTATTGGTCTGAGGTATGTTGGTTGCAAGAGAAGCGGATGGAGCATCAGGAGTATCCACATCATGGACGATCTTTCGTTTTCTTTTTACTTGAAGACTCTCACGTGGAGATCCATCTTCGTCATCAGAATCAATGATAATCTGGGGAGAAGCCTTTTTTAATCTTTTTTGAGGGGTGGGTGGTTTTCGACTAACCTGAAAGCAACATAAAGTGTTGAGAGTGATTAAGGAGGTCAAAATAGTAGAAAGTTGCGGAGGATTACCTTCTGGTCTTCGACCTTGACTTCAGTTTTGGTTGCTGGGGCAGCACATTTTGGAGCAGCTGAAAAATAAATAATACCAAAACCAGTTAGCAACAATAAAGCTCAGAAAGGAAAGTCCAAATCGAAGGGGGATGAACCTTCAAGAATTTCGGATTCAATGCGAACATCTTCGATACTAACATGAAGGTGCCCTTTAAACGTATCGAGTGTATGTTTAGTCGGAAGCACCTGCTGCGCTTTGGGCTTTGACTGCTGTCAAAGAATTTTTATAGCATCTCCACAAATAAACCAATCTGGGAATGGAGGGGCAAGAGCCACGCCAAAACCAGCGGTTGGTAGTCGAGGGAATTTTGGGGGAAAAAGTTTAAAGGAAACCTCATACCGTTTCTCGCGAGGAAATGAAGAGGGAATCTTTAAACTATCCAATTTTTTAGAAAACGTTTCTTTCAAAGTAACAGCAGCCTCACGGATGGTTCGACTAACATCATCTGGTCGATAGGAAGTTTCAAAATACTTCTGAAAGGCTTGAATCTCTTTGATATGGGTAGACGTACCTTTCTTGATCTTCTCCTGCACATCAACGAAAGCTTGGTCAATCAAGCGAGCAAAACTGGAGGCGTCAAGAAATTCTGAGGCGTAATGTTTTGACCACCAGTCATAGAAGTCTTGGGAGCAAAAATAAGAAGGTTCAAAGTGGACAGGTGTGAGAAAAGACTTATGGGCATGGCGCGCCAATTGTGTCGAATAGTCCAGAGGAGATAGCACCACTAAAGGAAGAATGATATGTGATTTCTTGTCATATAGGCATTTGGGCAAAGTTTGTATCAACCCAAATTGCCTGGACACCAAGTTTGGTTGATAGGCTAGTAAGCTGGAGTGACCTCTAACAAGGTTTAACTTATGAACCAGTAGTCGAGGAATGAGGAATCGTTCCCAAATCAGCTTCGACTCCTCTTCTTGTTTCTTTAAGGGAGCAGGGAAGGGTCTGGTAAACCACTCTGGGCCACATCTTCGTTCTGCGAAGGGAGCCATCTTCGAGGTAAACTCATACCGTTTTGCGAACATATGAATGAAGCTGGATAAATTGGATCGCAGAGTATGACCTTCTTCGCTAGGAGTAAGTTGGGCCAAGCGAGGCCATTCGACTCTTCTCTCAGCGACTGAAGGCGAACCTTCATCGACTTCGCCTCTGTTGGGAAGATTATGTTCAAAAGTGGCATTAAGCCACAACTAGAGGAGCCAAAACGGGCCTGACAACAACAAGTTGCCATGGCTTTCAGGATCTTTCAATTTGTTCGCACCTTCGCCCAGGGCCTCATAAAGACTGGCTAGAATCATCTCACTTAGACAAATGCCTCTCTTCAGGTGCAGTTGGTTGGCCAGAACAAGATATTTTCGTGCCACCTACAAGGACTTTGTACAAAATACACAACGAGATAACCACATGGCCAGAAAGGCTATATGTTCCTCGTCATTAACTGAGGTGCTAGCTTTATTATGATAATGTTGGACAAAAGCTGTGTAAGTATGTTTGGTATTGGCGAAACCAATGGTGTCGTGGCTATCAATCTCAGGATCATAAACAAGGTCCTAGGGTTTTAGGCCTACAATGGCAGCTATATCAAGTAATGTGGGTGTCATCATCCCACAAGGGAGGTGGAAAGTATTGTGAGTTCTATCCCAGAAGAATAAGGAAGAAGTCAGCATAAGGGGGCAGTAAGAAGGGCCTACCTTCGACATCATTATCAGATCATAAATCCCAGTGTCCTTCTAATCTTGGGCTTTCACTTTCTCTATTTTTGTCAGCCAGTTGAGATAAAGTTCAAAATCTTTAAAGTAGGGAGTCGCCCTAAATAATCTGGCCCCATCATGAAGATACCTAAGATCTACATCGAAGAGGCTCAAGCTATCAGGGCCATCAGCGGGGATTTTGCTAGAATCTTTTTGCCATAAGGGTTTAGTGACTCTATAAGAGGGGAAGAAGTCTTTAATGGCGGAATAGTTAAGACCTGGAGGGGGTAAAGGGCCAGACATGGCTAAAGGTTTACCTGCAACAGTAACGAGAATGATTACCTGCGATTCGTAAATGTGGCATTTCTCCTCTGTCAAGGATTCGCGAATGAACTGTTGGTTCTTTACTACCTGGGGACCGCTCAAGCTGGCAAAGGGAGGAAGAGTTGATGCAGAGGTTTGTCCTTTGAGTTGCATTTTCTTCTTTTGATGATCAACCATTTTTGAAGGAAGTAAAAAGTTTGTTGGTTGGGAAGCAGAAAATTAGAGGAAGAAAAAGCAAGGATGTTGTTGACAGTTAGAGAAGTTGGAAAAATGAAAATATCAGGGGAAAATTACTTATATAGTGTATGGAAGACTGAAAGTTTTCATCATTAAGGGGCTAGAGTTAGTGGGCCACGTGTGCGCTTGGATGTAGGATGGCAGAGGTAGCAGTTGCAATTCACGTCCCCGAGGTTGGAAAGGTGATGATGGCCCACGATTTTGGTGATTCCCGAGAAAATCGCCATGATGAAAGTGACGTCAGAAACGTGCATCAAGGTGGTGGAACAGTAGCTTGCGTGTTCCTATCTATTCTTCTTGCTTCTCTTTCATTCCCTTTCACATTCCCATACTTGTATTGGTTGAAAGAATATCAGACGACACGTATGAGGACAAGCGGCGTCGAAGGTCAGACGCTGTCAAAAAATGTGTTTTCTCACATTCGAAGTCGAAAAGACATTTTTGGGGGGCAATTTGTTAGCTCCTAAATACGACGCCTCATGTAGAAGGAAGGAATTCAAGATAAAAGGGTCAAAGGTGAGTTGAGAACGAGATATTGGTCGAAAGAGGTAAAACAGCCAAAAGAAGAAGTCGAAGAACTCACCCAGAAGCCAGGAGTTCGACCGCTTGCTGTTATGGATGGTTCGTCGAAGGATTTGAAATTTAAAAATTGGAGGGAACGGTTTTGCTTGTTGAATATTGAAGAAGACACGTAGCACCTTATGAGCAGTAGATCCATGTATTTATGACAAGTGGCGAGAGGAGGTGATGTTGGAGGTTATTAGAAGTTATTTTTTACTACTATAAATAGGATGTCTTAGACATAGCCAAAGGGTGTTGTAATTTACTATTGTACAAATCACTCTTAAAATTACTCCAAGTATCCGAGCGCAGAGAAAACGAGTATTATAGAGAATGTACGTGATGTAAACACACCATCTTTTACCTTAATGAAATTTACTTTATTTTGCTTTAAACTTTACAAAGTATTTTATTGTCTTTGCACCTTTCTTCCTTACTTTATTTCTTTCCCCTCTTCTTCCCATGCAATTCTTTTCTCTTCGTCCTCAATCTAACTTCACCTCTCTAAACAAACTTTCTTCTCTCTTCTATTGAAAGCTTTATTTTATCTTTTAAGTTATCCCGTAGTCGAATAGATGTTTCTTTAAGATTCTTTCACCCCAATACTGTTCAAGTGTGGAACTTGGATAGTCTTTTAAAACTAAAAGCCTTTTTAGCACATGTCCTAGGATCAATCTGATCGATCCTGTGAGTCACCAAAGTTAGATTTGGAAGAT
Organism: Lathyrus sativus; assembly: GCA_963859935.3. Taxonomy (NCBI): domain Eukaryota; kingdom Viridiplantae; phylum Streptophyta; class Magnoliopsida; order Fabales; family Fabaceae; genus Lathyrus; species Lathyrus sativus. Next base: position 174,031,165 of record OZ012741.1, read on the forward strand.
CAGCGGTTGTTTTCCGATTTTCAAGGGAAACAGATGGTCCTGCATCGGATTCGAGATTATACAAGTGTGGGTCGGAACCATTGACCCTATCTTCCAGGAATCGCTTCTCTTCTTGAAAGACGCTGTTAATCGGAACGGGCACTCTTCGTTATGACAATAGATCGTATACCGCGTCGGATTTGTCCGATTGACTCTATAATCGGCTGACAACTCCATGTAAAATTGTTTGATTGCCCAAACACAATCTTCTTTGGTATGAAACTTGTCACCCTCTTTTAGTTGCCCTTCCGTTGCGTAGTTGGGGTTGTAGAAAATATTCGTTGAGGGTTCATCGTCACCTAAGTCGAGAGTTGTCATGTGCTGAGGTGGGCAATAAACATGGCCCGGTGGAACCCCATCTTACTCGTTGTTCACCATCTCGTCAACAGTGACTTCAACTGCTTCTTCTTCGTCAATGACATTGAATTCAGCGTGTTCCTCGTCAGAATCGCAAAAAACTTGAGAAGATTTCAGTTGTTGAGACAGTTGTTATTGTTGTAGCGTAAAATGTAACACGATATCTGAGAAACCAGAATACTCGTGACTGCGGAACATGTTACGCACATCTTTATCGTCTCGCACCTTTAACGGGAAAATTTTGCATTCAACATGCCCGCCAAAAAACACTGGACTTTTGTATATTATTTGGCCAAATAGACCACATTGCAGTATTTTTTCTATTCTTGACTTCAGGTGTATAAAATTAGACCTTCTGTCAATTAAAAATCTCGTAACATCTGTGTTTCTGAAATTGTAACCCGATATTTCACATTAAAAAAACTTCACCGTTAAGATGTGCGGAAATCATATATTGTGGTGTTTGAGACATAGCGAAAATTGTATTTGGAAAGGCTGAGTGAGTAGAGTTTGAGAGTTTGAGAGTTTGAGTGTGAGCAGATTTTGTTGGGTAAAGAACCTCTGTTTATAATCCACGGATGCATGTGACTTGGAAGTGCATGCAGAGCAAGTGTCTTGATGCATGGGTGAGTAGGCGTGTTGCATGCCACCAACATGACAAGACAACACTATGCCAATTCACAGTGAATTGATTCCCTGCATGCCTACTATGACGATGCAGGCCTACGAGATTCTTGAAAATTTATGTCACATGGCTACATTAACAATCTGAACACCATATAATGCATTGGTTACCAGACAAGATTCCTGCATGACTACGATGACAAGACAGGACATTGCTTACCAGCTACACTCTACATGCAACATGCTTGACAAGACAGGACATTGCTTACCAGCTGCACTCTGCGTGTAGCATGCTTGACAAGACAGGACATTGCTTACCAGCTGCACTCTGCATGCAGCATGCTTGACAAGACAGGACATTGCTTACAAGCTGCACTCTATTTACAGTAACCGAATTCTTGCATGCCTATAAATGACCCTGCAGGCCTACGACACTTTTTCTAATAAATGTATGTCACATGGCCACATTAACAGTCTGAACACCGTATAGTGCATTTTTGAAATTTAATGTTGAATATACTTGTAATATTATGTTTGACGCTATCAATATTATGTTTACATTTTTTAAGCCAATATTACTATTACACTCTTACTAATTACAAAAATGTTAAACCTAATAACTCAGTTTCTTTGACAACACATTGCTTAACAGCTGCAATCTTACTCTGTATGCAACATGCTTGACGAGATAACACAACATTTCGCCTGCATGCATTTACAAGACACATGCATCAAGACACTTGCCCTGCATGCATTTACAAGACACATGCATCAAGACACTTGCCCTGCATGCATTTATAAGACACATGCATTCGTGGAATATAAATAGAGGTTCTTTACCCAGCAAAATCTTCTCACACTTAAACTCACAAACTCTCAAATTCTGAAACTATCAAAGTCTTAAACTTTCAAACTCTACTCACCCAGTAAATAGATTCGTAAACCACAATGTCTCTACTCAAATGGGCAACTCTCACAGAGGCACGATTGAAAACATCGTCGAGTTTGTAAGTTTTTAGTTTTTGTCTATGTTTACGATCTTTAGTTCTCCTATAAAACTAACGAAACATTAATTATTTTGCAGGATGCATCAAGGTTTCGATGTCGTGTGCATGATTACATACCACACGACCCCCTCATAGAGGGATACCTTCGTCATTGTGGGTTTGGTGATGTCATTAAAATCAAATCATACTCGCTCGATGCGAAGTTCATTCTAGCGTTGTTAGGACGCTGGAGACCGGAGACACATACATTTCACCTACCTTTTGGTGAGTGCACTGTGACTCTTCAAGATGTATACATGTTGCTCGGCTTACACATCAATGGTAAGGTCGTCAACGACAAAGTTAGTGTTAACGGCCAACTCTGCGAAGATTTATTGGGCGTCCCTCTTTGTGTGGATGCAACTCAGGTGAACGCGAGGGCCGCCCGGGGGGTCAGGGAATAAATCCAAAATACCTCAGAGAACAATACAACAGTATTGTCTTAAGTGAGGATAGCACCGACTATGATAAAATAGTCAAAACACGGTGCTATATTATGATTTTGTTTGGTCACTTTTTATTTCCAGAGGGCACTGGAAATAGCGTAAATATTATTTATTTACCGTTGTTACAAAATATAAACAAAGTATGTGAATATAGTTGGGGATCAACGGTCCTCGCCCATCTGTATAGTGCACTTTGTAAAAATTTCAAAAAAACTCCCTGTACTTTTTATGGTTGTGCCTATCTCCTACAAGCGTGGGGTTGGTCTAGGATGCCAACGCTTGCTCCAATAAACCGGAATCCTTTTACATTCCCGTACGCCAACAAGTAAGTTTCTTTTCAAGACTACTTAGCAACCAAATTTTCTTTGTAAGTTAATAATTTGTGACATGTGTGTTAGATGCTAACTTATATGTGTTTCTTTTTTTTAGGTGGTCTGTTCCTGCGATGAATTATCAGAGATGTCCCAGGCACTCTTTAATTCAATACCGGAACCTCATCGACCATCTTGGGCCAAATGATGTAAGTTATCTACCTTTAATTTGTCTAACTTATATGCATAAACTTGTCTATCTTTGTCTGACTAAATGTATCCATCTTTATTGTAGTTTGTCTGGATGTCGTACGAGGGTCTCGACCACCAGCCCGACCCCAATGATGCTGCTGTGTGAACATCAAGAACACCCATCATTAGGTACGGTGGAGATGCACTAAAGTGACAGGGTGAAGCTACAATTTGGGATGCATCAGGATTTTCCAAATGCTCTGACATCATTGGGGCAGTGGCATCAGTAACGGGTGGACTCACAGTGGAGTGTCAGTCATTGGAAGGAGTTTGCGAAGGAGATGTGTCAACACTGAAAGAATAGAAGGCAACACATCTTGACCGACCAAATTGTGGAAGGGGCTGGGTCAAGTTATCAATATATGACTTGGTTTAGGTCTGTCACAACATCTCAGTCAATTCTGTCCGAACCATGTTATTTGATTGACCCAAGGCAACACGCTTCTTCGTCAAACACACAACAACAGTCCAATGCCCAACAACAACAACAACAACATCCTTACATGCCACATTTAAAGAAGAAAATGAAGATGAGGAGGTGATAACCCTGAGGCTATGGAAGAAGAAAATGAAGATGAGGAGGTGGCCAAAATTAAAGCAACACATATTGGAGAGTCAATGAAATACGCACGCAGGAGTGTTATGTGAACCATATTTCAATGATGCATCTCTCTATATACAAGGCTTCTTTTAAAACTGAATCTTTGAGAATATTCATACCACAAGGTATGATTTTTGACGATTTTTTCTCAGTTTTGTAATGTTTTTGCCTACGATGAAAACTTGATATTTGTGTTGTTATTGGAATATTTGTGTTTCTTTAAATTTTCTTCCATTGAGTTGGTGACTTCCTATGCTCGGCATGTTGAGAAAAGACACGATATGCTTCTGGGGCTTTATTTCAACCAAGGGACATTTACGAAACTCTATAGCTGTAGACATCTTATAAATGGATTTGCGGTTCATCTTTCGCCAGAACAGGTGATCTTTTGTGTTGTATCATTTTCTTTACTATAGTGTTTGAAACTAACGAGGTTGAGTTTTTGAAATCCATTTCTGCCCTCTGATTTCTTAACCTTAAATAATCTAACATTAGTAGGTAGAAACTCTTAGACATGCTCCTGCCGAAACTCTTAGAATTATAGATGAGTTTTTTTGCAGTAAATCTACCGTTTTAAAGTTGTTTTCTCATCTACAGATTCAAGCTTCATTTCGTCGTGGAATGGCCTACATGGATAATGGAGATTTTGACGAAGCAAGGGCTGATTACAAAAAGGTAGAAACCTTTATTTTCATACTTATTTTGAATATAAGGCATAAAATCATTTTTTTGAAGTCAATTGTGTGCTTTTACTTTAGATGATGAAAGTCGAAAAATCGACTGCATCGGATGCGACAACAACCTTTATAAAACTTAATCAGAAAGAGCAGGTTGGTTTGAAATGACTAATTAGTTATTCTCTTAAATACTTGAAACATCACAGAAGGAAATGCTATGAACTTATTCTTACACAAATTTCTATTTATTTGTAAGAAGTTTAGAAAAAAGCTCGGAAACAATTTAAAGGGCTATTTGGCAAGAAGCCTGGAGAAATTGCAGAAGTTAATGCTAATGAAGATGGAGATCATGTCATCGGGGAAAGCCAGAAAGATGGTGACATACATGTAGACGCATCAGATGGAACGAATACATAGAATCCACATGAAGTTGTGCCTAATGCAGAAGTTGATGTTAATGAAGTTTTTGCTTTGTTGTTGTTTCGTTCTGATTTGATGATAACTTATAAAGCATGACAAATCTTTGACTTGATGTATTGTTTGTTGGAATTGGAATAGGAGGTGGCTTTCAAAGTTGATTACAATGTACCGTCGATAAATTGTGACTTTGGCCACAGTTTTTCTTGTGAATGAGAATGTTGCAATGCGGGTTGTTTCAGGAGGATGGCAAAAGGTTGGATTGGGTACACTGTGTTTGTGTGGACGTTTGTTGTGTTTGAATTATATTATATCTACATGGTATTGCTGAATTTTGTTTATGTGGTTTTGTTTGGGAAGAATTGATATTGGAAGAACAAGCCAAACAGAAGGCCTCAGATTAGTATACACTTTGCCTCCTATGATTATCATCATGATCCGGTTGATTGAACAAATTGTATCCCTATTTGCTGCTTTGTGTGGTCAGGTATCAACTTATTAACAAGCTCGGAGATGCTCCTGATAACTGTAAACGGGAAGAGTAACATTATAGTTGACCATCATTTTTGTTTAACTAGGATATTGAAATTTTAGGAGGTTCAAACTTCTGCTAAGAAGGCTGCTGAAACAATAGTCTTGGTTATTGATGAAGGTGTTAACCCACTCATATCAGAGCTTGTGAAAGGTGTTAGTGATAGCCAGTTACCTCCTTTGCTGGAGAGAGCGATTTGGGTCTCCGTTATATGCTGTCCGGATGTGATAATCTTAGGAAGCTAGATATCAGGGACTACCTCTTTGGCGACAAGGGTTAGATGGGATTGCCTCGAGGTACTAACTCAAAAATAATGAAGGACCTTTTAATTAGGCTATGACACCTCTTAATCAATGGAGATAAGAAACTTTATGGTACTTTTCTACTTATTGGAGATACTAACTCTCCTTATGTTGAGGGAATGTAAGTGTTTAAATATTCATTGTGACACAATATCTTTTTCAATATTTAGACTCTCTTAGATAGTTTATTACGACATTTGCACACTGATATTCTTCATTTGACATTCTTTTTACAAACTTCTGTCAAATTTTAGATCTATAGTATGGTTGCTTGTGCCTGGATATCAATTGTGCTTTATGATAAGGGAAATTTGTGGGAGTTAGAAGACCTAATTCAAAGCTCCCAATCAACATTGATGGCTTAGATATTGTCATTGTTAAAACAATAGGGAGTAGTGGCTTCGACTTGAAGGTATGAGCTTAAGCTGAGTCTGGTTGTTTTCATTTATAACTTATATTATTTATATTACCGTAATTGTTGCCTCTTTGCTTAATGCTTATGAAGACTGACCCTGGTGTGCCAGTTGTATATGATGGTTTTGGTGCTCTTAATGCTCATTACTTGCGTCAGTTACTGTTTTTTTGTGCAATAGCATAGATGATGCGTAAAGCTTGAGTGGATAAGCACATAACATATAGTGTGAAGTAAAGATTGATTGGATCAGCACATAACATTAGAGTGTGAAGTTGCAGTTCAAAACAACCATATACTTATGTGAAAATAGAGTTAGAATCAGAGAAGATAAGTAGATAATTTTTAATAGAGTCAGAATTTCAGTGGTATTCATTATGTGAGTTTCCAAAGTTACAATATTAGTTGTTCATATTTTCGGCCTATTTGTGTGCTACTGTTATGATTTGTTCCTTTATAGTTTTTCTTTACTCATAACCAAGACAGAGCGTAGACCTATACTTATACAAAATTGTCTTTTAATAGAAGCTATCATTTTTCATTCAATTCTGTTCTGTATGATTTGGATCTTTTGTTTGATTTTGAATTCTAGAATGTTTTGAAAACCCTATGAAATTGCATTACCTTTTCTTTTTTATATGTGTTGTTAGATGATCCTTTTCAGAATCATATTGATTTCTTTGCTTTTCAGGGCTGAATATTTATGTATGGTTAAACTTATGAGTTGAATTACTGTATTGGAAAAGCTACCAAATTTGATATAGAGAGGATACTTGATTACTGCACATGATGAAGGATCATTGCGTTGAAAATTATGTCATTTTTGTTTAGCACGTTTTCAAAAAGCTACTAAATTGAAAATGGCACCCTTAATGTGATGCTTAGCTGCTTTTTTATATAAAAATGACATACAATGCCTAAAAAAGAAATCAAATACATTGAAGTTAAATCATCAACTCTCTAGCTAACTACGACTTCAATAGAGAATATAAATACACAGAAGGTTAATTATATTAAACATGAAGATGAGATTCTTCCTTGTAGCTTCTATGATGCTTCTCAGTTTCCTTAAGATTAGTGAAGGAAGCAGTCTCAGGAAGAATTTATATAAGAAAACATGTCCTCAAGCTAAGGACATTGTGAAGAACATAACCCAACAACATGTTTCTTCTAGGCCTGAGCTTCCAGCCAAGTTGCTAGGATTGCATTTTCATGACTGTTTTGTTAGGGGTCTACTGCAATTTACACTGCAGAGAAGGATGCTATTCCTAATTTATCATTATCGGGTTTTGATGTGGTAAAGGATATCAAAGATGTTGTGCAAGCAAAATGTCATGGAATTGTTTTATGGGCTGATATACTCACATTGGCTGCTAGAGAAGATGTTTTTGTCCAAGTAATTAAACCAGCAAAAGTTATTAATTTATATATATATTTCTATGTTTGTATTTATGCATGTGGCATCATGATTGATTCATTCATATTTATTGTTTTAGTTTAATAATAAACAAAACTGGGAAGTCCTTACTGGTAGAAGAGATGGTACTATCTCCAAAAGCTTTGAAGCACTCATGAATATCCCAACACCTTTCCATAACATCAACACCATGTAATATAGAATCAAAATAAACCCAAAATAGAACTTCATTGAAATTCTAACTCTGACTAATTAACCATTTTTGGTGAAGATGACAAATTGCCAATGCATCATAGTGTTCTCTGGCTGCCACATTAATTCAGAAAATTTTGTGATACAAGTATTACTATTTTCATGTATGTCATCTTTAATTGAGACTTCACACTCTACGTTTCTTTAATTTTAAAACGAACTGCAAATTCTAAGAGTATGATGTCTTTTTATGTTCTTATTATAATATTTTTTATTTTATTTATGTAAGTAGTAAACATTAAGCAATAGAGATATGATAGTATATGTTTGGACTCATTTCTCACTTTTCCTTAATTTTTTTATGAAAAATAATGATTCTCATATTTATGTTATTATCAAACTCAAGTAAACATTATATCTTAATGAAATATTGTTTGAATTTCATCTTCGATCTGTTGGAATAAATTATTTTTTATTTTTGTTACTATTATTATTAAGTTTTGTCTTTATTTCAATATTTTTATTTTAATAAAATTTTAATAAATTTTGCTTTCTCATATCATTCAAATAATTTAAAAAAGAAAAATAAAATTACTGATCCAATTATTGTTATAAACAAAAACAATTTTATTATTAATTCAAAAAAATTTATAAATATTTTCAAAACAAAAATAATATTGATATATGAGAAAAAAGAATATAATTGATTCAAGTATTTTGATATACGGGAAGAACTTTACTATTGATTCAAATATTTTTACAAATATTGTTAAAACAAAAAAATATATTTTAATTCAAAGTTTTCATATACAAGAACAACTTTACTATTGAATCAAATATTAAATAGTGTCAAAACAAAATTAATATTGATTCAAAATATTTTTATAAATCGTGTCAACAAAATTAATATTTATATAAGGAAAAAATACATTGTTGATTAAAATATTTATATATAGGAGAAAAAAAATACTATTGTTATAAATAAAATAATTTTACTATTGATTCAAATATTTTTATAAGTTTTGTCAAAAAAAGAAGAAGACATAATTAGTCCCTAGATCCCTTAAGTTTGAGCGAAGTTTCGCTTCGGTCCTCGTGAAGGTGAGAAAATACTTAGAAGGGGGGTTGAATGAGGATTTAGAAAATATTATGGCAATAAAAACACAATGATTTTTATCCTGGTTCGTTGAACTCAACTAATCCAGTCCACCCTATCAAGAGTGATTTGCCTTTCTCCATAAGGACTTAATCAACTATAATCAAACTGATTACAATATCAACCACTAAGAACAACTGTCTTAGTCTTCTCAAGAACTACTGACCACAACCTGGTCTTCTCAAGGAACTTTTACAATCAAATGTAAACTAAACAAGTGTTTGAAATGCTTCTAAGAAAGCTATATCACAATTGTGATTTACACTTAAGTTTAAGAACGTATGAAACTATTCAACAAAGAATAATATTTTGTATGAGAGCTTTGAGAGAGTTTTCAATAGTTTTGTCAATTTTCGTCAATGTTCGTCAACTGTAGAAAGTTGTTGAAGCCTTGCTTTTATAGATGAAGAAGTCCAAGACGTTGCAAGCTTGAAGACCGTGTACTGCAAAGTAGCTATAGCCTTTTGTCTTCACATCACTTGACCTTTCCTAGAAGTAGAACGTTCCGAGAAATCCTTTTTGCCCGAGTTCTTGTGTCTAGCATAAAAGAGGAAAGAGTCGTTTGGCATAACCAACGGATATAACTTTGAATAATCTTCTTCAACAAGTTTCTGTTTCACAGCAATTAACATCAGAGCCTTGAGTGATCAGAGTCTTGATGTCATCAGAGTTTTGCTGTATCAAAGTGTTGCAGCAAGTGTGCTTCAGCGTGAAATTAATCAGAGCAGAGTTTGGAGATCAGATCCTCAGTACTTGCAGCGAACAGTACTATCAGAGTCTTCTGAAAAACAGTGCTTGAAACTCTTCATACAAAGTCTTCAGTCTACGCTTCAGATGCTTCTGTAGCTTCTGCTTCAGAGTCTTCTGTAGGCAGCATTCAGAGTCTTCTGTAGGAAACGCTCAGAGTCTTCTAATCAAGATGCTTTTGTAGCTTCTGCTTCAGAGCCTTGCGTAGTTCAACGTTCAGATCCATTTTTGCTTTCAGAAGAATATTAAATTTAATATCTGCAGCAAAAATACTTAAACAAATTTAGAGTATATAATTTCTTAATACAAAATTTCATTAATGTTATCATCAAAACATAGAGATATAACTAAGAACTAATCTGTGTTCTAACAATCTCCCCCTTTTTGATGATGACAAAAACATAGGAAATTTTGTTCAATAAAGAGAAAAATTATAACTCCCCCTGAGATTATGAATCTCCCCCTGAATTGAATACTAAGAAAGAATAGAAACTTCCCTTTTTGCATGAGTATTCTTTTCAGAACCAGAGCCTGAATGTTCAAAATTAGAGCTTGATTTGGATGAACGTTTAAGAATCAGAGCCTGATTGGTTAACCTTGATCTGGGGATCTCAGAGTTACTTTAATGAATTTTGTCAGATTTATCATTATAGTTCTGAAATACTAAAAATTCATGTTAGTTATGATTAGATATGTCTGAATTCCATTCAGGTAAAGTTTATTTGAACAATCAGAATTTCATTTTCTCCCCTTTTTGTCATAATCAAAAAGAAACTTTTAAAGACAAATAAAAGGAAATAGAGAGAAAAGATATAATCATATAGAGAAAACATTCAGATTCATTCATTCATTCAAATATTCAGAATAGAACAGACAAAACATCAGATAAGAAATTCAAAACAAGTGCTCAAACATCAGATAAAGAAAACATAAATCTAAGATTGTTTGGAGAGAAGCATCTTCAGAAGGTGGGTGATCTCAGAAGAAGATTCTTCTTGCTTGGACATCCACTTCTCAATGTTGTCAGTCTTCTGATCTTGCCTTGCCATCCAGGACTTTATCTCAGATTGACCAGCTTCCAGCACATCAATCTTATCTTCTAAGTTTAGGTTCTCTTTCTTAATCTCAGAGGAAGTAGACGGAGCAGATTCTGATGCAGGAGTAGGAGCAGAGTCAATATCCATTGGAGTTGCAGATTTTGGAATCACGGATTCAGATGATTTGTCCACAATCATCAGAGCTAAAGGATTGTCTTCCAGAATGACTTCAGAAGTAGATCCTTCAACAGTCTCAGAATTAGCAGATATTCCAGAAGATGAAGGTGCATTCTCTAGAAGCAATGTAGGAGATCTGGTCACATTCCAAAACATTGTTCTGGTAAGCTCAGCGAATATGATCTTCACATCATCAGAGCAGACACTCTTCAGATTTGAAGCAACAGTGTTGAATCTGGAGATGAACTTATTCCAGCATTCTTCAGACGCTTCTGGATTGATGCTTGAAAGACATTTCTCTTCCACAGAGTTTAGACTAATTCTGATTTCCTTCTTGAAACTAGCAAATAGAGTATTAACATCCAATCTGGATTTTGGTTTAAGTTAGGTTTCCAGAGTGGGTGGTTGAGGTTGATCAAATGAGGATGGTATAGTGAAAGTTGGAATAATGATCAGAGGACAGGGATAAGATGGTTTCTTTTGAGTAGGCATGAGGCGAAAGAATGGTTTAATTCTGCAAATGGATGGAATAACAACTCTTGGATCAACAGAGTATGGAACAAAAGTTGATTGTTTTGGTTTGTCAAAGAAGTGTTTGAGTTTGAGTCCAAAGGAAAGGGGATCAAATGGAGAAGGTTTAAAAGAAGTAAAAGAAACAAACTCAGATGTTCTTGGTTTAGGTTTTGAAGTGAGTTTAGGAATGATAGCATCAGATGAAATAGATGTATCTTGTTGTTTAGGTTCATATCCTCTGAGAGAGAGGGTGAGCTAACTTCTGGGTGAACATCAGATTCAGATGAATCAGATGAGGTAGATGAAGGACAGGATGTGGAAGATACGTCAAACATAATTTTGAGGGGTTGGACATCCAGAACTTCAGAATCAGATATGTATGATTCAGTAGGTTTGGGTTGCTCAGGCTGAGGATTAGGTTGTGGATTAGAAGGTATAGATTTTGGTGGTTCAGATACAATAGGTTCAGATTGTTGAGATTCAGGTAGTTGTGGAGAAGGTATGTGTGATATTGGTTCTGCTGGAGTTGGTTTTGGTGGTGTTGAAATTGGTGGTTCTGGTGGGGGAATTATAGATGATTGTGGTGCAGGGGTTTGTTTGTCAGATGAGAGAATATCAGATGGTTTAGAAGGTGTTGGTTCAGATGGATACTTTTCAGATGGAGTTGCTTGAGGTATGGGTACAGAAGAAGTTGTGACAGACGGTTTCCTAGGTTTAGAAACACGAGGAGGAGAAGGTGAAAGTGAAGGTATAGGTTCATGAAGAGTTTGATCAGATGTTAATACCTCTTTTACAGTTTCCAGAATCTCCCCTAGACTTGCCTCTGGAGGATTGATCTCTTGCTTCTTGGTTCTCTTAGGCTTGACAGCAGCAGCTTCACCAGTAGCCTTCCTCTTGGGTTTAAAAGGTTCTTCTGTAGCAACCTTTCTCTTCTTCTTGTGTCTGGCCTCATAAAGATCTGGAGCAGGTTCACCTTCCTTCTGAATCAGATTTGCTGGTAGAGGGATTCCTTCATTCAGACGGTCTGTGATGTAATTCAGAACAATCTCCCTTGGTTCATTAGAAAATAACATAAGGAAATTTGCAACTATAACTCTTCTTTGAGTGACCTCTTCAGTGTTGAATTTCTTTGGAGCAGAAGTAACTTCTTCTACAACTTTCATCCTCTGAAGACTCTTCCGGTTCAGAGGTTTTCCAACTGCAGAGGCTAATTCTTCCTTCATTCCAGCTTCAATCAGATGGCCAACAAGACCATTCTTAGTCAGAATGTATGAGATAAGTCTTCCCATTGGAATCCAGTTTCTTAGCTTCTGGTGTTTGGTTCTGACCTCTTCCCTTGACTGTTTAACATGTGTCCATAAATGATTAAACAGAAGATATGGCAGATCCACCTTGGTACTCTGACTCAGACAATACATGAAGTATAGCTGATCAGTGTTGACATAACCTGGAGAATTAGAAGATTTTCTATGATGAATACAACTCATGAAAATCTTAGCCCAGATTCTGTAAACTGGTTTCAGATCCTTAACCTTGTTGGAAGCTACTCCAGATGAGCAAACTTCTATATATACTTCAGTCATGTCCACACGCCCAGATGGTAGATTAGTGACTCCATCAGTTTCCCTTATATCCTATGAGTTTCCTTATCAAAGCTTCAGTAATGATGATTTCTTTCCCTAGAACAAACGAAACTATGAACCTAGGGCAACAAGATGCATGTATCCAGAATCCCTTTACCAGACGAGGGTAAACTGGTCCCATGAGCCTGTCAAAAAACTTGGTCCAACACTGTGCATCAATAATGGGATGAAGATCATACCCATTTTCTGCAAATGATTAAAAGTTGACAATAGATTCACACAAGAATTCCAACTTGTCAACAGGTGTGAGTAATGTTCTGATAGGTTCCTTAAATGGGACAGCACCCATGTTTGATGAAGAGACAGCAGCCATTGTAGATTGAAACTGAGCTGAGGTTGAAGATGAAGTAGCCATTGTTGAAGATGTTGAAGAAATAGGGTTACGAACAGATTTGGGTTTTAGGTTTAGATGAAGACAAAAGAACAAGCAGAAATGCATATAAGTGTTTGTGAGAGTGAAAAGTGTGAAATGGTGAGATTTGTGGAATTTATAGAAGAAATTTAGGGCACACAAAAGGTCACACGTTCAGCACGTACACAATTAGCATTTAATGACATTTAATAAAAAGAAATTAATCATTTCAAACAATAAATGATTCTGACAATTGGGGGGGAAACGAGAAACCAAATATTCAAACAGTACCTCAAACGTCTTTTCAGTATTGTGCACTCCATCTTTTCAGATTCAGAGTGACACATGTTTGCTTGCATGTGCTTCTGAAAACTCTTTGAGAAATGAAACGTTAGCCAACGTTCAGATCCTCTGAGAGTTGTTAGTTCAGATACACACAAAATTAATAATTCAAGAGATTAAATAAATGACAGATGAAATACTTCAGAGTTTAAACATTTTGCATCTGAGAAAGTTGCTTCTGATGAATATTACTCTGGACAGAATTCCATACCAATATTTTTCAGAATAAACTTAAACCTATCTTCAGCAAGGGGTTTTGTGAAAATATTAGCTCATTGATGATCTGTATCAACAAAGTCTAAATTTATAATACCCTTCTAAACATAGTCTCTGATGAAGTGATGTTTAATTTCTATATGCTTAGCTTTAGAGTGTAAAATGGATTTTTAGATAAGCATATAACAGAAGTATTATCACAGAATATAGACATATTACTCTTAGAGATCTGATAGTCTTCTAGCTGACTTTTCATCCAGAGCATCTGTGTGCTACATCCAGCAGCAGCAATATATTCTGCTTCTGTAGTTGATAAAGCAATTGTAGGTTGTTTCTTGCTGTACCAGGAGATTAAATTTCTTCCCAGAAATTGACAACTTCCAGAAGTACTTTTTCTTTCAACTCTGTCTCCAGCATAATCATCATCACAGAATCCAACTAGTTTAAATTCATCAAATTTTCTGTAACACAAACCCACATTAGAAGTACCTTTCAGATACCTTAGTATCCTCTTAACAGCAGTTAAGTGTGACTCTCTGGGATCTTATTGAAATCTTGCACACAAGCATACACTAAATAAAATGTCAGGTCTAGAAGCAGTTAAGTAGAGAAGAGATCCAATCATACCTCTGTAGAGTTTCTGATCTACTTTCTTACTTACCTCTTCCTTACTAAGAGTGCTTGTTGGATACATTGGAGTCTTTGCTAACTTACTATCAGTCATGTTGAACTTCTTCAGAAGCTCTTTTACATATTTAGTCTGATGAATGTAAGTGCAATCTGGAGTCTGGTTGACTTGAATTCCCAGAAAGAATCTCAATTCTCCCATCATGCTCATCTCAAATTCAGCCTACATACATTGAGCAAACTCCTTTCCCAGCATAACATTGGTAGATCCAAATATAATATCATCTACATATATTTGACAAATTAATAGATCTTTCTTAAATGTTTTACAGAAGAGAGTTGTGTCCACTTTGCCTCTGATAAAAATTTTCTCCAGAAGAAAATTACTTAATCTCTCATACTAAGCTCTGGGAGCTTGTTTTAAACCATAAAGAGATTTCTTAAGTTTAAAATTATGTTCTGGAAATTTATCACTTTCAAAACCAAGAGGTTGATGAACATAAACTTCCTCTTCTTTAATTCCATTTAAGAAGGCACTCTTAACATCCATCTGATATAGAGTGATGTTATGTTGTGCAGCAAAAGAAATGAGTAAACGAATAGACTCTAACCTGGCCACAGGAGCATAAGTCTCTATGTAATCAATTCCTTCTTGCTGGCTATAACCTTGAGCAACAAGCCTTGCTTTGTTTCTTTCAACTTCTCCTTTTTCATTCAACTTGTTTCTGAAGACCCATTTAGTTCCAATTATATTAAATCCTTTTGGTCTTGGAACCAAATCCCAAACGTCATTTCTTGTGAATTGATTGAGCTCTTCTTGCATGGCAATTATCCAGTCATTGTCTTGCAGAGCTTCATCCATAAAAGTTGGTTCAATAACTGACACCAAACCAAATAATGACGCTTCAGATGATCTGAGGTAGGATCTTATTCTTATAGGGTCATCCTTCTTTCCAATGATCACATCTTTTGAGTGAGAGGCCTTGATTCTGGAAGATGATCCTCTAACATTAAGTTCTTTAGAAATATTCAAGTTGTTCATTTGAGTGGCCAAAGGAGTTGCATCTGGTGTTGCTTCTGCCTCTTTTACTTGAACCTTTTCTGCCTCTAAGCCTTCAGAGTCTGTGAGAATTACTTCTCTATCTGCAGAAACTTTCAAACTGTTTTGGCTTTTGAATGCCAAGCTTATCATCAAATCTAACATGTATAGATTCCTCCACAATCTGTGTTTCAGTATTGTATACTCTGTAGCCTTTAGAGCGTTCAGAATAGCCAAGCATGAAACACTTTTGTGCTTTAGAATCAAACTTGTTCAGATTCTCTTTAGTGTTCAGCATATAACATATACATCCAAAAGGATGAAAATAAGAAATGTTGGGTATTCTGTTCCTCCATAATTCATAGGGAGTCTTTTCCAGAAGAGGTCTTACAGACACTCTGTTCTGAATATAACAAGCTGTGTTTATTGCTTCTGCCCAAAAATGTTTTGCCAGATTAGTCTCGTTGATCATGGTTCTGGCCATTTCTTGCAAAGTTCTATTTTTCCTCTCTACTACTCCATTCTATTGTGGAGTTCTAGGGCAGGAGAAATCATGAGCAATGCCATTTTCATTAAAATATTTTTCAAAAAATTTGTTTTCAAATTCGCCACCATAATCACTTCTGACTTTAACAATTTTAAAATCTTTTTCATTCTGGACTTGTTTGCAGAAGCCAAAGAACACATAATGTGACTCATCCTTGTGTTTTAGGAATTTCACCCATGTCCATCTGCTATAGTCATCAACAATGACTAATCCATACTTCTTGCCTCTGATGGATGCAGTTTTCACTAGTCCAAACAGATCAATGTGAAGTAACTCTAATGGTCTTGAAGTTGAAACAACATTCTTAGTTTTAAAAGAAGATTTTGAAAATTTTCCTTTTTGACATGCTTCACAAAGAGCATCTGAGTTGAACTTCAACTTAGGAAGTCCTCTGACCAGATTGAGTTTATTAATCTAAGATATACGTCTCATATTAATATGCCCCAATCTTCTGTGCCAGACCCATTGCTCATCATTAACAGACATAAGGCATTTTACATTCTGAACCTTAAGTTCTGAAAGATTGATTTTATAAATGTTGTTCTTCCTCTTTCCATTAAATAGGATTGAGCCATCCTTCTGACTAACAACTTTGCAACATTTTTGATTAAAGATTATGTCATAACCATTGTCACTTAATTGACTTATCGACAATAGATTATGTTTTAATCCTTCTATAAGTAAAACATTAGATATAGAGGGAAGGTTACCATTGCCAATAGTACCAGAGCCAATAATCTTGCCCTTCTGATTCCCTCCAAACTTGACGTCTCCTCCAGATTTAAGCTCCAGGCTTTGGAACATAAATCTTTCTCCCGTCATGTGACGTGAGCAGCCAGAGTCCAGGTACCATGACTGGCGTCTTGACTTTGCTACTAAATACATCTGCAACAGGTATTATCTTATCCTTAGGTACCCAGATCTTTTTGGGTCCTTTTGGGTTAGTTGCCTTAAAAGTTTGTCTGAACTTCTGTCTTTTTACAACAGGTTTGTTCTGACTAACTTTTGGTTTAAACACCGGAATGTTCTGATCAGAACGTGTGTGTTTAATATCATTCAGATGAACAAACTTAAAATGAGAATATAAGGGAGTTTTCTTAATGATAAGTTTATCAACATGTATTGGATTTAAATCCTTTCCAGAGGAAGATTCATATCCAATTCCTTTCCTGTTGTTTCTGCTAACTCCATAGATCATTGAAGCCATCTTGCTTCTATCTATGCTTTTAGCCAGAAACTTCTGAAAACTATAGTCATATTCTTCTAAAATATTTTTACATTTTTACTTAGTTTCAGATTCAGAGTCTTGTTGAGCTTTTTCAAAATTGTTTTTCATTTTCAAATTGTTTTCTTTGAGCTCAGCAACTTCTGACTTTAACAGACTATTCTCATATTCAAGATTGCATTTGAGCTTAATCTGGTTGTAGTTATTCATAACTTCTGATAAAACCTTAATAAGTTGTTCCCTAGAGAGATCAGAAAGTACCTCTTCTGAGTCAGATTCAGATCCAGATGTTCCTTCATCCTGATCTTCCACGCCATCCATCAGTGCCATGTTGGCACATTCTTCTTCTGACTCTGATGAAATCCCATGTAGCCATCAGAACTTTCTTTTTATGCTCAGGTTTCCTTCTTAGCTTCTCCTTCTGAAGCTTTAGGCATTCATTTTTGTAGTGCCCAGGTTCCTTGCATTCATAGCAAACAACCTCCTTCTTTTTAGATCTTTTGTGTCCAGAGGACTCTTTTCGTTGATCTGGCTTCTTGAAGTTCTTGAACTTCCTCTATTTATGCTTCTAGAGTTTGTTGATCCTTCTGGACAGCAAGGACAGTTCATCTTCTTCTTTAGAAGAAGACTCTTCAGAACTTTCTTCTAACACCTGCAATGCTTTAACAAATTTGTTAGACTTTAACGTAATTGACTTACCTTTCTTTTAAGGCTCGTCTTCTTCAAGTTCAATCTCATGGCTCCTTAGAGAGTTGATCAGTTCCTCCAATGTGATCTTGTTCAGATCCTTAGCTAGCTTCAGAGCAGTGACCATTAGTCTCCATCTGATGGGAAAACTTCTGATGGGCAAACTTCTGATGATCTTCTTAACATGATCAGCAGTGGAGTAGCCTTTGTCCAGCACTTTTAATCCAGCTGTGAGGATCTGGAATCTAGAGAACATAGCTTCTATAGATTCAGATTCTTCCATTTTAAAGGCTTCATATTTCTGGATCAGCGCCAGAGCCTTGGTCTCTTTAACTTGTGAGTTCCCTTCATGAGTCATCTTCAAAGACTCAAACAAATCAAATGTTGTTTCTCTGTTGGTAATCTTCTCATACTCAGTATGAGATATAGAATTTAATAAGATTGTTCTTTCTTTGTGATGATTTCTGAACTCCTTCTTCTGAGCTTCAGTCATAGATTTTCTATTAATTTTCTTGCCATCCCCATCAGTGGGGTGAACATAACCATCAATGACTAACTCCCAAAGATCAGCATCATAACCAAGGAAGAAACTCTCTATTCTGTCCTTCCAATAGTCAAACTTCTCCCCATCAAACATATGGAGTTTTGTGCTGATTCTATCCCTTTCTTCATATCTGTTGTTGTTGGATGTTAAAGCTTCAACCATAATGTATCAACCAAAAAATATCAAGAGTTTTTTTACTGGATCTTTTTTGTTCACGGTGAAGTGATAACACACACAGAACCGGAGCTCTGATGCCAACTGAAGGTGAGAAAATACTTAGAAGGGGGGGGGGGGTTGAATAAGGGTTTTCAAAATATTATGGCAATAAGAACACAAATATTTTTATCCTGGTTCGTTGAACTCAACTAATCCAGTCCACCCTATCAAGAGTGATTTTCCTTTCTCCACAAGGACTTAATCCACTATAATCAAATTGATTACAATATCAACCACTAAAAACAATTGTCTTAGTCTTCTCAAGAACTACTGACCACAACTTGGTCTTCTCAAGGAACTTTTACAATCAAATGTAAACTAAACAAGTGTTTGAAATGCTTCTAAGTAAGCGATATCACAACTGTGATTTACACTTAAGTTTAAGAACGTATGAAACTATTCAACAAAGAAATATAATTTGTATGAGAGCTTTGAGAGAGTTTTCAATAGTTTTGTCAATTTTCGTCAACTGAAGAAAGTTGTTGAAGGCTTGCTTTTATAGACAAAGAAGTCCAAGACGTTGCAAGCTTGAAGACCGTGTATTGCAAAGCAGCTGTAGCCTTTTGTCTTCACATCACTTGACCTTTCCTAGAAGTAGAACATTCAGAGAAATCCTTTTTGCCTGAGTTCTTATGTCTAGCATGAAAGAGGAAAGAGTCGTTTGACATAACCAACGGATATAACTTTGAATAATCTTCTTCAACAAGTTTCTATTTCATAGCAATCAACATCAGAGCCTTGAGTGATCAGAGTCTTGATGTCATCAGAGTTTGCTGTATCAAAGTGTTGCAGCAAGTGTGCTTCAGCGTGAGTAACATTCAGAGCAGAGTTTGGAGATCAGATCCTCAGTACTTGCAGCGAACAGTACTATCAAAGTTTTCTGAAAAACAGTGCTTGAAACTCTTCATACAAAGTCTTCAGTCTACGCTTCAGATGCTTCTGTAGCTTCTGCTTCAGAGTCTTCTGTAGGCAGCGCTCAGAGTCTTCTGTAGGCAGCGCTCAGAGTCTTCTAACTATATGCTTCTGACGCTCAGAGTCTTGCGTAGTTCAACGTTCAGATCCATTTTTGCTTTTAGAAGAATATTAAATTTAATATCTGTAGCAAAAATACTTGAACAAATTTAGAGTATATAATTTCTTAATACAAAATTTCATTAGTGTTATCATCAAAACATAGAGATATAATTAAGAATCAATCTGTGTTCTAACAAATAACACTTCTTTATCTTTCTCGGTTGCCTCGAAAAATAAGAATAAAAACTGCTTGATTTACCGAAATGTCGGAAAGGAGTCGGGAGTTGGTTTCGGAGCAATCCGTTACCCTCCCGACGCACCCGATGATGACAATGTTCTGAGGGTGTCGGGATGAAAACTAACCGATTAAATTTTGCTTGCCTTTGTTTATTTTTGCAGGTTCGAAGAAATCGGAAACTCAGAAAAATTCGAAGAAAATCGGAAGAAACTTAGGAATTTTAGGAATTTTAGAAAAATATAATATTTTTGTAATTTTATTTTATTTATTATTTTTTTGTAAAAGAATAATATTATTAATAAAATTCCTTATTTTATTTATTTATTATTTTGGTTTTTAATATGCAATTGAAAATGAAAATTATTATAAAAACAAATGCTTTTGTTAAAACATAAAATGAAAATAATGTTAAAAGTGAAAATAACATTAATTTACAATGAAAATGAAAATAATGAAATAAAGTTATTTAAAAAATAAAGTTATTCAAAAATGAAATGTAAATAAAACTTAAAGAATGAAATGAATTAATTTATAATGAAAATAAAAGTAAAATTAAGAAAATGAAACAAAATTGATTTACAATAAAAATGAAAATGAAATGAAATTTAATTCCTAATTCCTCCAATTTAACCGATTAATCTCATTTCCGACAAAATCTCCCAATAATCATCCTGCAATTTAAAATGAGTAGCTTTATCCGGATAAATCCAACTGTCTGATTAAACTCAAATGATCATATTCTCCGTCTAACTTCAGTCCTTTAACTTGAATCGACTTATTTTCGAACAGCTCAAATCTTTCTCAATCGAACAGTTTCAACTACGCCTCGGACCCGATTCACATCAACAATATCCAACGACTCAAATTTCCTAACTACAACTCAAAATTCGTAAACTGACAGCCGACTATAAACAAATGACCGTTTAACCCTTCATGAATTAAAGAGCGTGCCACATGATATTTCCCTGCAAAAATCAATCAACTATACAAACTTGTTAGTGACTAGTTAAATACAATGCAAAAAATGCAATAGAATGCGAGATGAAACGACAAATCTTAAGACAAAATTTGGGGTATTACATTATCTAATACAAGTTTCAATAATTTTTATTTTAATCATATTATTTTTGATATTATTGTTTAACTTTCATCTTCTATATTTATTACTATTTCAACTTAAATTTATTATTATTTTTTAAAAAAATTTCAACTTTTAATTTTTTTAACAATTTAAAAATAGATACATATCAAAAATCATATTTCATCCACAAACGTAAGCTCGAGTTTGTGAGTAGTTTTTAGGAGTAGTATTAGTATTTCATTAGTACATGTCCCTCAAATAATTTTTCTCTTCCAATAGGTAACTAACCAACCAACCACATTTCAATAAACAATAGCCGTTACCCTTTTGTATTTTTGCGTCATTAAGATGTTCAAAACCCAAATCTTTTCGAATTTCAACATTATCTTCTCTCACTTCTCCTCGCCCACTCCTGTCCCACTGCCACCCACTTTCCTAGATTCAACTCACTTTCCCTTCTAATCCACAATACCCTTCCAAAATGGGTTGTTGCTTCAGCCGAGCCACAACCAAAAACCAAAACTCCCTCAAAAACACTCAACCCCGCCTAACTTCTTCACTGCCCAAATCTAATCATGACGAAGCCCTACCACAACCACCAGAAGAGGAATTTGTCAAAGAAGTTCTCTCTGAAACACCCATTTCAAAACCACACCAAGTTCATATTTTGATACCAGAAACAAAAACCCAAATTCCAGTAGTTCAAAACCCATCCGAGAAATTCGAAAATAAAGTTGCTACAGAGGAAGTAACAGAAGTAGTAGTTTCTCAGCTTTCAGAATCATGCACCGTTACTGAGAGCTTCTCGACCGCCACCACTGCTACTGTTACGGAGAAAAGAGAAGAGGAAGCGACAAGCAAACCATGTAGCAGAGAACCAACAACGACGATTCACAAGTGGAATCGATCTCCATCAAGAAAGCGTCCTCTCGCAGCTGATGCAAACGTCAGCAATGGAAATGAGCGAAGGGTAAAATCGCCGGCTACGACGTCACAGCCGTCGCCGGAGAAGAAAGTAAAGAGGGGGTCGAGGTTAGTTCGTGGAAGAGAATCGGGTTCCGTTATAAATCGGAAAGTCAATGCAGGTTCAAACGGTGCTCGCCGTGAATCCGGCGAGGGATCCGGCAGGAGGTCGAGGTCTCCGTCGTGTTCTCGTACAGTTGGAGGGTCGGGTAAAGTAGGTATCGGAGTTGGTCGGAAACAAGCTCCGGTGGCAGTGGAAAATGTGACGGAGAAGAAAAGCGAGAGTGATAAAGTTGGAGGGAAAAACGACATCGTTTGTAATGTAACGGAGAAGAAGAGTGAAAGTGAAGAAGTGGGAGAAAAAAACGACATCGTTTCGCAGGGAGAGTTAATTGAAAACCCTCACGTTTCGATGGAGTGTTTTATTTTTCTGTAGAGAAAAAACACGTTTGTGAAACTTTTTGAATTTTGAGAGTAAGCTTTTTCACGTGGGGTTGCTTTCATTATCAATGGATGTTTCACTTTTGACTTTTTGTTTGTTTTCTTTTGTAAAATTATGCGTTTTGTTTTTGTCTGTTAGAAACTTTGAAGAGATTAATTGATTTTTTGTCTGTTAGAAATCTGGAAATGATTCACGGTTTATTATAAAAATGTTTAATTAGTCAATTATTCAATCTATTATAACTATGTGTATTAATAATATTTGACTTTGTTTTCAAAACTTAAGTCAATGAATAATGTTGATATTATCAGTTGGACAATTCGAACTCTAGACCATGGGTTGAATAAATATTCAGATTTTGAATATGCAGCGGTATATTTGATTTATAGGTGGTGTTTTTTCATTTTGATCATCTACTAAAATTAGTATTTATATTTTATTTTAAAATTATTTATTTTATTAATTTGTTTAAAAATAATTTTAAATAAAAGTATATAAAAGTCAAACTACTATGATTTTTTTATTGAAATTATTTTATACGGCAAGTGAGATTCTGATTTTAATTTCTGAAGTCATTTCTTCTCTCTTGTACTATTTCTTAAAATTTGGCTTTAGATTCTAAACATGACCAATTATTGATGATGATTTCTTAATCCATTTTTTTGATATTTTTAGCCATCTAATTCATTTTCTTTTATGCTCCCTGTTATCTCCGGATTCACCTTTTTTTTCTTTACGCTGCATGCTTCCGGAGACATCTACGAAAAAAGATTCGTGGATGCATCTCCGAAATCTTATTAAACAGATTTTTTTTTTATAAAACAATCTAGTTTTGTTGGTCGCAGATGAAAATTAACTCTTGCATATTAATATAAAATAACATACATCCGTGATATTTTTACCCAAATAATCCAATTTTTTTAAAAAAATTCTCAAAATATCCCACATTTCAAAAATATTCCCAAAGTACCCCAATTAGGGTTTGGGCTTACACAAGGGCGTCATTCCAATTTGCGACCCTTTGTTGAGGCTATAAGGGTGTCGCCAATTGGATTGGAGACACCTCATGTAATCTACAATCCAATTGGCGACTTGGTTATGTACTTAAAAGGGCGTCGTCAATTCATCTGGAGACTCTTTGTATTTTGAATTTTTTTTACGAAAAATAAATAATTATAAAAATGGTTAATAAAATAGTTGATATTATGATTGTTATTAAAAATAATTATTTACTTTTTTGAAATTTTTATATAAACTAAGTCAAAGGGAAAAATAAATATTATCATTAATTAAAAAAGTATTATATAAACTAATGTTGGTGACCGAGTTGGTCATATCGTCCACCGGTTCCACATCCCTTAGGCACCCTAACTCGTTGCGCTCGTCCCCCTCGTTGTTGATTCACGCCAGATGTTTGGGGAGTTGAAGTCTCAGAAATATTCCCAAATGGTTCCCAAAGGATTTCTTGCATTTCTAATATGTCCTGTGTGTTGAAACTGAGCGTGCGACTCATGCCAGAGTAGTTTGGATGTGATGAAGTGGTCATTAGTGTGCGGCCTGGACGGTTGAATGGGGACATTGGTGTGAATGATTCGTTGGCGACTTCCTTTCCCATTAACAAAGGTGTTAGAACACAGATTGGTTCTTAATAATATCTCTATGTTTTGATGATAACTATTAGGAAATTTTGTATTTAAGAATTATATACTCTAAAATTTGCTTGAGAGTTTTTTACTGCAGATAGTAAAGAAATTAACACTCCAGAAGCAAATTAGAATTGAATACAAGAAATTAACTAGACTCTGAAGCGCCCGATGCACTCATTAGAAGATTCTGATTGCTGCCAATAGAAGATCCTGAGTGTAGCCTCCAGAAGGATCTGAAGAAATAAGCTCCAGAAGATTCTGAAGCAGAGGCTCCAGAAGAATCTGAAGCAAGTCAGAAGGATCTGAAGCAAGTCAGAAGCATCTGAAGCAAAAAATAATTTTGTATGAAGAGCTTTTCAAAGCATAGATTCTACAGAAGATTCTGAAAGTACTAAAGCTGCCAGTACTGAAGTTCTGTCTCAAGATATGCTCTGATATTTAACACGCTGAAAGCACACCTGTTGCAGAAGACTCTGACCCAGCAAGCTCTGATCATTATTAGAAGACTCTGACCCAATCAGACTCTGATGAACTTGCTGAAAACTGAAGAAGAAAATATTCAAAGATTATATCCGTTGGAGTAAATCAAACGTCTCTTTCCTTATTTATGCTAGACACAAGAACACAGACAAAAAGGATTTTTCTGTGCTTTCTTCTTCTAGGAAAGGTCACTTGATGTGAAGACAAAAAGGATCAGACCTTTTGGGACACTCTTCTCAACGTGCAGCTCACCTTGGATCAGCTGCCTATAAAAGCAAGACTCCACCAAATTCTTCAGTTAGACGTTTTGCTGAAAAGAAATTATAACATTCAAGCTCTCATACTTTCATATTCATTCTTAGAATTAATTTCATTGTACTTAAACTTAAGAGAAATATCACTGTTGTGATTAAATATTTTTAGAAGCATTCTTACTCTTGTATTAGATTTACATTGATTATAAAGGATTTCCTTAAGAGGATTCAGTTGGAATCAGTAGCTCTTGAGAAGACTAAGAACAGTTGTTCTTAGGTGTTACTATTGTAATCTGTTTGATTAAATAGTGGATTAAGTCCTTGATTGAGAAAGGCAAATCACTCTAGGAATGGTGGAGTGGAGTAGTTGAGTTCAACGAACCAGGATAAAAATAATTGTGTTTTTATTCTAAGTTTTAATCTTTCATACTTATTCAACCCCCCCTTCTAAGTATTATCTCACCTTCAGTTGGCATCAGAGCTCCGGTTCTGTGTGTGCTACCACTTAACAATGACAGTAAAGATCCAGAGAGAAATACTTTGATATATATTTAGTTGTTACTATAGCTGATAATACAATATCCAACATTAACAATAAATATGAAGAAAGGGACAGAATCAGCACCAAACCCCCTATGTTTGATGGGGAGAAATTTGATTACTGGAAAGACAGAATTGCAAGTTTTTTCCTTGGATATGATGCTGATTTATGGGATCTAGTCATAGATGGATATGTTCATCCCACAGATGGGAATGGCAAGAAGATAGACAGAAAATCTATGACAAATGCTCAGAAGAAAGATTTTAGAAATCATCACAAGGCCAGAACAATATTATTGAATGCAATATCTCATACTGAGTATGAAAAAATTACGAACAGGGAAACTACATTTGATATGTTTGAATCCTTAAAGATGACTCATGAGGGAAACTCTCAAGTCAAGGAAACAAAGGCTCTGGCGCTGATCCAGAAGTATGAGGCCTTCAAGATGGAAGACTCTGAATCTGTTGAAGCTATGTTCTCCAGATTTCAAATCCTCACTGCTGGGCTAAAGGTTCTGGACAAGGGATACTCTACATCAGATCATGTAAAGAAAATCATCAGAAGTCTACCTACCAGATGGAGACCAATGGTGACTGCCTTGAAGATGGCTAAATATCTAAACAAGATCTCTTTAGAAGAACTCATCAGCTCACTAAGGAGCCATGAAATTGAGCTTGAGGAAGATGAACCTCAGAAGAAAGAAAAAGGTAAATCTGTTGCTTTAAAATCTAATAAATCTGCTAAAGCTTTGCAGGTTATTGAAGAAAGCTCTGAAGGATCTTCTTCTTCTGAAGAAGATGAATTATCCATGTTGTCCAGAAGGATCAACAGACTCTGGAAGCACAAGGGAAAGAAGTTCAACAACTTCAGAAAATCTGATCATAGAAAGGAATCTTCTGGGCACAGAAGATTCGGAAAGAAAGAAGTTGTGTGCTATGAGTGCAAAGAACCTGGGCATTACAAGAATGATTGCCCCAAACTTCAAAAAGAAAAACCCAAGAAGAAGTTTAACAAAAAGAAGAAGGTTCTGATGGCAACATGAGATGACTCAGATGAATCTGAATCATCTTCTGAATCAGAAGAAGAATGTGCCAATGTTGCACTGATGGACAGCACAGAAGATCAGGAGGAAGGAACCTCAGGATATGAATCAGATTCTGAATCTGACGATGACGCTGAAGAGGTAATGGCTAAACTTACTAAAGAAGAACTTATAAAAGTTTTATCAGAAGTTCTGAAAAGTTATAACAATATCAAACTCAAATACAAGAAGCTGAAAAGCAGTCTTGAATCTGAGATTGATCTTCTGAAGACAGAACTTGTTGCGCAAAAAGAAATTAATCTAAAAATCAAAAATGACTTTGAAACAACTCAACAAGAATCTGAATCTGAGACTAAGTCATGTGAAAGCATTTTAGAAAAATATGACTCTAGCTTTCAGAGATTTCTTACTAAGAGCATAGACAGAAGCAAGATGGCTTCTATGATCTATGGTGTTAGTGGGAACAACATAAGAGGTATTGGATATGAATCTTCCTCTGGAAGTAATCCAAAATATGTTGACAAACTTTTCATCAAGAAAACACCTCTGTACTCTCAATTTAAGTTTGGTCACTTAAATGACATTAAACACACAACCTCTGAGAAGAATACTTGTGTTTAAACCCAAGGCAAGTCAGAATAAACATTATGTTGAAAAACAGAAGTTTAGACAAACCTACAAACCAACTAACCCTAAAGGACCCAAGAAGATCTGGGTACCTAAAAGTAAAATAATTCCTGTTACAGATGTTCTTAGCAGCAAGGTCAGGACGCCAATCATGGTACCTGGATTCTGGATGCTCACGACACATGACAGAAGAAAAGTCTATGTTCCAAAGCCTGGAACTTAGATCTGGAGGTGATGTGAAGTTTGGAGGGAACCAGAAGGGCAAGATCATTGGATCTGGCACCATTGGAAATGGTAAACTTCCCTCTATTACTAATGTTTTACTTGTTGAAGGGTTAAAGCATAACTTATTGTCCATAAGTCAATTAAGTGACAATGGTTATGATATTACCTTTAATCAAAAATGTTGTAAAGCTATTAGTCAAAAGGATGGCTCTATCCTATTTAGTGGTAAGAGGAAAAACAACATTTATAAAATAAATCTTTCAGAACTTAAAGTTCAAAATGTTAAATGCCTCTTGTCTGTTAATGAAGAGCAATGGGTCTGGCACAGAAGATTGGGCCATATTAATATGAGACGTATATCTCAGATTAATAAACTTAATCTTGTCAAAGGACTCCCTAATCTGAAGTTCACTTCAGATGCTCTTTGTGAAGCATGCCAAAAAGGGAAGTTTTCAAAATCATCTTTTAAATCAAAAAATGTTGTTTCTACTTCCAAACCACTAGAATTACTTCATATTGATCTGTTTGCACCAGTGAAAACTGCATCCATCAGAGGCAAGAAGTATGGATTAGTCATTGTTGATGACTATAGTAGATGGACATGGGTAAAGTTCTTAAAACACAAGGATGAGTCACATTCTGTATTCTTTGACTTCTGCAAGCAAGTCCAGAATGAAAAGGATTTCAAAATCATAAAAGTCAGAAGTGATCATGGTGGTGAATTTGAAAATAAATATTTTGAAAAATATTTTTCTGAAAATGGCATTGCTCATGATTTTTCCTGTCCTAAAACTCCACAACAAAATGGGGTTGTATAGAGGAAAAACAGAACTCTGCAAGAAATGGCCAGAACCCTGATCAATGAGACAAATCTGGCAAAACACTTTTGGGCAGAAGCAATCAACACATCCTGTTACATTCAGAACAGAGTGTCTGTAAGACCTCTTCTGAAGAAGACTCCATATGAACTATGGAAGAACAAAAAGCCCAACATTTCATATTTTCATCCTTTTGGATGTATTTGCTATATGTTAAATACTAAGGAAAATCTGAACAAGTTTGATTCCAAAGCACAGAAGTGTTTCATGCTTGGATATTCTGAACGCTCTAAAGGCTACAGAGTATACAACATTGAGACACAAATTATGGAAGAATCCATTCATGTCAGATTTGATGATAAGCTTGGCTCTGAAAAGCCAAAGCAGTCCGAAAACTCTGCAGATAGAGAAGTAGTCTTCATTGACTCTGAAGTCCCAGAAGCAGACAAAGCTCAAATGAAGGAACCAGAGGCAACGCCAGATGCTATTCCTTTAACTTCTCAGATGAACAATCTAAACATTTCTGAAGAATCAACTATTAGAGGATCATCATCCAGAATTAAAGCTTCTCATCCAGAGAATGTCATTATTGGAAAGAAGGATGATCCCATCAGAACAAGATCCTTTCTAAGATCATCTGAAGCATCACTATTTGGACTGGTGTTAGAAATTGAACCATTTTCTGTAGATGAAGCTCTACAAGAAAATGATTGGATTATTGCCATGCAAGAAGAGCTAAATCAATTCACCAGAAATGATGTATGGGATCTAGTTCAAAGACCACAAGGATTCAATATAATTGGTACAAAATGGGTCTTCAGAAATAAGCTAAATGAGAAAGGAGAAGTTGAAAGGAATAAGGCAAGGCTGGTTGCTCAAGGGTACAGTCAACAAGAAGGTATTGATTACACTGAAACATATGCTCCAGTGGCAAGGTTAGAATCTATATGCCTTCTTATTTCATTTGCTGCACAAAATAACATCACTCTGTATCAGATGGATGTTAAAAGTGCCTTTCTTAATGGTATTATAGAAGAAGAAGTTTATGTCCACCAACCTCCTGGTTTTGAAAATGAAAAATTTCCAGATCATGTTTTCAAATTAAAGAAATCTCTGTATGGGTTAAAACAAGCTCCCAGAGCTTGGTATGAGAGATTGAGCAATTTTCTTCTGGAGAAAAATTTCATCAGAGGCAAAGTGGATACAACACTCTTTTGTAAATCAATTAAGAAAGATCTTCTAATTTGTCAAATTTATGTAGATGATATTATTTTTGGATCAACAAATATTATGCTTGGAAAGGAGTTTGCTACATGTATGCAGGCAGAATTTGAAATGAGCATGATGGGAGAACTCAGATTCTTTCTAGGAATCCAAGTCAATCAAACTCCAGAATGCACTTACATACATCAGACCAAATATGTTAAAGAACTTCTGAAGAAATTTAACATGACTGATAGTAAGCTGGCAAAGACTCCCATGCATCCAACTAGCTCACTTGGCAAGGAAGAGGTAAGTAAGAAAGTAGACCAGAAGATCTACAGAGGTATGATTGGTTCTCTTCTTTATCTAACCGCTTCTAGACCTGACATATTGTTCAGTGTTTGCCTGTGCGCTAGATTCCAATCAGATCCTAGAGAATCACACTTGACAGCTGTCAAGAGGATTCTAAGGTATCTGAAAGGTACTTCTAATGTGGGTTTGTGTTACAGAAAATCTGATGATCTCAAATTAGTTGGATTCTGTGATGCTGACTACGTTGGAGACAGAGTGGAAAGGAAAAGTACTTCTGGAAGTTGTCAATTTCTAGGAAGAAATCTAATCTCTTGGTACAGCAAGAAGCAACCCACAATTGCACTTTCAACCACAAAGGCAGAATATATAGCTGCTGCTGGATGTAGCACGCAGATGCTCTGGATGAAAAGTCAACTAGAAGATTATCAAAATTTTGAAAGTAACATTTCTATCTTTTGTGATAATACCTCTGATATATGTTTGTCTAAAAACCCTATTTTACACTCTAAGGCAAAACATATAGAAATTAAGCATCATTTCATCAGAGACTATGTTCAGAAGGGAATCATAAATTTAGCCTTTGTTGACACAGATCATCAATGGGCAGATATTTTTACAAAACCCCTTGTTGAAGATAGATTCAAATTTATTCTGAAAAATATTGGTATGGATTTTTGTCCAGAATGATATTTGTCAGAAGCAAATTTTTATTGATGCAAAAATGCCTAATGATCTGAAGTATTTATTCTGATTGCTTACTTATTCTGCTTAATATTTTTTTTGAAATTCTGAACTAACAATCCTTAGAAGATCTAAACGTTGGTTAACGTTTCATTTCTCAAGAGAATTCAGAACACATGCAAGCAAGCACGTGTACACCAAATCTGCAAAGGTGGCGTGTACATTACTGAAGAGACGTTTGAGGTGAAGTTTGAATAGTGAAAATCTTGATTTTCCCCCCAATTTGTCAGAAGCAATAAATGTTTGAAATGATTATTATTCTTTTCATTTAATGCTTGTTCAAACGTGCAAAAAATTTTGACTGATGGTATGCTTAATTGTTTTAGTATAAATACATGACCTATCTTCACTTTCACACTTTTCACAATCTCAAAAAATTTTATGCATTTTCATCTTCTCTTCTCTCTGCATAAAAACCCTAAGCGTGTGACAAAACAATCGTCAATGGAAACTTGATCATCAATAGCTGCTCAATTCCAATCTTCAATGGCTGCAGTTACATCTGCCAACATGGGTGTTGCTCCTTATTCTCCTCCTAAAAGAACTCTATTGACCCCTGTTGAAAAGTTGGAGGTTTTGTGTGAATCAATGGTAGAATTTGATTCACTTGCAGAAAATGGCTTTGAGTTTCGTTCCATCATTGGTGCTCAAGGACGGGTAAAGTACTTTGATAGACTCTTTGGACCAGTTTACCCCCTCCTTGTGAAAGAGTTCTGGATCCATGCCTCAGTTTACCCTAAGTTCATCCTATCTTCTGTACTGGGAAAAGAAATCATTATAACAGAAGATCTGATCAGAAAGTTAATTGGATATGAAGAAACAGATGGTGTTTCACACTTGCCAGCTGGGCGTGTGGACATGGATGAAGTGTATGAAGAAGTGATGACTGCTGGTCAAGCTTCTAACAAATTCAAAGATCTGAAGCCTGACTACAAGATCTGGGCTAAGATCTTCATGGGATGCATTCATCATAGGAAGTCAACAAACTCTCCAGACTATGTCAATAATGAACAACTCTATTTCATGTATTGCCTCAGTCAGAGCACCAAGGTAGATCTTCCATATATTCTCTTTATGCATCTGTGGAACCATATAAATGCCTCTAGAGAGTATGTGAAAGAAAAAGGACAGAAGATCAGAACCTGGATCCCTTTAGGAAGGTTGATCTCAGATCTTCTAACTGAAAATGGATTGGTCACTGCTCTGTACGCTGCTGGAGTTACAGAGGAATTGGAATTCATAATAGGAAAGCCTCTGAATGCCAAAATTCTTCAGAGACTTAAAATAGTGGATGAACTCACAACAGCTCCCAAGAAGCTGAATGTTTCTGAACTGAGTAAGAAGAGGATTCCTGTAGATGATTTTCCACTGTTCTTTGCTGAAGAACCAAGGCACATTGTTGTGATGTACATTGATGAACGTAAGAAAGAAGGAAAGCCAGTTCCTGCAAACGTAATACAGCTAGCAAGACAACCACTACCTGATGTAGAAGAAGAAGAAGAAGAACAACTCCAAAGAAAGAGGACTCAGCCAGAAGCAGAAGCTGCACCTGCTCAGAAGAAAATAAAGATTGCTGAGAAGCCACAGAAGCTCTTGAAGAGGAAAGATTCTGGAGACACTCCTTCTGTACCAGCCAAGAGAATCAAGATAAAAGGTACTAAATCTTCTGTATCTTCTGCAAATACTGTTGTTTTAAATGATTCTAATATTAAGTCTATTCCAAAACCACCCTCTACACAAACTACTTCTGTTACTGCTCCAAGTTCTAAATCACCACAAAAACAAGCATCTGTTCCAACACCAATAACAACAAAAACAAGTCAACCAAAAGTCTTTGTACCACAAACTACTCAACCAAAAATCCAAATCAAACAATTTGTACCACAGAAACAACCATCAGAAAAACAACCCACAGAACAACAACCACAACCTTCTATACAACAAAAACCCTCTAAACACCTTAAACAAAAGCAATCTGAACAACAAAAGCACCCACAAGAGAAATAACCAGAAAAACCACAAGAACCTCAACCAGAAAAAGCCTCTGAAAATCAACCACCATCAAATAATCCACCATCAAAATCATCTGAACCCACTGCATCTGAACCTACAAAAATAACACCTGTTCCAATTTCATCAGAACCAATCACAATTCCATCTGATTCACCTACCTCAGAACAACCATCAAAACCCTCTGAAATTCCTTCAGAACCAACAAACACTTCTGAACCCAACATTCCTGAAACAGAAGTTCTTGATGTCACACCCTTAAAAACTGTGTTTCAAGTATCTTCTACTTCCTGCACACCAACCACCTCTTCATACTCCTCAGAATCTGACATCCACCCATACTTTCTAGTCTCTCCATCTCACAGAGACTCTGAGGTAAACCAACCTGAACCCATTATACCTTCTAAAGCTCCCATTCCAGATCCTATTCCCACACCTGCACCATCATCTAAAATATTGATCCCAAATTCTAACCCAAGATCATTTATTTCTTGTGCCCAAGTTTCATCACTATTTCACAATTTGGCATATGGTTTCAAACTCAAAGATTTTTATGACAGAGTTGAACCATATGACCCTATCAACCCTCTGAAACCCAAACTCACAATGACCCTTCCATCTGTGATTCTTGACTATATAAAATCCATGTCAGATGTAGGTTCCTTAGCAACTATATCTTGTTCTGCAAAATCTGATAAAGTTGTTGCTTCAGCTATACCAATTTCATCTGATAACAATGTTGCTTCTGATGAACCTCCCAAATCTGCCTTCCAACCCTTCTCAAATAAACCCTTTGATGTGGTTCCATTTCACACCAGAGCAAAACCTCACCTGTTAAAAGCCTTAAACAGATCCAAAGAAAAAGCTCCTGAAATACCTTTCATTCCATACTATCCTCCTCCTCTGATCTCCATCCAAAAATCAAATTTTCCACCAACTCCCCAACTAAAACCTGTAACTCTGGAAACTTTGTTACATCCTAAGCCCAGACTTAATGTTAATCATTTATTTCAAACTTTTTTGCAAGAAATACAGTTGTATTTAGGTACTGTACAGAAGAAATGCTCAGCAACAATGGATGCCCAAGAATTTGATATCATCTGGAATGGATTCATCAACAGATTCAACTCTGTGGCCTCCAATCTGAAAAACATATGTTCTGATGATGTGAAGCTCAGATTTGTTGAGGCTGCAAGAACTATATTCTGGACTGTCAAGAAATCTGAACCTCTGCTTCTTACAGATGCTCCTCCATCATCAGAAGAAACTACTGAAATTGCATCTGAAGAGAATCCTCTGGCCATGACTCTGGTAGACCCTCCTTCTAGCTCTAATGCTCCAGACTCTACAAAACCCATGGAAATTGACTCTGTTCAAGCTCCAGAACCTGATCATACTTCTTCATCTGAGATAAAGAAAGAACATCCAGATTTTGAAGATAAGATTGCTGCTCTGGAAGCTGGCCAATCAGAGATCAAGTCCTGGATGGCAAAACAGGATAAGAAGTCTGAGGACATGACAGAATGGATGTCTAAGCAGGATCAAAAGAATGAGACAATGGCTAAGTGGATGTCCAAGCAAGAGCAGTCCTCCTCTGAGATTACAGATCTATTGAAGATGCTTTTGTCCAAACACTCTTAGATTTTCATTTTCTTTCATTCTAATGTTTTTGCATCTGATGTTTGCCTATGTACTTTATTGATATATCTTCTGATGCATGTACTCTTGATCTATTGAATGAATCAAAGTTTTCTCCTTTGAATTATATTATTTACTGTTTCCTTTTATTTGTCTTTTTTAAATTTTTTTTACTTTTTGCTTATGACAAAAAAGGGGGAGAAAAATATAGATCTGAACTGTTTAATATAACTTCACCAAAATGAAACTTCAGACATATTTATTCTATCTAACATTTAATCTGAGTATTTCAGAACATTGATAAGTATACTCTATAAAAGAAACTCTGAGTCTCTCAGATCACTTGATTATTATCAAACTCTGAATCTTAAATCTGCAAGACATTCTGACTTTCAAATGTTAAAAGAACAAACAAGATCTAACTCTGAAGATTACTCAAGACAAAAGGGAAGTTTCTATTCCTTATCTGTATTTAACTCAGGGGGAGATTCATCATCTCAGGGGGAGTTATAATTTTAATATTTTCAATTAAACAAAATTTCTGATGTTTTTGTCATCATCAAAAAGGGGGAGATTGTTAGAACACATATTGGTTCTTAATAATATCTCTATATTTTGATGATAACTATTAGGAAATTTTGTATTTAAGAATTATATACTCTAAAATTTGCTTGAGAGTTTTTTACTGCAGATAGTAAAGAAATTAACACTCCAGAAGCAAATCAGAATTGAATACAAGAAATTAACTAGACTCTGAAGCGCCAGATGCACTCCTTAGAAGATTCTGATTGCTGCCAATAGAAGATCCTGAGCGTAGCCTCCAGAAGGATCTGAAGAAAGAAGCTCCAGAAGATTCTGAAGCAGAGGCTCCAGAAGAATCTGAAGCAAGTCAAAAGGATCTGAAGCAAGTCAGAAGCATCTGAAGCAAAGAAGAATTTTGTATGAAGAGCTTTTCAAAGCATAGATTCTACAAAAGATTCTGAAAGTACTAAAGCTGCCAGTACTGAAGTTCTATCTCAAGATATGCTCTGATATTTAACACGCTGAAAGCACACCTGTTGCAAAAGACTCTGACCCAGCAAGCTCTGATCATCATTAGAAGACTCTGACCCAATCAGACTCTGATGAACTTGCTGAAAACTGAAGAAGAAAATATTCAAAGATTATATCCGTTGGAGTAAATCAAACGTCTCTTTCCTTATTTATGCTAGACACAAGAACACAGACAAAAAAGATTTTTCTGTGCTTTCTTCTTCTAGGAAAGGTCACTTGATGTGAAGACAAAAAGGCTCAGACCTTTTGGGACACTCTTCTCAACATGCAGCTCACCTTGGATTAGCTGCATATAAAAGCAAGACTCCACCAAATTCTTCAGTTAGACGTTTTGCTGAAAAGAAATTATAACATTCAAGCTCTCATACTTTCATATTCATTCTTAGAATTAATTTCATTGTACTTAAACTTAAGAGAAATATCACTGTTGTGATTAAAGCTTTTTAGAAGCATTCTTACTCTTGTATTAGATTTACATTGATTGTAAAGGATTTCCTTAAGAGGATTCAGTTGGAATCAGTAGCTCTTGAGAAGACTAAGAACAGTTGTTCTTAGGTGTTACTATTGTAATCTGTTTGATTAAATAGTGGATTAAGTCCTTGATTGAGAAAGGCAAATCACTCTAGGAAGGGTGAACTGGAGTAGTTGAGTTCAACGAACCAGGATAAAAATAATTGTGTTTTAATTCTAAGTTTTAATCTTTCATACTTATTCAACCCCCCTTCTAAGTATTATCTCACCTTCAAAAGGGGCGCCAGTCCAATTGGCGACCCCTGGTAGATTCCCTAGCTGAGCACGTAGGCTGAAACTTGTTGCATGCATGCATAAAATGCTATCACCCACATGGCGACATAGACCATTAAAAGCTGAACCATGTCGCCGATGCATGTGGCGACTTCATTTATTGCATTTGACTATGTCGCCAATTAATTTGGTGTTTTCATCTATTACCTTTGACTGTCTCGCCAATCAATGTGGCGCCTTAATACATGTCACAAACTCATAAATATGTTCCCATGCATGCAGACATTCATTGAAACAAAAAAAAAACAATTTTACTAAGTCTATAACTAGTTCTTTTAGTATGTCATATGCACCGAGATATATTGTTAACACCCACTACAATGGAGAGACATATGTCTCCGATGTATATGGGTTTGGTTTTCAAAACACCGACTTTGTCTGATTCACAATCAATAGAAACACAAGTTTCTTGCATTTCAAAGAAAGATTGGAATCGAAATTAGGGCTTGGTCCTATAGCACAAATAATATTTTAAAACCCAGTTTATTTCGAAACAAACCACGTTAAATTTTATCCACTTAAAGTACGAGACGACGAAGATGTAGAAAATATGTTCCTAAGTCACAAACATTCTAGTTTCAACTACATTGAGTTGTATATGTTCCTCCAACAAAATATTCCATCTCAACAGTCTCAGATCATCGATCAATCAACTGTTATAGACTCAGATGAAACTGAATCAGAATACTCAGATGAAACAGAACCGGAGGTCAACGTCGTTGATGAAGAAGAAGAAGGAAGTGAGGCGCTGGTAGATCAACTGTTGAACGACAACGTTGAAGATGACGAACAAGTGCCAATACCTCAAAGTCATGTGTAACACCCTTTTCTACCCCAAAAATATAATGGCAAATCATTCACATTTATCAGAGTAATATTTTAAACATAATAAAAATTACCTCAAAGGGCGTACATTTCTCAATAATTCAAATCAAAGTCAATGCTCTGTAAACAACGGGTTTTCCTAAAATTACTCAAAAATTGCTCAAATGGCATCGGAGCTCAAAAAGGCAAATCCAAAGTTTTCCTTGCACAACAACATAATCAAAATAACAAAAATCAATAAAACATGGTTTAAATCAAAGACCCCAACCCGATGTTATACTATCAGAGCAAGACCCTATAAGTCAACTAAAATGTAAAAAACTCCAAAAAATTCCTCGACGGCATCCACGGCTAAACCTGGTCATCTGCACGTTACCTACGTGGAGGTAACATTCAAACATGCAGAGTGAGTAAAATGATTCATAATAATCAATATATAAAATAACGTCATTTTTCGTATTCAACATCATCATAATCATTAAGGAAACATCAAAAAGCCATAATATCATAAATTACACCAAATTGTCATATAAACGCAAATGCAACAAGACTCATGCATCTGATACCAATTCATCAAAGTTCAATGGACACTGAGCCATCAACCCTTCATAGATCCCCATCAATAGGATCGATTCTACACAAGAACCAGAGCACAACAAAATACTTCACATCCGCCCAATGGGACTGAAGCCAGAAGAATCAAACACTAGACCGAAGTTCGAAATACATATGAATGCATGATGCACACGTTAATATCATCCTCATAATAAACTCATTAGGTGCATCATCATTCATCAAAATCATCATAATAATCATATCATCGTATAATCATCAAAAACTCATGGAATAAACATCACAACTCATTATCATTACTCATAGGAATCATCATACAATCATGTATTAATCACATATGAATCACAATCATATTCAAGGTAATTCATCCAGAAAATCACAACATCAAAGCATCAAGACAACACTACACAAGAACACAATTCACGAAACTCTACTACATTCGCTGGACAGTTGGTCGTGCGAAGAATTGTTTGCTGTGCGAACTCGCAATTACAGCAAAACGCTGTTACACACCAGTCGCAAAACCAGCCCAAAATTCCCTACAATTTTGTTCCCAAATGCCCCAAAACATCTCTCAATCATTCCTAAGGTATTACGACGATAAAGACACAAAATATACGAGTTATTAGGCCAATCCCGTATCCTTTTTACGCCTCTAATTTCCATAATTTCTTACAAATACCCCACAGTCATTAAA
The DNA here is from genome assembly GCA_963859935.3 of Lathyrus sativus. NCBI lineage: Eukaryota > Viridiplantae > Streptophyta > Magnoliopsida > Fabales > Fabaceae > Lathyrus > Lathyrus sativus. The sequence goes on from OZ012741.1 coordinate 174,069,088, forward strand.
GTTCTCACAATCACTTACCCTATATGGTTAAACAACCTCAACAACAGATTTGGCCATGAAGGCTTAATTTCCCTTACTCTCAAATCAGCCTCAAACCTATCAGAACATTAGTTAAAATCCCTCAAACTCATTAAACTCACTAGAAAGGCAACAACAATCCAATACTAAAAAATTCCTAAACCTTTAAATCGACTTTAAATACATCGAATTACCTGTTGAAAACAATTAAGGTAATATCCCCATACTTAAACAACCTCAAAAACAGATTTGGCCACAAAGGCCTAATTTTTCTCAAACTCAAAAACCTCCTAAATCTTTAAGTCGACTTTAAATATATTGAATCACATATTGAAAACAATGAAGGCAATACTCCTCATACCTTAATTGCCGACTTTAAGCCTTTCTCCTTGATTCTTGGAAACCTCGCGAAGCTTTTGCCTCAATCCTCTTCCTCAGGGCTCTGGCCTCTATTTCTTCCCTTTTCACGGTCTAACAAGAATGAATCCTAATTCCCTCAAAATTCCTTTTTGTTAAACCTAACTTTGAGCCTTTAAAATGAGCTTTCCAATTTCACTCTCACTAACTCCTCCTCAAATGTCCATTTTGCCCTTAATTCACTTATATTCATTTAAATTAATAATAATACCAATATATTCATATTGTATACTATTATTTAAATAAATAACCCAAAATCCACAATTCTCAATACTTCATACCAACCACCACAAATCACCAAAAATACGAATATTCCTATTTAAATAAATTAAATAAATATTCCAATAAATTTGGGGTGTTACAACTCTCCCACACTTAAAAGAATTTTTGCCCTCGAAAATTACCTCAAGGAAACAAAGTCAGATACAAATCCCTCATCTGATCCTCACGTTCCCAAGCCCAACTTTCTCCAGCTGGTCCTCCCAAAACTACCATTACCAAGGAAATCTCTTTACCTCGTAGTTGCTTCACTTCTTGTTTATCAATCCATACTGGCAATGCCTCAATAGTAAAATTATCTTTCATTTGTACATCATCCATCTGAATCACATGTGACGGAGCTGGAATGTACTTCCTCAACTGAGACACATGAAACACATCATGCAAATTCGCAGGCGACGGCGGTAAAGAAATCCGGTATGCTACTTCTCCCACCCTCTGCAAAATCTGATACGGACAAACAAAATATGGTGTGAGCTTTCGAGACTTCAAATCTCGGCCAACACCAATTACCGGCGTAACTCTCAAAAACACGTGATCTCCCTCATGGAACTCAAGTGCTTTCCTCCTCTTGTCGTGATTGTCGCTACCGCGAAAATAAGGTGCCGGCAAAACAGAAGAGTCATCACCTTTCGTTATTTATCCCTCGGAACGGGAAAGGAAACGATCAGAAAAACCTGACGAAAAGGTATAAGACAAGGTCATCGCAACCATTGTCTGGGTTCGGGAGTCGGTTACGCAAGGGAAAGGTATTAGCACCCCTCACGTCCATCGTACTCGATGGGATCCATGCTTGTGTTTATCTGACGGGTTTATTTACTATCTACCTATCAAGGCTGGTCTAAAAAGAAAAGAAAATGACTCGGCAAAGCGTCGCACTTTATGCCTACGTATTCCCATCAGAGAATGAGAAATCAGAGTCAACGTAGTTCGCCTAACTACGGGTAACGGATGGGGGAAGGTGGCTCGCCAATACGTCAGTATTGTGCCTACGTACTGTACTCTCAACAGGCTTGAGAGATTAGAGCTTACGTAGTTCGGGATAATACGGATTACAGGAATTCAGATTCATCTGTTTTTCGAGTAGGGTTAACAAAAAATTCCAGCAGTTTAGTGTACGCAGCTCGACCCTTGGAGACTTAGGCGTTACCGTTTACGGTAGAACTGGGAGTTAACGACACTCTTTTCTTCAGAAAAGCTTCCTTTGAATTATGGGCCCACGGGGCAAAAAGGTTTGAAGTTTGTTTTCTGTCTTTTACGGAAGAACTGTTTTTTATGGATGTTTGCAACTAATATTGCACTGGAGACTATGATTTGAGAGTGAATGCATCGCATGTCACCCTAAGGGTACCATACTAAACATCCCGACTGTTGAAGAGTGACCCTTCAACAACCCTTTCTCAAGTAGCTTAAGGCTCGTAACGTACAACGTCATTTAACCTTTATTACTGTATTTTAATTTGTTTTGAGATGAGAAGAGAGAACAGGCTCAACTAAGGGAGACTATTAAGTCCTAATGTTGTCATGCCAAGGATTCATCCTATGGTTGAGGTTTGAAACAGGGAACTCCTAGAAGTTATCATGCATAGGTTTCATCCTAAAGTTCTAATCATCACTTCCTTATCAAAGGAAATGATATTCCTATGGGATCATGTCAATGATACAGGAACAGATAAAGCATCAGCTTAAATAGTAAACAGTAAACAGTACAGGAAACAACTGTAAAATGCATGCAATGCAAGTGAGGGAGGAAGTGTGTGTGGGGCATCAGCCTCCACAAGCTCGTCTCAACCACAAGCCAGATATGAATAACTGCAAACATAATAGAAGAAAATAGAATGTAATCAAGCAAACCACAAACCATACAGGCAAGGGAGCGAAGCTCTACCGAATACCAGCAAAGAAAGCCATACAGTAAAAATACAAGCAGAGGGAGAAACTTAACCTCTAATGCAATACAAGCAAGGGGAGAAACTCAACCCTTAGGATGCTCTTAGGCTTATTCCACTACATGACCTAATCTAAATGCATCACACCAATCAAGTCACATCAATACAGCTGCACAAGAAGAAAACAGACAAACAAGAAAGCAAATCAACAGCTTCCACAACTTCACAACAAAGTAATCTTCAGACAGCATTCTAGTCCTAATAGTCTGCAACTGTTCTTCAAGTCTATCATCTTCAAGAAAAGGATAGAGGTACTCCATCTTAAAGCTTCAATCTTCAATAGGCTCCACCAAGAATGAAGAGAATAAATAAGATGATTATTTGATAATGGGAAGCAGACAGGAAACCCAAGGAATCCCATCTGACACTCAACCAGTCATCAGAGAAAGGCATCCTAAAAAGTTATACTCATTATAAATGTCACACATCCCTCCTAAGGAGAGATGAGACTTTTAACATGAGGACTTTGAATCATAGGATGGGAATGGAATGGGAATGAAACCAACCATTATTTGAAGAAACATCTATTTCTAAAGCTCTCTCCTAAAGCCCTAATCTCATAAGCTACACAAAGCTAACAAAAAGAGAAGAAAAGCTTCAATCCAAGCTCCACCAGCCACTTCACACAAGCTTCATCATGTCCATGATATCCTCCAATAAGAATCAGAAGCCCGTTATGCAAGGAAAGCCCACTTTGAGTCCATTCCAAATCAATCACCAAAATTGAAATACCAAATGAACAACCAACTTGAATATTCTATCTAAAATATCAAAACACATTCTAAAAATCTAATTATTTTTCTATGGGAACATGAATTTGTTAATGATCTACAGTTCAAAAATTAGGACCTAATTCAATCTCTAAGTCCTATAATAAAATCCTAAGTTGAAAGGTATCACTAAAGAGATCCGCTAAAGATCACTCCTAAACAACTACACTAAAAGCATACTTAAAATTATTTAAAAATCATGATAAAAATCACAAGGTAACCTTAATATGTATATAACAACAATCAAAACGAATGAAAAGTTTATCCCATGCTAAAAGTCATCAATGAAATAAATCAAAAGGAAAGGCTATGTTATGAACATGTTAAGAATAGCCTAAGTATTAATTCGATCTAAAATACCAAAACTAATTCTAAAATCCTAGGAAAATTTCTAGGGGAACCTAAGCATGTTAGGCATCTATAGTAGAAAAACCAGAGCATAAAACTATGCTTAAAGGCACTAAAGAAATCACACACCAAAAGTGGTCAAAAGGGAAATCAAGTGGGGAAGCCTCTAAAGATCTAGTTCAAAACAGAATGTAAAGCTACCTAAAAATTACCCTAAAAATTTCTGGGAGTTCCTTAATATGCCTATAACAAACCAGCAAAGAATTAAGTCCAAATTCTATACCAAACTCCAGAACAAAAATCGGCAAAAAACTATGCAGTTTTTGACATTTTATTATCTAACTAAAGGAGAAAAACGAAATCAAATTGAAAATTAAACGAAACTAAAATCCAATTGCGCACAAAGATCATAGACAAGATAAGGACCATCCACAAATTTATCATATTTTTCTAAGAATTCTTTCTATTTTATATGAATTAAAATCAAACAACATACAAAACAGAATTTTAATGCCATTAAAAAACAACAATCAAATGGTTAAATTAAATCGGAAAACCAACCTACGGATCGGTGATTTGATCTGGTGATCGTTGATCAAGTGAATTTGCAAATATCCGAACAAGATTAGACGGAAAACTTCAAGATCCACAATAATTCTTGCAAGAAGATGAAGATCGAACACTTCGAATCTGAATTGCTCCGAATAAATGCTTCCAACTTACGCTCCAATATCCAACTTTAATTTGCACGAAAATTGACTACGAAACTTGATCCGATGATGATGATGAGTGGAGGTTTATGCTCAAGATTCCATTGATTTCAATGAAAAATCAATGGATCCGATGACAAGGAGCTATGGGTGAGGGTTTGGAGAATGAAGAAAATTGAGAGAATTGAGAGAGTGAGAGAATTCTTGAAAATGAAAAATAAAAATTGTGAGGAGTCTTTTCTTTTTGGTTTGGAGTAGATCCCTTAAGTACTCCTTAGGCTTGGATCCCAAGGTAAGGTTTGGACTTTGGCTTGTGAAAATTGGTTTGGAGCTTAATGGTATGATTTTGGGATGTGTAGCTTATTCATGAAGTCACAAATTGGAACACCATGAACCAAGCCCCAAATGAAAATTCTAATAATGCCAAAGTGTTTAGAATATCATTTCCAATCAAAATGAGTACAAATTTGGCTTGAAATCATTCAATTACCAATTGTTTTGAATTTTTCCCTTTTAATTCATTAAAATGGTCTTTTTGTGAAATTTCTTCAACCAATGCTTGTTCTAATCCATATCAATGGACTCTTGATACTTGTCTAAGCTAAAAATATCATTTTTAGAAACTTTCATGTTGAACAAAACGCCATTTGAAGCTTGCAAGATAGTGAAATGGACACATAATTCAAAATGACCTGTAATGCCCAAATACCCGAAATACCCTTGACTTGTCAAAGCCATAACTTGAGTTCTACAAATCCAATCATGGACTTCTAGTACTCGTTAGAAATCTAAGAGAATAAGGAACAACATACATGTTGACCAAAAGTTCATAGGAATCATCCTTTTAGGGCAAAAATGTCATGCAAGTTGGGTAACTTTCAAGCTCCAAATTCACATGCCTCAGATGACCTGTAACTTGTCTGGCTCATAACTTGAGTTCTATAATCCCTATCAAGGACTTCTAGCACTCAAATTAAAGCTAAGATCATTCTCTACAACAATTTAGGGGTTAAGATGAGATGAAGATCATATCTTGATTTAAATAGTCTTGAAGTCAGGGGTCAAACTAGGGGATTTTACACTGTCAAGTCTTACAAACCCTAGCCTGAAACTTCTCAAACTCCTCAATCATGATGAGTTAACCTTGGAATCATCCTTATAACATCTCAATGCATAAATAAATGATCTCATGACCCTTGAATTAGGTCTCAACCTTCTTCAAATCATCAGTTGACTTAGGGTTGACTCAGTCAAACCCTAGCTGCACCACTCATGGCTGAGCCTTCTTAATCTTGCATAATGATCTGTCTAGGCTCAAAGTGATCTTCAACACTTCTCATGAGCTCTCTCAAGAACTCCATTCCATCCTCATGGCCTCAGAATCATCTGATGGTTTTCCACAACTCTCAAGTTAGGAGACCTACACACTTGGTTTCAACTACTCTTTCTGAGGCTCTTTCAACTTCTCTGACAAGGATATTAACCCTTGAATACTTGAATAACCTTCTTAGCTAGCTTCATAGTCTTGTATAGATCTTGATTGGTAATCATACCTCTTGATCTCCTGCATACATATCAATGAAATGCAAATGATAATGCTAATGTGAATGAAATGAAACATAAGCTAGGTGAAGAAAAGTTAGGCAAATTTTGGGGTGCAACAACTGCCCCTATTCAAACGGCTTGGACCTGACTGGGTGAGAAGTGAACGACTCTCAAACAATCAAGGTAAAAGACGATTGAATACCAACAAACCCGAAAATTTGCCAACTGCACAAGTACACAGTACTCTAATGGGAACAAATCTTCGGAAACTGAAATGATGGCTGCACGGCAACTAGCTGGAGAAATACTGATCTGAAACTCCATCAGGATGATTCTCTGATTTATCTGATAGCATTGCATCCTCAAATCATCGAGGGATCACCGATTACACGGCAACGGGCGATCGACCAACCGTATAGGTAAACAATACTCTGATTGGTAGGAACATCTTCAAAACTGAACATGACAGTTGCACGGCAACTTGCTGGGGAATTGGTCACACGGTAATTGGTGAAGTCTAATCTCAAATCTCCGTCAGGATGATCATCTGATTTTGCTGTAGATCTTCGTCCTCAAGTCATCAAGGGGTCACGGTTACACGGTAACTGGTAATGGATGGTTGATCATGTCGTCAGGCATTCTGCGTCATAGCAGAAGAATTCCTTATCGTCGCCTAAGGACTCATCACGTCGCTAGGAACGTTGACAGTATCTTTGTCTGGCTTCATCAGTAAGTCAAATAAGGGGTCACCGGTTGCTCGGTAACTGGTGAATGTTGGCTGATTATGCCGTCGGGCATTCTGCGCCACTGCAGAAACAATTCCTTATCGTCACCTATGGACTCATCGTGTCGCTAGGCACATCGACAACATCTTTGTCGGACTTCATCAGTAAGTCAATAAGGGATCACTGGTCATTTGGTAACTGGTGAATAATGGTTGATTCTGCCGTCGAACATTCCGCGCCACTGCAGAAGAATTCCTTATCGTCGCCTATGGACTCATCATGTCGCTAGGAACGTCGACAACATCTTTGTCGGACTTCATCAGTAAGTCAGGAAATGGAATCCTTAATCAATCAGGAACCCATGGGGGTATACAATCGTTTTCCGTCAGGCACTCCGCATCAGCTGGGATAACTGCTTCGACATTGCAATTGGACTTCATCAGTAAGTCAGGGAATTTGGCACTACTGCCAGATTTCAATCACCAAGTCTTCAGGGGAAGTTTCAACTTCGCTGTTCAGAAACCTGCTGGGGATGACACATCTCCGTTGGGGATTCTGGAGAACTATCAAGTAACTCTGCTTCGGAGATTCAGGAATCACCCTGAATAAACTCTGCTGAGGACTTCAAGAATCATCTTGGACAAATAACTCCGCCGGGGACTTCAAGAATCACCCTGAACCAATAACTCTGTTGGAGATTTCAGGAATCATCCTGAGCAAACACTCTGCTGGAGATTCTAAGTATCAACTTGAGCAACCAACTCTGGCGACTTCACTGGGGAATTCAAGAATCATCTTAAGCCAACCATTCTGCGGAGGAACACCTGCAAAACAAGAATAGTACTGACCTAGCTCATGTTTTATATGCATATGTTTGACAATGGCGCAATGCTCCACACGGTAGAAATGCTACGCGTTTAGGGTAAATGCCATGCAATCATGCAAAATGCTATGGCCCCATCAGCAAAATAAATGCTGAAGGGAAGATCTTCCGGTCGAGGAGAAAGAACCACTCTGGTAGGGAGGAGGAATCATCCTGCCGAGGAGAAGAAGTCACACCAATCTCGATTGGATTCCGCCTGGGGAAACGAACTTCAGTCGACTGCTGCAGGGGAGTAAGGTTCTTCGAGAACCTAGACCTGCTCATCTAGGTGTACGAACCACAACTGCTGAGGAAAACAATGTCAATTGCAGAAATAAACTGCACGACCTTTGCGGCAAAACTTTCCTGGAGATAACGACTCCGATGGGGAAATATAACATCAACTATTCAACACGCTACTGGGGGGAAAACCAATCATGGCTTCAACGGCTTCCAAGACCTCAGCTCTCTTGGGGATTTGCAAACTTGGCTGGGGAAGAAGGAATTATCCTGCTTGCCAGGGAAAATACAACTCTGTGGGGACTTTCAATTCCGCTAGAGACTTCAGTCTGCGCTATCGAGGGCTGAACACTTGTGAATAGTCAGTCTCCTACGAGAAACTGCACCCTGACCCAGTGCTGGGGAAATAAACCCAAATCCGCTTGTCAGGGAGAACTTCAATCCTAAACCGTTGGGAATGTACAATCAATCTGCCGAGGATGGCTACACTCTGCCGGGGATATCAATCTCGCCCTACTGAGGATAATCTTGACCCTACTCTGATAAAGGACAAGTGCCATCTCATCTTGCTGCAATCTCAAATAGCTGAGGAGAGTCGATCTTAACTGCACATCTTTGCTGAAGAAAATTTCCTGATTTAACAACATCACCCCCTAAGGGAATAAAGAACACCAATCATGGAGAACTGAGATCATTCGAGCCTCGTGTCAGGGAACGTGATAGCACATGTCACCGGGAACATCGGGCCAGGTACAATTAGGCTTTTTCTAGTTTAGGGATAGGTTTATGGTGATAGGGATTTATTTTTGGTTACCAACAAAAGTGGATTTGAAAGGGACATACTAGACGAGGACTAGCATTCGAGGGTAGACTACCAGACGAGAACTGGTGGCAAAAGGGTTTAAGTTGTCAGATGAGAACTGACTTCTAGGTTTTGGATATCAGACGAGAACTGATTTCTGGTTTGCCAGACGAGAACTGGGCTTTAAAAATTGCGTTAGCCAGACGAGAACTGGTTAAACAGTGGGTCAAGGAAAAGGCGACTAGACGGGAACTGGTTTAAAAGCTGACACACACCAGACGAGAACTGGTATTCTAAGAAAGCTGGACCAGGCGAGAACTGGTTACCGGTTTGCCAGACGAGGACTGGGCTTTGGAGGTTTGCCAGGCGAGCACTGGACTTTGCAAATGACTTTGGTTACACGGTAAGTAACAAGTTTAGGCTGTAGGATAACAATCCAATGACAACAAGGCTTTTTCAGAAGGTTCAGGTTTTTTGGTAGGGTAATGACACGATTCCCCGACACTCAACTCTTGCTGGGGTGAACAAACTCGTTTGAAACTTGCCCCAGTGCAATTCAACTTGCTCCAATCCGACTCTTGGGAAAATTCATTCTGAACAGAAAGCAGCTTGCCACGAGGCGACCTCGAGATGGCTTGCTCCGGCATCTGTACAACAGAAGGATTCATCCTCAATTAACCAACTCTCAGCATGGTTGGTTTCAATATACTTCTGAAGTAGCTTTCCCCTGAACGAGCGTTGAGCGACTTAACCTGCCCTAATTGAACACTGGAGGGATCCACCCTCAAATCACAGAAGTTTTGGATAACTGCCCCTGATTGGGTCTCGAGAAGATCCACTTCTGATCAACTGCTTCTCGAACAACTGTCCCATAATCACCCGATCCTTCGGGACTTGTCCTCAGACTGACTGATTCCAAACTCACTGGAAGTTAATGCCCCAGATTCACAGGGCTTCGCAGTATACCATTCTGATCTAGACTATTGAATGATTCAGTCTTGATTGATTATTCCCTGTTGGAATTTCCTCCATGTTAATCACTGACCTGCAATTAAAATTGTCTATGCACGAATGGTAATTTTAATGCAGTGTTCATGCAGATTTTGAAAAAAAAAATGTTGTCACTCATTTACGTGTCATGATAGTGAGTGACGAATGAACCAACAGTTCAAACGTAGTGCTAATTTGATCATTGAAAAACACAACAAGGATATGATTAGCAAATCATGTAGGAGTCAGGTTACTCAACCTTATCGTAATGCGCTTTCAGAATAAACCCTGCCTTAATTAGGTCTTTTAAGGGTTGTATCGTGGTCGGGTTCACGGTTTGTGAAACAAGGGATATTAGGCTCAAGTCATGATTCGTACCCACCCCTTCTACGTGATGATCTCCGATCCTAATGTTCAGCTAACCTGGCACGAGCGCTCGCCTCTTTGAGGAAGGTTAGGAACAATGGCTAAGGAACTCACAAGGTTTTCGGAGTGACAGTTACTCCTCTTTCGTTTTCGGTGTCTGTATCCACACGACTTTGTCCTTGCTTGAGGATTTTTCTGTTGAGATACTTTCATTTTATTCTTTTGATTCCCTAATTTTTGCCTGGACTGACTCTTTTGAGTTCTTTCCGATTTCTTTTGAAGTCCAGCGGGATGCCCTGGTTTTTGCCTAAGTATTTGCTTTCCAGCTTTTCTTTTCTTTTTACTTAGCGGGCTCTCATTTTTTTCTTTTTTTTTTTGGAACAAATCGTGTGAGACTGGTTGTCTTGCTTGCTCCGTAAGGGTTGTAACTGTCTCACTCCTGATTGGTGAGGTTTAACCATTGCGATCGACGAGGTACGACCTCTTGAGAGGAATAAACTGTGATTGGTCCTCGAATGGAGACACTCCTCTATAAGGCTTGAATGCTCAGTCAAGCTAACTGACGACTACCCTGCCCCGGGTTAAGATGAGAGGGTTTAAAAGTCCGAAAGAAACTCCTACTTCTCGGCTTGAAGTGGCTAACGAGGGACTAACTCCTTATATCTCCAGTGTTTAGGGGACTTGAAACAATGCCTGTACATCATAGGCAGGGTTTTATCCGAAAGCATACGATCCTCGGTTATGAGTATTCATTTTCGTCATCCTCCCTCCAATCTTTACTAATCATAGTGATAAAGTGGATTAAATAAAATGCAAGTGTCAGTGAAATGCAGTAAATGAGTGACAGTGATATGATTAATTCAGAAAAATGCATAGTCACTTTATCAATATTACCATTCAAAACAAACAATGTTTAACAGCAAATAGTAACTAACAGAAAGGAAACTACAAATGAAAATTATAAAAAGTCTGAGGACTGCCAATGTTGAGGACGTTCGCCCGTCTGGACCACTAGCCTCTGCAAATAACCCTCTGAATCTGCGAGCTCAGACAGCTGAGAGGTTTTCATGCACAACCAAAACTCCTTCTAGAAAGGAAATGCACCCTTTGTCGATCAACTATTGCACTTTTTCCTGAAAAGCTTTCCAATCTTCAGTTGAATGCCCCGGAGATCCACCATGGTATCCATACTGAGCATGGGGATTGTACCCAGGCGGGTAAGGCTCTGGCACGGGCTTAAGAGCTTTAGGTTCCACCAAAGAATTCTGAATCAAATGTGGCAGAATCTGGCTATACGGCACAGGCACCGGATGAGAAGGAGCATTCCTTCGTTCCAAGTTGTTACGAGGTCGGTTCTGATTCTGACGCTGATTCTGATAACCTCGGCCACGGGCTCGTGGATTTGCAAGGGGAGCGACATAAGGTTCCCGATGTGGTGCCCTAGGCACAATTGTCTGTCCAGAATAACGAGACATAGAGGATACCGACCACTGAGAAGACGAAGAACCAACAGACTTCATCGATTCGTCTTGAGGATACCCAACATCTGTCATGACTGCATTGACCACAGTTTCATCTTCAGTTTGAAAGCTACAGAGAGATTCGGTTTCACCAGCCTGACTACTCAAAACATTCTGAATTCTTCCAGTCTTTACACCATACTCGATGCGCTCTCCTGCCCTTACCAATTCAGAGAAATTTGGTGCAACTCCAAGCATTCTTTCGAAGTACGGGCTCTGCAAGGAATTTACGAACATGCCTTTTAACTTTCAGTCTAAAAGCGGTGGTTGCACTCTAGCAGCAAATTCTCTCCATCTCTGAACATACTTCCTGAAAGGTTCATTGTTCTCTTGAGACAATTCTTGCAGCTGCATGCGACTAGGAGCCATGTCTAGGTTATAGTCGTACTGCTTCAGAAAGGCATTGGCTAAATCTACCCATGATCAAATCTGATTACCCTCTAACTGCATATACCAACTCAGAGATGCCCCAATCAGACTATCCTGAAAGCAGTGAATCATCAACCGGTCGTCGTGCACAAACGAAGTCATTCTCCGGCAGAACATCACCAAATGTTGCTTCGGGAAACTATCTCCTTTGTACTTTTCAAACCTCGGCGCTCTGAACTTAGGCGGTAACACTAGGCCAGAAACCAGACACATGTCTGCAACATTGAGGTTAACAGCATCTTTAACTTCCAAGGCTTTGAATCTTTCATCCAACACACGAAACCTTTTAGCATACTCGAGAGCCAATGGGTCTTCAGTCTTTGCTATCGGGACCTCTCTTCGGGAATTTGGCACAGGGAAAACAACACCCTGATAGTCTGAGGTATCAATAGAAGGAGAATGTTCACTTCGGACAACAAACTGCTCATGTAGATCCCGGTCTTCAACAGAAGGCTGTACAAGTCGAGTTACAGTAAGGTTGTTCACTTGCGGAAAGTCTTCATCAGGCATAGAACCATATAGAGGATTGGACGTCATAGTGAAACCTGACAAGGTATCAACAAACTGGAAGTTGCTCTCTAACATAACTACCAACAACTTTCAACTGACTTCACTGCTTGATTCTGCTCAAATCTGCTTCAACCCCTTGGTCGTCTTCTAACAATCAACCCTTGCTCAGACCAAACACCAGAGAATCACCCTCTAAAGCAAAACAAAGGCTGGATAAGAGCTCTGGCTAGCTGGAGAATGATATGCAATATGATGCAAAGATGATTATGCAAATGCAATGCAAGATGCAGCAAACACGGGATCACAACCCCCACAAAGCTCTGATTACTACTGCACTGCTGACGGGATAAGTTTGCTTTGACGAGAGAAAATCGAAATACCGGGTAGGCTGGAAGTCAAGTTTCCTGCAAAAAACCCTCCCACTCACGGGTATGGACCTAAACTGACACAAGTTCGGCATCCTATGCAGTCATCAGCGTCACAGACTTTCAAGAATGATGATATGATACCCAGAAGGTGTGGCATCATCATCTCTTGAAGCGGCCTCTCTTAGTTGAATCACAAATGATCGGTCCCCAGAGTCGACAACCCTCAAATCCAACCTCACGTCGAGCCCTAAGGGCCAGAAGAGAAGTCATCAAAGAGGATCTCGTCTGAGTGTGGATTTCATGGGGACTGGTGCATGCTAAGCATACAGGTTCGTCACTAATCTCCACTCTAATGCTAGGTATATGCTCTCAAGCCTGGGTTTTGGCTCATCACTCATCAGAATTCCCCTCCCCACAACAACACAGATAATCATATCATACTGAAAATAAAAATGCCGGAAATAAATGCGATAAATAAAACCCAACAAGTAAACACGCAAGAGCTAGGATTTACTCTCTCAGGGACGTTGGATCCCCAGATTGACTTGCATAAGGGACGTTGGATCCCCAGGAAACTATCAAGTCCCCAGCAGAGTCGCCAGCTGCTGGGGATGACCCAGACAGCTAGGAAGAAAATCCAAGGCGAGGCTCGCATAGGGAACCATCTCAGTCCCCAGCAGAGTCTCCAGCTGTCGCTACCGCGAAAATAAGGTGTCGGCAAAACAGAAGAGTCGCCACCTTTTGTTATTTATCCCTCGGAATGCGAAAGGAAACGATCGGAAAAACCTGACGAAAAGGTATAAGACAAGGTCATCGCAACCATTGTCTGGGTTCGGGATTCGGTTACACAAGGGGAAGATATTAGCACCCCTCACGTCCATCGTACTCGATGGGATCCACGCTTGTTGTGTTTATCTGACGAGTTTATTTACTATCTACCTATCAAGGCTGGTCTGAAAAGAAAAGAAAATGACTCGGCAAAGCGTCACACTTTATGCCTACGTATTCCCATCAGAGAATGAGAAATCAGAGTCAACGTAGTTCGCCTAACTACGGGTAACGGATGGGGGAAGGTGGCTCGCCAATACGTCAGTATTGTGCCTACGTACTCTCAACAGGCTTGAGATATCAGAGCTTACGTAGTTCAGGATAATATGGATTACGGGAATTCAGATTCATCTGTTTTTCGAGTAGGGTTAACAAACAATTCCAGCAGTTTGGTGTACGCAACTCAACCCTTGGAGACTTAGGCGTTACCGTTTGCGGTAGAACTGAGAGTTAACGACACTCTTTTCTTCAGAAAAGCTTCCTTTGAATTATGGGCCCACGGGGCAAAAAGGTTTGAAGTTTATTTTCTGTCTTTTACGGAAGAACTGTTTTTTATGGATGTTTGCAACTAATATCGCATTGGAGACTATGATTTGAGAGTGAATGCGTCGCATGTCACCCTAAGGGTACCATACTAAACATCCCGACTATTGAAGAGTGACCCTTCAACAACCCTTTCTCAAGTAGCTTAAGGCTCGTAACGTACGACGTCAGTTAACCTTTATTACTGTATTTTAATTTGTTTTGAGATGAGAAGAGAGAACAGGCTCAACTAAGGGAGACTATCAAGTCCTAATGTTGTCATGCCAAGGATTCATCCTATGGTTGAGGTTTGAAACAGGGAACTCCTAGAAGTTATCATGCATAGGTTTCAACCTAAAGTTCTAATCATCACTTCCTTATCAAAGGAAATGAGATTCCTATGGGATCATGTCAATGATACAGGAACAGATAAAGCATCAGCTTAAATAGTAAACAGTAAACAGTACATGAAACAACTGTAAAATGCATGCAATGCAAGTGAGGGAGGAAGTGTGTGTGGGGCATCAGCCTCCACAAGCTCGTCTCAACCTCAAGCCAGATATGAATAACTGCAAACATAATAGAAGAAAATAGAATGCAATCAAGCAAACCACAAACCACACAGGCAAGAGAGCGAAGCTCTACCGAATACCAGCAAGCAAAGCCATACAGTAAAAATACAAGCAGAGGAAGAAACTCAACCTCTAATGCAATACAAGCAAGGGGAGAAACTCAACCCTTAGGATGCTCTTAGGCTTATTCAACTACATGACCTAATCTAAATGCATCACACCAATCAAGTCACATCAATACAGCTGCACAAGAAGAAAACAGACAAACAGGAAAGCAAATCAGAGAAAGGCATCCTCAAAAGTTCTACTCATTGTGAATGTCACACATCCCTCCTAAGGAGAGATGAGAATTTTAACATGAGGACTTTGAATCATAGGATGGGAATGGAATGGGAATGAAACCAACCATTATTTGAAGAAAAATCTATTTCTAAAGCTCTCTCCTAAAGCCCTAATCTCATAAGCTACACAAAGCTAACAAAAAGACAATAAAAGCTCCAATCCAAGCTCCACCAGCCACTTCACACAAGCTTCATCATGTCCATGATATCCTCCAATAAGAATTAGAAGCCCATTATGCAAGGAAAGCCCACTTTGAGTCCATTCCAAATCAATCACCAAAATTGAAACACCAAATGAACAACCAACTTGAATATTCTATCTAAAATAGAAAAACACATTCTAAAAATCTAATTATTTTTCTATGGGAACATGCATTTGTTCATGATCTACAGTTCATAAATTAGGACCTAATTCAATCTCTAAGTCCTCTAATAAAATCCTAAGTTGAAAGGTATCACTAAAGAGATCCACTAAAGATCACTCCTAAACAACTACACTAAAAGCATACTTAAAATTATTTAAAAATCATGATAAAAATAAAAAGGCAACCTCAATATGTATATAACAACAATCAAAAGGAATGAAAAGTTTATCCCATGCTAAAAGTCATCAATGAAATCAATCAAAAGGAAAGGCTATGTTATGAACATGTTAAGACTAGCCTAAGTATTAATTCGATCTAAAATACCAAAACTAATTCTAAAATCCTAGTAAAATTTCTAGGGGAACCTAAGCATGTTAGGTATCTATAGTAGAAAAACCAGAGCCTAAAACTATGCTTAAAGGTACTAAAGAAATCACACACCAAAAGTGGTCAAAAGGGAAATCAAGTGGGGAAGCCTCTAAAGATCTAGTTCAAAATAGAACGTAAAGCTACCTAAAAATTACCCTAAAAATTTCTTGGAGTTCCTTAATATGTCTATAACAAACAAGCAAAGAATTAAGTCCAAATTCTATACCAAACTCCAGAACAAAAATCGGCAAGAAACTATGCAGTTTTTGACATTTTATTATCCAACTAAAGGAGAAAAACGAAATCAAATTGAAAATTAAACGAAACTAAAATCTAATTGCGCACAAAGATCATAGACATGATAAGGACCATCCAAGAATTTATCATATTTTTCTAAGCATTCTTTCTATTTTATATGAATTAAAATCAAACAGCATACAAAACAGAATTTTAATGCCATTAAAAAACAACAATCAAATGGTTAAATTAAATCGGAAAACCAACCTACGGATCGGTGATTTGATCCGGTGATCGTTGATCAACTGAATTTGCAAATATCCAAACAAGATTAGACGGAAAACTTCAAGATCCACAATAATTCTTGCAAGAAGATGAAGATCGAACACTTCGAATCCGAATTGCTCCGAATAAATGCTTCCAACTTACGCTCCAATATCCAACTTTAATTTGCACGAAAACTGACTACGAAACTTGATCCGATAATGATGATCAGTGGAGGTTTATGCTCAATATTCCATTGATTTCAATGAAAAATCAATGGATCCGATGACAAGGAGCTATGGGTGAGGGTTTGGAGAATGAAGAAAATTGAGAGAATTGAGAGAGTGAGAGAATTCTTGAAAATGAAAAATGAAAATTGTGAGGAGTCTTTTCTTTTTGGTTTGGAGTAGATCCCTTAAGTACTCCTTAGGCTTGGATCCCAAGGTAAGGTTTGGACTTTAGCTTGTGAAAATTGGTTTGGAGCTTAATGGTATGATTTTGAGATGTGTAGCTTATTCATGAAGTCACAAATTGGAACACCATGAACCAATCCCCAAATGAAAATTCTAATAATTCCAAAGTGTTTAGAATATCATTTCCAATCAAAATGAGTACAAATTTGGCTTGAAATCATTCAATTACCAATTGTTTTGAATTTTTTCCCTTTTAATTCATTAAAATGGTCTTTTTGTGAAATTTCTTCAACCAATGCTTGTTCTAATCCATATTAATGGACTCTTGATACTTGGTTAAGCTAAAAACATCATTTTGAGAAACTTTCATGTTGAACAAAACTCCATTTGAAGCTTGCAAGATAGTGAAATGGACACATAATTCAAAATGACCTGTAATGCCCAAATACATGAAATACCCTTGACTTGTCAAAGCCATAACTTGAGTTCTACAAATCCAATCATGGACTTCTAGTACTCTTTAGAAAGATAATAGAATAAGGAACAACATTCATGTTTACCAAAAGTTCATAGGAATCATCCTTCTAGGGAAAAATTGTCATGCAAGTTGGGTAACTTTCAAGCTCCAAATTCACATGTCTCAAATGACCTGTAACTTGTCTGGCTCATAACTTGAGTTCTATAATCCCTATCAAGGACTTATAGTACTCAAATTAAAGCTAAGATCATGATCTACAACAATCATGTTTGGGTTAAGATGAGATGAAGATCATATATTGATTTAAATAGTCTTGAAGTCAGGGGTCAAACTAGGGGATTTTACACTGTAAAGTCTTAGAAACCCTAGCCTGAAACTTCTCAAACTCCTCAATCATGATGAGTTAACCTTGGAATCATCCTTATAACATCTCAATGCATCAATACATGATATCATGACCCTTGAATTAGGTCTCAACCTTCTTCGAATCATCAGTTGACTTAGGGTTGACCCAGTCAAACCCTAGCTGCACCACTCATGGCTAAACCTTCTTAATCTTGCATAATGATTTGTCTAGGCCTCAAAGTGATCTTCAGAACTTCTCATGAGCTCTCTCAAGACCTCCATTCCATCCTCATGGCCTCAGAATCATCTGATGGCTTTCTACAACTCTCAAGTTAGGAGACCTACACACTTGGTTTCAACCACTCTTTCTGAGGCTCTTTCAACTTCTCTGACAAGGATATCAACCCTTGAACACTTGAATAACCTTCTTATCTAGCTTCATAGTCTTGTATAGATCTTTATTGGTAATCATACCTCTTGATCTCCTGCATACATATCAATGAAATGCAAATGATAATGCTAATGTGAATGAAATGAAACATAAGCTAGGTGATGAAAAGTTTGGCAAATTTTGGGGTGCAACAGTGATAAACTTTCTGACGACTCCATGAAACTTTTATCTTTTATTGGATCCTCTTGACCCTTTCAGTCGTCTGGTGAACAATCTAAGGTCCGAGCATAACACTCTCGCATGACTCATACCAACACAAAGGAGTCCTACATCTCCTACCATACAATGCCTCATACAATGTCATTCCGATACTAGAATGGTAATTGTTGTTGTAGGTAAACTCAATAAACAACAAATGACTATCCCACAATCCATCTTGATCCAACATACAAGCTCTCAGCAAATCCTCTAAAGACTGAATAGTTCTCTCTGTCTGTCCATCCGTCTGCGGATGATAGGAAGAACTCAATCTCAACATGGTACCCAAAGCATCTTGCAAACTCTTCCAGAATCTCGATGTAAATATCAGATCTCCATCTGACACAATACTCGACGGTATCCTATGTAACTTCACAATTTCCTCAATATACATCTCAGTTAGCTTCAGCATAGAATGATTAATCCTCATTGGCAAGAAATGAGATTATTTAGTCAATCTACCCATAATCACCCAATTAGAATCATTCCCCCTCATAGTCTTCAACAAACCTGACACAAAATCCATGGAAATACTATCCCATTTCCACTATGGAATATTCAACGGTTGCATCAGACCCAACGGTCTTTGATGTTCAATCTTCGACTTCTGACAAGTCTAACCAGCATACAGAAACTCAACCATTTCTTTCTTCATCCCTGGCCACCAAAACAATTTCCTCAAATCTTGGTACCTCTTCGTAGCACCGGGATGGATACTTAATCTACTTTGATGTCCTTCCTCAAGAATACTCTTTTTCAACTCAACAATATCTGGAACACAAACTCTATCACGACATCTCATGATATCATTTTCATTAATCCGAAAATCAGCTCTTCGACTTTGATTCATCAAATTCAACCGATCTACAAACTCAAGTCATATTTCTGACCTTTTTGAATCTCGTCAAGAATACCACTAGTAAGCTTCAACATACCAAGGTTAACTCCATAAGAAGTCTCTTCACAAACCAAACTCATATCACAAAATTGCTCAATCAGTTCTAACTCTTTTACCATCATCATTGGTATATGTGAAGATTTCCTACTCAATGCATAAGCTACCACGCTTGCTTTATCTGAATGGTAATTCAAACCAAAATCATAATCCTTCAGATGTCCCAATCATCTCCTTTGACTCACATTCAATTCTTTCTGATCAAAGAAATGCTTCAAACTCTTATGATCAATAAACATCTCAAATCTCGAACCAAACAATTAATGCCTCCAAAGCTTCGACACAAACACAATAACAACCAACTCTAAATCTTGCGTTAGATAATTCCTCTCATGCACTTTAAGTTTCCTTGAAGCATAAGCTAAAACTTGATGATGTTGCATTAACACACCTCCCCATCCCATCAACGAAGCATCACAATATATAATAATGGTTCTGTCAAATTCGGCAAAATCAAAACATGAGCTGCTGTCAGCCTTTTCAAAAGCTCTTGAAACTTTCTTCAGACTTTGCATCAAAAACAAAAGCTTGAACCTTCCTAGTCCACTGCATCAATGGCAAAGATAACTTGGAAAAATCCTTCAATGAATTTTCGATAATAATCTGCCAACCCAAGAAAATTTCTAATCTCAAAAACCGGTTTTGGAGCTTCCCATTGCGATGTAGCTTCAACCTTCGACATATCAACCGCAATAACTCTACTCGAGATCACATGACCAAGGAAACTCACTTCCTTCAACCAAAACTCACACTTTGACAGTTTTTCATACAACTGCTTCTCTTTCAACACTGATAACATAATTTTCAGATGCTCAATATGATCCTCTTTACTCTTCGAATATATCAAAATATCATCAATGATCACAACCACAAACTTGTCCAAATAAGGATGGAAAATCATGTTCATATACTCCATAAATTCACATGGTGCATTAGTAACACCAAATGGCATCATGAAATACTTATAATGTCCATACCTTGTTTTAAAAGCAGTCTTCTGAATATCTTCAGCCTTCATACGAATCTGATGATACCCAGATCTCAAATCTATCTTACTAAACACACTTGTAACAACTAACTGATCCATCAAATCATCAATCCTTGGAAGTGGACACTTATTCTTGATAGTCACCTTGTTCAATTGTCTATAATCCATACAAAGCCTCACACAACCTTCTTTCTTCTTAACTAACAAAATTGGTGCACTCCACGGTGACACACTCGGACAAAAGAACCTCTCCTCAAGCAGATCTTCAAGTTGATTCTTCAACTTCTTCGATTTCGGTGTGGACATACGATATGGAGCCATCGCTACCAAACTAGTTCCAGGAACTAGGTCGATCGTAAACTCCACTTCACGTTCCGGCGGTAAATCACTTATCTCATCAGGAAAAACTTTCGGATAATCACAAATAATTGGCACACCACCAACTTCCCCACTTTATTAACACTAAAAGTTTCCATCAAAATAAACATCTTAGCACCATCCTGCACCGACTCACCAAAACAATCTATGAACACTTAGCTTAACTCAAAGCAATTCACTGCACACGCCATCTAAGCTTGCAAGACACGTCTATCCCATTCAACATGACTCCGTCTACTATCAACAAGAGATTAAGGGTGATCAGTTCCCCAATTTGTCAATAGACAACCAAAAATCACAACGGGGCATAAACCATCTTTACCAAACTATAAGAGCGTTCATCGACACACTGAGCCACCACTCCACACTTGAAGCATCATGGAGAAGCACCGGCTTCTCCCTCACTTGTTTCATTTCCACTTCTACAGACAAAGGTTAGAAACAAACATGTACCGACAGTGTTTTCACACACATGTCACATACTAGGAAACAAATAACATTAGATAACTTGGCCGGCCGGACCGACCTGCTCTGATACCACTAATGTAACACCCTTTTCTATCCAAAAAATATAATGGCAAGTCATTCACATTTATTAGAGTAATATTTTAAACATAATAAAAATCACCTCAAAGGGCGTACATTTCTCAATAATTCAAATCAAAGTCAATGCTCTGTAAACAACGGGTTTTCCTAAAATTACTCAAAAAATGCTCAAATGGCAGGGGAACTAAAAAAGGCAAATCCAAAGTTTTCCTTGCACAACAACGTAATCAAAATAACAAAAATCAATAAAATATGGTTTAACTCAAAGACCCCAACCCGATGTTACACTATCAGAGCAAGACCTTGTAACACCCTTTTTCTACCCTAAAATTATTAAGGTAAAATAACACAAAAATCAGAGTGATAAAATAAATCTCATTAAAAAGCCACTAAAAAGGCGTACATTTCTCAAAGTCATCAAAATAGGTCCATACTCCGTAACTACGGGTTTTTCCCAAAGTACATCAAAACATCATAAACAACGGAACTCAAAGCATAAATCAAAGTTTTCCTCAAAAAGGGAAATTAATCAAAATAACGTCAACAGTATAAAATCAACTCAAGGAACCCAACCCGATGTTACATATCAGAGCAAGACCCTTTAGGCTGACCAAAAGACTAAAACACTCAAAAACTTCAAAATACTCCTCGACGGCTAAACTGGATCATCTGCACGTTACCCACGTGGAGGTAACATTCAAACAAGCAGGGTGAGTAAAACAGTTCATAATAATCAATGTATAACAATTAATTCATAAACGACATCATAATTATATTCAACACATTCAACTCCCCAAATTTGCCTCGAAGGCCACAATGTCACAATTCATACAAAAGACTCACAAATGCAATGCGACACAACTCAATGCATGTGGTACCAATCATCACAGTGCGATGGACACTGGGCCATCAACCCTCCATAGATCCCCATCAATAGGATCAATTCTACTAGAGAACTGAAGCACATCAAATACTTCACATCCGCACAGTGGCATTGAAGCCAAAATAATCGAGGTCCTGAACCCAAGTCCAGATGCATATGAATGCATGATGCACACGTCACAATAATCCTCATAATAATATTCATCAAAATAGGTCCATACTCCGTAACTACGGGTTTTTCCCAAAGTACATCAAAACATCATAAACAACGGAACTCAAAGCATAAATCAAAGTTTTCCTCAAAAAGGGAAATTAATCAAAATAACGTCAACAATATAAAATCAACTCAAGGAACCCAACCCGATGTTACATATCAGAGCAAGACCCTTTAGGCTGACCAAAAGACTAAAACACTCAAAAACTTCAAAATACTCCTCGACGGCTAAACTGGATCATCTGCACGTTACCCACGTGGAGGTAACATTCAAACAAGCAGGGTGAGTAAAACAGTTCATAATAATCAATGTATAACAATTAATTCATAAACAACATCATAATTATATTCAACACATTCAACTCCCCAACCCAAAGTACATCAAAACATCATAAACAACGGAACTCAAAGCATAAATCAAAGTTTTCCTCAAAAAGGGAAATTAATCAAAATAACGTCAACAGTATAAAATCAACTCAAGGAACCCAACCCGATGTTACATATCAGAGCAAGACCCTTTAGGCTGACCAAAAGACTAAAACACTCAAAAACTTCAAAATACTCCTCGACGGCTAAACTGGATCATCTGCACGTTACCCACGTGGAGGTAACATTCAAACAAGCAGGGTGAGTAAAACAGTTCATAATAATCAATGTATAACAATTAATTCATAAACGACATCATAATTATATTCAACACATTCAACTCCCCAAATTTGCCTCGAAGGCCACAATGTCACAATTCATACAAAAGACTCACAAATGCAATGCGACACAACTCAATGCATGTGGTACCAATCATCACAGTGCGATGGACACTGGGCCATCAACCCTCCATAGATCCCCATCAATAGGATCAATTCTACTAGAGAACTGAAGCACATCAAATACTTCACATCCGCACAGTGGCATTGAAGCCAAAATAATCGAGGTCCTGAACCCAAGTCCAGATGCATATGAATGCATGATGCACACGTCACAATAATCCTCATAATAATATTCATCAAAATAGGTCCATACTCCGTAACTACGGGTTTTTCCCAAAGTACATCAAAACATCATAAACAACGGAACTCAAAGCATAAATCAAAGTTTTCCTCAAAAAGGGAAATTAATCAAAATAACGTCAACAATATAAAATCAACTCAAGGAACCCAACCCGATGTTACATATCAGAGCAAGACCCTTTAGGCTGACCAAAAGACTAAAACACTCAAAAACTTCAAAATACTCCTCGACGGCTAAACTGGATCATCTGCACGTTACCCACGTGGAGGTAACATTCAAACAAGCAGGGTGAGTAAAACAGTTCATAATAATCAATGTATAACAATTAATTCATAAACAACATCATAATTATATTCAACACATTCAACTCCCCAACCCAAAGTACATCAAAACATCATAAACAACGGAACTCAAAGCATAAATCAAAGTTTTCCTCAAAAAGGGAAATTAATCAAAATAACGTCAACAGTATAAAATCAACTCAAGGAACCCAACCCGATGTTACATATCAGAGCAAGACCCTTTAGGCTGACCAAAAGACTAAAACACTCAAAAACTTCAAAATACTCCTCGACGGCTAAACTGGATCATCTGCACGTTACCCACGTGGAGGTAACATTCAAACAAGCAGGGTGAGTAAAACAGTTCATAATAATCAATGTATAACAATTAATTCATAAACGACATCATAATTATATTCAACACATTCAACTCCCCAAATTTGCCTCGAAGGCCACAATGTCACAATTCATACAAAAGACTCACAAATGCAATGCGACACAACTCAATGCATGTGGTACCAATCATCACAGTGCGATGGACACTGGGCCATCAACCCTCCATAGATCCCCATCAATAGGATCAATTCTACTAGAGAACTGAAGCACATCAAATACTTCACATCCGCACAGTGGCATTGAAGCCAAAATAATCGAGGTCCTGAACCCAAGTCCAGATGCATATGAATGCATGATGCACACGTCACAATAATCCTCATAATAATATTCATCAAAATAGGTCCATACTCCGTAACTACGGGTTTTTCCCAAAGTACATCAAAACATCATAAACAACGGAACTCAAAGCATAAATCAAAGTTTTCCTCAAAAAGGGAAATTAATCAAAATAACGTCAACAATATAAAATCAACTCAAGGAACCCAACCCGATGTTACATATCAGAGCAAGACCCTTTAGGCTGACCAAAAGACTAAAACACTCAAAAACTTCAAAATACTCCTTGACGGCTAAACTGGATCATCTGCACGTTACCCACGTGGAGGTAACATTCAAACAAGCAGGGTGAGTAAAACAGTTCATAATAATCAATGTATAACAATTAATTCATAAACAACATCATAATTATATTCAACACATTCAACTCCCCAACCCAAAGTACATCAAAACATCATAAACAACGGAACTCAAAGCATAAATCAAAGTTTTCCTCAAAAAGGGAAATTAATCAAAATAACGTCAACAGTATAAAATCAACTCAAGGAACCCAACCCGATGTTACATATCAGAGCAAGACACTTTAGGCTGACCAAAAGACTAAAACACTCAAAAACTTCAAAATACTCCTCGACGGCTAAACTGGATCATCTGCACGTTACCCACGTGGAGGTAACATTCAAACAAGCAGGGTGAGTAAAACAGTTCATAATAATCAATGTATAACAATTAATTCATAAACGACATCATAATTATATTCAACACATTCAACTCCCCAAATTTGCCTCGAAGGCCACAATGTCACAATTCATACAAAAGACTCACAAATGCAATGCGACACAACTCAATGCATGTGGTACCAATCATCACAGTGCGATGGACACTGGGCCATCAACCCTCCATAGATCCCCATCAATAGGATCAATTCTACTAGAGAACTGAAGCACATCAAATACTTCACATCCGCACAGTGGGATTGAAGCCAAAATAATCGAGGTCCTGAACCCAAGTCCAGATGCATATGAATGCATGATGCACACGTCACAATAATCCTCATAATAATATTCATAGGTGCATCATCATTCATCATATTCGTTATACTCATCATATTCATCAAACATCATAACCCATCCACATAGTCATCATCATCACATAAATCGTCATATTTCACATAACTCATCATAATAATCATCGTCATCACATAAATCATCATATCTCATGTTATCACATAATTCATCATAATAATCATCCTCATCACATAATTCATCCATATCTCTTGTTATCACATAATTCATCATAATAATCATCATCATCACATAATTCATCATATCTCTTGCTATCACATAATTCATCATATCTCTTGTTATCACATAATTCATCATAATAATCATGTACCAATCACATATTAGCTCATAGTCATCCTCATGTTAGCCCATCATATTATCACATATTATCACATATTAATTCATAATACTACCCCATATTATCTCATATTAATTCCTCAAATTATACTCGCGGTAATCCTCACACTATCGCCTATCAATCACATAATTCCTCACTGTCATACTCATGTTAACTCATCTTAGAAATCTCAAAATCAAACATCAAGGCATCGCTGCAAAACGATCAAATTTTGCGAACTCTGCTACGTTCGCTGGCTTGCTCCCTAGGCGATTTGGTAGCGAGTCTTCGCTAGCATGCTCGCTAGGTGGGTCTGTGGGGAGTCTTTGCTGGCATGCTCGCTAGGCGAACAGTGCGATGACAACAAAAATCTTCTACGCACAGAACTGATTTCTACCCAAAAACTCATACGATT
The DNA here is from genome assembly GCA_963859935.3 of Lathyrus sativus. NCBI lineage: Eukaryota > Viridiplantae > Streptophyta > Magnoliopsida > Fabales > Fabaceae > Lathyrus > Lathyrus sativus. The sequence goes on from OZ012741.1 coordinate 174,095,059, forward strand.
CACACACCACATGCCCCTAAAACATCCCTAAATCATCCCTAAGGTCATACGACGATAACGACACAAAATCTATGGTTTGTTAGGCCAACCCGACAACATTTGCACTTCCTAAATCACTATTTCCTTGCAATTGCTCTGAGTGCATCAGAGCTACTCACATTTGAACATTTATATTCCTACAGGGTCAAACATATAACAATCCAAGGTTTTGGCCACGAGGGCCTAAGGTTTCCCTTTCTCATATCAATATTCAGTGTTACATACCACTAGACATAATCTCAGAGTCGTACAGTCAATATTCCTAATTCTCCCAAATCAACCCCAAAATACCTTAAATCATAAACCAACCATAAACACATCTAAAGACATACATAGAAAATCATGAACAACGATACTCCCCATACCTTAGTCGATTCGCAGCTTTCACGATTAACTTTGGGATCTTCTGCCTCCAACCTTTCCTTCAGAGCTCTGACCACCAAACTTTCACGGTTAACACAAATGAATTCTAATTTCCCTTCAAAACTAAATTTTGCCAAACCTAGTCTTGGGCCTCACAAATTGGGCTTCATTACCCTTACTAACTCCTCCAAATGCCCAAATTACCCTTATTCCTCTTATATTTATTTTAATTCATAATAATATTAATAAATCCATATTACATACTATTATTCCAAAATAAATACTCCACAAAGCATAATTCCTCAATAATTCACAAAGCCACCGAAAAACACTGAAATCGAATATTCTCAATTAAATCAATTAGTTAAAATATTCCAATTAAAATTTGGGGTGTTACACCTTCTAAGTCAACCAAAATGTAAAAAACTCCAAAAAGTCATTAACGGCATCCACAGCTAAACCTGGTCATCTGCATGTTACCCACGTGGAGGTAACATTCAAACAGGCAGGGTCAGTAAAACGATTCATAATAATCAATATAGGAATCAATATATAAAATAGCGTCATTTTCGTATTCAACATCATCATAATCATTAAGGAAACATCAAAAAGCCATAATATCATAAATTACACCAAAGTGTCACATAAATGCAAATGCAACAAGACTCGTGCATGTGGTACCAATTCATCAAAGTTCGATGGACACTGGGCCATCAACCCTCCATAGATCCCCATCAATAGGATCGATTCTACATAAGAACCGGAGCACAACAAAATACTTCACATCCGCACAATGGGATTGTAACCAAAAGAATCAAACACTAGACCGAAGTCCGGAATGCATATGAATGCATGATGCACACGTCAATATCATCCTCATAATAAACTCATTAGGTGAGTCATCATTCATCAAAATCATTATAATATTCATGTCATCATATAATAATAAAAAACTCATGTAATAAACATCATAACTCATCATCATTACTCATAGGAATCATCATACAATCATGTATTCATCACATATGAATCATAGTCATACTCAAGATAATTCATCCAGAAAATCATAGCATCAAGACAACACTGCACAAGAACACAATTCATAAAACTCTGCTATGTTCGCTGGACAATTCGCCGCGCGAGTCTGGGGCGAGTGTTCGCCGTGCGAAGGATTGTTCACTGTTCAAACTCATGATTACAACAAAACACTGTTATGCACCAGACGAAAAAACAACCCAAAAGTCCATACGATTTCCTTCCCTAATGCCCCAAAAACATCCCTCAATCATTCCTAAGGTATTACGACGATAAAGACACAAAATCTACGACTTATTAGGCTAATCCCGTATCCTATTTACGCCTAAAATTCCCATAATTTCTTACAAATACACCACAATCATTAAATTTCTCACAATCACTTACCCTATATGGTTAAACAACCTCAACAACATATTTGGCCATGAAGGCCTAATTTCCATTACTCTCAAATCAGCCTCAAACCAATCAGAACATTAGTTAAAATCCCTCAAACTCATTAAACTCACCAGAAAGGCAACAACAATCCAATACTAAAAAATTCCTAAACCTTTAAATCAACGTTAAATACATTGAATCACATGTTGAAAATAATGAAGGTAATATCCCCATACTTAAACACCTTCAAAAACAGATTTGGTCACGAAGGCCTAATTTTCCCCAAACTCAAAAACCTCCTAAATCCTTAAATCGGATTTAAATACATTGAACCACATATTGCAAAACAATGAAGATAATACTTTAGTTGTCGACTTTAAGCCTTTCTCCTTGATTCTTGGAAACCTCACAAAGCTTTTGCCTCAATCCTCTTCCTCAGGGCTCTGGCCTATATTTCTTCCCTTTTCACGGTCTAACAAGAATGAATCTTAATTCCCTCAAAATTCCTTTTTGTTAAACCTAACTTTGGGCCTTTAAAATGGGCTTTCTAATTTCACCCTCACTAACTCCTCCTCAAATGTTCATTTTCCCCTTAACTATTATATACTATTATTTAAATAAATAACCCAAAATCCATAATTCTCAATACTTCATACCAACCAATGCAAATCACCAAAAATACGAATATTCCTATTTAAATAAATTAAATAAATATTCCAATAAATTTGGGGTGTTACATCATGCATACTGTTCGCCTCAACATATGATAGACTTGGACTTGCAAGATGATGAGAGATTCACAGATATGTTTCACAACTCGTATATACAGTCAGAGAATGAATTAAAAGTTGGAGACCAGTTTCGTACCAAGGAGGATTGCGTATGAGCCATTAAAAAATATCACATAGATAACTCTGTTGATTTCAATGTACAACGAACTGATTCGAGAAGGTATGCCATTATTTGTCGTAATCCACTTTGCAAGTTTCGACTTGTTGTGTCTTACAGCAAGAGAAGCGATTCTTGGAAGATAACTTCCATAGAGCCACCTCACAGTTGCACTGCTACAAATATTATTCAGGATCACCAAAATCTAAGCACATAATTGATATGTCAAGACATTTTGCCGCTTGTTAACAAGGATCCTTCAGTCAAGGTGAGTATAATAATCTCTCATATCGTAACACGGTATAATTATACTCCATCGTACAAGAAGGCGTTGATTGCAAGGACAAAGGCTGTTGAACAAGTATTTGGCAACTGAGAGGATTCATACAAAGAATTACCATAATTTTTGGTAGCGCTAAAGATATACACACCGGGAACTATTGCAATCATGCAGAAAATGCCTGCATGTAGGCCAGATGGAACTATTGATGGAAATGTCATCTTTCACCGTCTTTTTTGGTCGTTGCAACCATGCATACGAGGTTTTGCATTCTGCAAACCTGTTATTCAAATTGGTGGAACATGGCTCTACAGAAAATAAAAGGGCACCTTGCTTATGGCTGTTGCACAAGATGGTAACAATACTATCTTTCCCATAGCCTTTGCTCTGGTTGAGGGTGAGACTGCTTCTGCTTGGAGTTTCTTCCTTAAGAATCTCAGAACACATGTTGCTCCACAATCCAATCTCTATTTAATTTCAGACAGGCATGCTGCTATAGAGAGTGCCTACAATAACCATGATAATGTATGGAATAATCCTCCTTCTACCTATGTATATCGCATTAGACATATTGCACAAAACTTCATGCGTGCAATCAAAGACAAGAACCTTCACAAAAAAGTTGTGAATTCCAAGTATGCTCTAACTCAATCAACATTTCAATACTATCTTAACGAAATTAGGATGTCAAATGCAGATGCAGGAAGCTGGTTAGATAACATTCCACTCGAAAAGTGGACAAGGGCTTTTGATGGTGGATGTCATTGGGGCCACATGACGACAAACCTTGTGGAATCCATGAACCGGGTATTCAAAGGAATTAGAAACCTTCCAATCACCGCTTTGGTGAGATCAACATATTATAGGTTGACATCAATTTTTGCAACAAGAGGCGAGAGATGGAGTGCAGTGTTAATGTCCGGTCAAGTATTCAGTGAAAACATTATGAAATTGATGAAAGAGGATACTATCAGAGCCAATACACATGCAATTACAGTCTTCGACCGTCATAGGAAAACATTCAATGTACAAGAAATAATAGAGCATAATGAGGGGATGCCCAATTTATCCTATGTTGTCTGACTAAACAGATGTTGGTGTAATTGTGGAAAGTACCAGGCCTTCTGTGTACCTTGCTCACATGTCATTGCGGCATGTGCACATGCTCGTCTGGATGCTTATGGCTACCTATCTGATGTTTATAAGGCGATTAATGTTATAAACATATACAACGAAGGCTTCACAATGCTACCAATGGAGGATTATTGGCCTCTATACCAAGGTGACATAGTTTGGCACAAAGATGACATGAGAAGAAACAAAAAGGGACACCCAAACAGCAAGCGTATAAGAACTGAAATAGATACAACTTATAAAATGATAAGATTATGTAGTATATATCGTCAACCCGAACACAACCGTAAAAATTATCCTAATGTCGGAAGCACATCTGCTTCATGAGTTAGCTTATCGTTTAATTTGTTGTAACCAAATATTTTCATATATTGATGAGTCTTTGTTACAACGGTCTTAACAACAAACAAGACTAATAACATACAACACATACTAATTTCATTAAACATAAAATATTAACTAGGTGATTACAACATTCCTAACCGATTACAACAATCAAACTAATTTCATTCGGTCCAAACATGACTTCCCTCGCATCTTTGTCGGTCTTAACACACACCCATCTAGGCAGCCGATCAAGTCTCTTGATACTACGTATTTTTTCCCCTTCCAACCACCGATTCAACTCCCTCTTAAGTTGATTGAAACTTTATATGTTCCAAATAACATGTCCATCGGAGACTTCTCTCTCAAATAGATGACTTTTCTCCATCGACGACGATGCATGTTATTAGTAGAACAAAGATATTAGATGAGCTATGGAAGTAAATGATTAGAACACCTCTATTTATAGAAAAAATTTCAAAATACAAGGGGTCTCGAGATGAATTGGCGACACCCTTTAATGAACATAACCAAGTCGCCAATTAGATTGGAGACTGCATAAAGTGTCTCCAGACCAATTGGCGCCACCCTTATGGCTTTAACAAAGGTTCACTAATTAGATTAGCGCCCTTGTGTAATCCCAAACCCTAACTGGGGTAATTTGGAAATATTTTTAAAATGTGAGGTATTTTGGGTTTTTTTTTCTAAAAATTTGGTTAATTGGGTAAAAAATTCTACATCCGTAAATAAAATTATATATATACATACATACATACATACATACATACATACATACATACATACATACATACATACATACATACATACATACATACATACATACATACATACATATATATATATATATATATATATATATATATATATATATATATATATATATATATATATATATATATATATATATATATATATATATATATATATATATATATATATATATATATATATATATATATATATATATATATATATATATATATATATATATATATATATATATATATATATATATATATATATATATATATATATATATATATATATATATATATATATATATATATATATATATATATATATATATATAAAAGAAGCCATCTGTCACTGTATGTCATAAACGTCATAAAAAAATAGTACATCAATATCATCAAAATATAGTACATCAACAAAAAAAACACCACAGTCACTACTATGTGTGCATGACAACATATCCATCCTCTCATCTGCATATTCCTCTGCCTCCTTGTTTGTCTCTATCACCTCCTAGACCGTCTGGTCTGCGTCCTCGGCCATCGATCCTACCCGTCATGGCGCGATGTCTGCGGTACATAAGTGTTGCACCCCAAAATTTGCTTAACCTTTTCTTACTTGGTTTATGTTTCTAGCATAACATATCATTGCATTAGCATTTGCATAGCATAGCATTGTTCATTTAACAGGGGATCAAGTGAGAAGCCTAGCCAAAGGTTCTATTCAAGCTTAAGAAGTTATCAGGGTCATCAGTCAGTGGGTTGGGTCCTTGAGAAGTTCAGTTGCTTGTATGGGGTTTATCTCCTAGCATGAGGAGCCATTTGAAGAGTATCAGAGGTTGTGGAGCCTTGGATGTGGACATGATGTGTGGATAGAGCTCATGGAGTTCCTATAGGATCAAGACAGAGCTCAGTCAAAATTTTGTAGCAAGTACAAGAGTCACAATAGAAGTTGGTGTCACTAGGGTTTCATCTGGTTAATCCTGGGCCAAAATGAGCAATAGAATAAGATCAAAGCCTACTTATAGGTCATTGAGATCATGAAATGATATGTTGAGGCATATGAGAGGTTGTTTCAAGATCAAGTTGAGAATAATCAAGAGTGGTTGGAGTTGCTAAGTCAGGGTTCGTAGGGTAAAATCCCCTATTTAGTGCCCAAACATCCAAGCCATGTAAGTCAAGATACAAGTATCACATGACTTTATCCCCCACATGAATGTTGTAGAGGATGTTCATAGATTTAATTTGAGTACTAGAAGTCATCCATTGGATTTATATAACTCAAGTTACGAGCCAGTCAAGTTACAGGTCCTTAGATGCATCTGAAATTTGTCTGTGAAAATCATTTGACTTATAAGCTATTTTTGACCTAGAAGGAGGTTTCATCTGACCTTTTGGTGAACATGAAAGATGTTCCTCATGATCTTAGCTTTTCAGAAAGTTATAGAAGTCCCCATTCGGATTTGTGGAGCTCAAGTTGTGAGGTTTACAAGTTTGGGGTATTTTGGGAAAGTGAGATTATAGGCCATTTTCAATTATAGGTCAAAATCTCCAACTTGCACATCTCAAATGCAATTTTGTTCAACATGAAACTTGCTCAAAATATGGTTTTTAGGTCAACTAAGAGCTCATGGTGAATTGATTTGGTCCATAGTAAGAGTTGACTTGAAGTGGTTTGAAAGAAGAGAAGTTAAAGGCCTTATTTGGTGGGAAATTCAAATAAATTGTTATGTGCTCAAACAAAGGCAAATGACCACTCATTTTGATCAAAAATGATATTTTGAGAAGATTGGCATTTTTAGAATTTTCAATTGACTCATAATTCATGGTGTTTTGACATGTTTCTTCACAAATAAGCAACATCACAAGAAATCACTCATAAAGGCAATTCAAGGCTCTAGCCAAGCTGACTTTATTCAAGGGGTTTTGTGTATGATGCTAGAAGCTTCAAAAGTAAGCTTTTGAGCCAAATTTGAGCTTACAATAATGAAATTTTTGGAGAAAATTTTGGATTTGGATTTTTTGGATTGGGCCTCTAGAAGGTTCCATTGTGTTCTATAAATGTTCAAAAACGAAATTGGATAGAGGTTGGTGACTCATTGGAGCTGAAAAAAGAGAGAAGCCATTGGAGCAAGTTGGTGAAAAAGCTTGAAGTTGGATTTTCGGTTTTGGAGATTCAGAGGATTACAACAAGAATTGGTGATCAAGAAACGTCCATCATCAATCATTGAAGCTTTCTGCACTTGTTGGAGGAGAATTGAGGTCTGAAATCACCATAATCGGAGCTTAAAACCAGGTTTCCATTTCTTGAAATTCCTCTCAATTCATGCGTTTTTAGTAGCTTAGATTCATGTGGTTAGGTTGTAATTAAGGTATAGATGGATTATGGATGAAAAAACTGAAGATTAGAGACAAATTAAGGTTGAACACGTTTTCTTGTTGATGATGGATCTCTTTAATCTTGGAGTTTTAGCTCAAGTAAATAGGATATTCGAAATCCTTGTAATTTTCCCTTCAAGTTTGACTAAAATTTCGTGCGAAACGGATAAATATTGATGGAGTTATGGTCGTTCAAAGTCGCCGGAATTCCATGTCCGTCCGGCCAGCTACGGTACCCGCGCGGACTCCCTTTTTTTCAATTTGGAGAAGACGTAATCTTGTACGTCCGTTTTGGAGAGAAAACAAGGACTTGGTAATCCAATCGGAGCGCTCACAATGCGCCACCTCACCCCCAGGCAAAACGACGTCGTTTTGGAGTGCGCGCGGGGGGTGGGGGGGGTGGACCATGCTCACCCCTGTTCGATCCTCACTGATTGCAGTTTCCATTATTTTCATCATATTTTCTTTATTTTCATTATTTCTTTCTTTTTTCTTTTTTCTTATTATTTTTCTGTTTTGATGCCTGTTTGGATTAATTAGTTTAAAAATAGTAAAACTCATTAGAAAATTATGAAAATTTTTCCTTTGGTTCTTGATTACCTTAGGAAAGTTTAGGAGTTGATTTTACATTTTCAGGATTTAATCTGAATTAGTTATGATTTTTCTCTTGTGCTAATGTCCATAATTTTGCATAATTGAGCTGTCTGTTTGTTGATTTTTGTTCTCCCATTTGGTGTTGAATTTTGTCTTGATTTCTTGATAGCTGCTAGGTTAGATATGTATGCTCCCATAGAATATTTCTCACATTTTTTTAGAAAATTTTAGCTTCTTATTTAGAGATAGGTTTAGAGCCTTTCCCCATTAATGGTTCCCCTTGATACCTTTCAACTTAGGATTTTATTAGAGGACTTAGAAATTGAATTAGGTCCTGATTTTTGAACTATAGATCATTAAGAAGTGCAGGTTCCCATAGAAAAATAATTAGATTTTTAGGATGTGTTTTGATATTTTATTTAGAATATTCAAGTTGTTTGTTCATTTGGTGTTCCAACTTTGGTGATGGTTTTGGAATGGACTCAAAGTGGGCTTTTCTTGCATAGTGGGCTTCTGGTTCTTATGGGAGGATATCATGGACATAATGAAGCTTTTGTGGAGTGGCTGGTGGAGCTTGGATTGGAGCTTTTCTTTTCTTTTTGTTAGCTTTTTGTAGCTTAGGGTTTTTAGGAGAGAGCTTTAGAAGTAGTTTCTTCCTTCAAATAAGCATGGTTGGTTTCATTCACCTTCCATTCCCATCCTATGATTTAAAGTCCTCATGTTAAAGTCTCATCTCTCCTTTGGAGGGATGTGTGACATTTTTACAATGAGTATAACTTTTGAGGATGCCTTTCTCTGATGACTGGTTGAGTGTCAGATGGGATTCCTTTAGTTTCCTGTCTGCTTCCCATTATCAAATACTCATCTTGTTGATTCTATTCATTCTTGATGGAGTGCATTGTTAAAGTGTGAAGATGGAGTATCCCTTTCCTTATCTTAAAGATGGTGGACTTGAAGAGCAGTTACAGACTTTGGATTGGATTGCTGTCAGAAGATTGCTCTGTTGTGGACTTTGCTGGCTTGTTTTCCCTGTTTGCCTGTTTTCTTCTTGTTCAACTGTATTGATGTGACTTGCTTGGAGTGTTGCATTAGATTTAGGCTTTATGTTGAGGATCATAGGGCTAAGAGCATCTTAAAGGTTGAGCTTCTCCCCTTGCTTGTATTGCATTAGAGGTTGAGTTTCTCCCTCTGCTTGTATTTTTATTGTGTGGCTTTGCTTGCTGGTATTTGGTAGAGCTCGGTTACCTTGCCTGTGTGGTTTGTGGCCTTTGTGCCTTGCTTGTTTAGAAGTTGAGCTTGGCTCCTTCTGCTTGTGTGATGCATTACATGCATTTTATTTACAACAATTTGTTTACAGTAATTTCATTTCAGTTTTTCTGTTTACTATTGTTTCCATTGCCATGTTCCCCTAGGAATTCTGACTGCTCTTATTCAAGAGAAGTTATGACAGACATTAGGATTCTAACCATGCATGATAACATTAGTTAGTTTACCTTTTAACCACAACCGTATGAAGAATATTGCGTGATAACTGTAGGATCGAGTCAGTTTCCCATTAGAGAGTCTGTTTCTCTTCTCATCTTCCAATACAGTTAAAACACTTAATAAAGGTTAACACATGATGTGCGTTACGAGCCTTATGCTACTTGAGAAAGAGTTGTGGGAGGGTTTTCCTCACATAACTCGAGTGTTTAGTGTGGTACCCTTTGGGTGACATGCGACGCATTCACTCTCAAGTCCAAGTCTTTAGTGCAACACGAGTTACAAACAGAACTCAATTCACTTCTTCCGCAAAAGACTTAAAAAAACAAACGTCAAATCCTTTTTGTCCTCTTGGACCCTTAATCAGGAAAACCCTTTTCTTAAAGGAAAGTTCTGTTAACTTTCAGTTCTACCGCAAACGGTAATGCCTAAGTCTCCAAGGATCGAGCTGCAAACACCAACTGCTGGAACTGATTGTTAACTTTACTTGGATAAAAGATGCTGAACAAACCTGTGTTCTTCGTAGCCCGAACTACGTTTTCTCTGATCTTTCATGCAGTATGAAAGTACGTAGGCACAAGATGCGATATCTTGGCGAGCAACCTTCCCCCCTTCACCCGTAGTTAGGCGAACTACGTTGACTCTGATTTCTCGTTCCAGACGGGAATACGTAGGCATAAAGTGCGACGCTTTGCCGAGTCATTTTCTTTTCTTTTCAGACGAGACCTTTAGCGTAGATAGATTTAACAAACCCGTCAGATAAACACAACAAGCGTGGATCCCATCGATTATGATGGACGTGAGGGGTGCTAATACCTTCCCCTTGCGTAACCGACTCCCAAACCCAGACAATGGTTGCGATGACCTTGTCTTATACCTTTGCGTCAGGTTTTTCCGATTGTTTCCTTTCCCATTCTGAGGGATAAATAACGAAAGGTGGCGACTCTCCTGTCATTGTCGGCCTCGTATTTTCACAGTAGCGACAGCTGGCGACTCTGCTGGGGAGGAATATGGTTCCCTATGCGAGTCTCGCCTTAGGTTTTTCTTCCTAGCTGTCTGGGTCATCCCCAGTAGCTGGCGACTCTGCTGGGGACTCCAACGGTTCCCTATGCGAGTCATTCCTAGCGCTTGTGTGTTTACCTGTTGGGTTTTATTTACCGCCTTTACTTTCCGCATTTTATTTTCAGTATATTATTATTGTGCTGTTGTGGGAAGGGGATTTGATGAGCGAGAAGCCAGACCCAGACTTGAGTGTACTTAGCATTAGTTGTGGAAATTAGTGGGCGCGTGCTTGCTTTGCAGGCACTAGTGTCTCATGAAATCCATGCTCAGACGAGGTTCTCCTGATTGACTTCTTTTCCGACCCTTTGGGTCTGAGGGGTTGTTGGTTTGGAGGATTGTCGACTCTGGGGACCGATCATTTGTGACTCAACAGAGTGAGGCAACTTCAAGGGATGATGATGCCACATCTTCTGGGTATCGTATCATCGCTCTTGAAAGTCTATGATGCTGGGAAACGCATAGGATGCCATACCTTGTCTGTGATTAGGTCCATACCTATGAGCGGGGTCGGGTTATTGCAAGAAACCTTAGCCTTCAGACTACCTGGTTTTTTTTGTCAGTGAATCAGTGTTGTTGGGTTCAGAGGTTCTTATCGTCAGAGATGTGGTTGTTCTCGACAGTGTGTATCTATTGGTCCTTTTCAGGGTTGTGCTATCAGAGCAGTGTTATGATTGTGTTAGATCAGAGCTTTGATCTTCTCAGCAGCTATCTTGATCCCCTGTTGCATGTTTGCATGTTGCATTTTGCATATTCATTTGCATATCATTAACGTGTGTCTGTGTTGCAGGTACATTATTCCCCGGTTCCGGTATTTTCTTGCTTGCTGTTGTGCTATTATGGGTTCTCTGAGGAAGACTGTGGCCTATAAGCTCCCCACTCCAGAGGTTGCTCAGTTGTCCAGTTTGATTGTTTTAGCAGATGATGCTGTGAGAGGTGAATTCAGAAAGTCTTATTGGAAGCTGCTCAGTTTGGTCCGTAAACCTTCTGGGTTTGAGTTGAACGGGTTGTACGCCTTGCTGCAGTTCTATGATCCTCCTTTGAGATGTTTTACTTTCCCGGACTTCATTCTGGCACCTACATTAGAGGAGTATGTTGTATTGTTAGGTGTGCCTATCAAGAGTCAGATGCCATTTGTTCATATGAATGTCGAGCCTAATCTGGCTAATTTAGCTCTTTCTCTTCATCTGGATGCCTCTGAGTTGATCTTGTCCAGTTGGAATGGGGTTCCTGGTTTCTCTTTGCAGTTCTTAGTTGGGAAAGCCCAACAATATGCCAAAGACGGTTGTTGGATTGTGTTCAACGCCATTCTTGCTCTCTGCATATATGGCATCATTCTGTTTCCTAATATGCCTGATTTTGTGGACTTAGATGCCTTTCATATCTTTGCATCAGGGAATCCGGTCCCTACCTTGATTGGCAATGTGTATCATTCTATCCATTACAAGAAAGAGAATAGAAGGGATAAGAATGTATCATGTTGTGTGCCCTTGTTCTATAGATGGTTTGATAGTCACCTACCCAAGAAGGGTCTCTTTGCTTCATCTGCAGCCACAACTGAGTGGTCCGAGCAATTGATGAGTTTATCAGCAGAGAGTATCGTGTGGTTTGATAGAGATATGTTGGGTACTGAGGTTATATTCAGCTGCCGTGGGTTTCCGAATGTGCCTTTGATTGGAAGAAAGGGCTGTATCAACTATAATCCATCTCTACTTGTCAGACAGTTTGCTTATGCTTTGAAAGCTCCGCCAAAGGATGAAGAGGTGCAAGAACCTCTGTACCTTACCGGTCTTCTAGAGGGGGACATGTTATCTAAGCTTCAACATTCCTGGAATGATATCAGTAGACAAGGGAAATCATTGTTGGGGAAAAGTAATAGCCGAGCCTACACTCCGTATGTGACCTGGGTCAAGAGCCGAGCAGAGACCATAGGGATGCCATTTCCACCTGCTAAGCAGGAATGTCCTCCAGTGGCAGAAGAGCCTACTACCGTGCCTATTCAGCAGTACAATCAGGTGTTAGCTGAGAGAGAAGAGCTGAAAAAAGCCAATGAAGAATTGGAGAAAGAGTTGGCACAAGTTAGAAGCGAGAGAAATGAAGCCGTCCGTTCCTTTAAGAGGCAGACAGAGCCGGTGAACAGGTTGGGCACAGATTTGACTAAGCAGATGGCTGAGCATGAGCGTTTGGGTCTAGACTTCAAATCTGTCAGCGATGTACTGGCTACCAAGAAGCAGCACTTTGATGAAGCATACCGAAGAATATCCAAGTTCAATCAGCAGTGGGATGCCACTATAGCCAACAACAAAGAGAGGGAGGATAAACTGAAACAGCAGATCTCCAAACTGAAAGCTCAGGTGAAGGCTAGTGAGGAAAGGTTCGATGAGGAAACTGCTCGCCGATATGCCACCGAAGATAGGCTCAACAAAGCCCTTGCTAACCTGAAGAATCACAAGCAGGTGTTCGAGTCCAAGAAGCGGAAGTTAGAGGAGTGCTTTGGCCAGGGAGCGTGGGAAGATCCGATTGAAGGTCTCCAGTGTACTATTATGCAGAGAGAGTTGCTCGTCGAAGAGTTACTCACTTGTCCTGACCACCCGAAGACAAAAGAGTTGCTGGAGGAGTTTCGTGCCCGCTGTCGCACTTGATTATCTTTGTAACCTCTTGCATTTTTTGAGCTTTGCTGTAGGCTGACCATCACCAGGCTTGTTGGTTGAGGTCATGCTAATGATATCCCATGTATTCATTGACTTTGTACTGCTGCCTTGTTGGCCCATATATATATGAGATGTTATTTCAGTAACTAGATCCGGACTTCTTGCTATCGGCATTGACACTATGGCTCTCAAACCGGGGAAAAATCTCCCTAACACACAGACACACGTTTGCATTTGCATAAATCATTTGCATAGCCGGTGCCTTATACTATGTTTCCTAACCCTCTGTTGATGCAGGTTCCAAGATTGTCGAACACCAAACTCACCGTTACTCAACCAGAAGCAACTGTAAGAAAGTCATGGACCAGATGCAGTCAGAGATGTAGGAGATGCGTGACCGCATGGCTCAGTTTATGCAGGTGATGGAGACTGTGGCTAAAGGCCAAGAACAACTCCAGACTCTCGTGCAACCTCTGATTGCACGAGTTGATGGCAACGGTGTGTTACATGGGGGTACGGATGCTAATCGTCCTCATGGTGAAACTCCTCAGGCTGGCGATGCTATACCAGTGGTCGATCTTGACGCTGGTGAGAACATTCGTGTGGCTGGTAATGGGAATGCTGGTAATAGGAACGGTAACTTGGAAACCAATGGGAACGTTGTTGGCAATGGTAATGCTGGTTTCAACGCTGGTGCTGGGAATACCGGTGTGAATATGGTCAACGGCAATACAGGCTTTGCTGGTGTGAATATGGGCTTTGGTAACGCTGGTGGTGCCAATGCTGGATTTGGTAATCAGGGTTTTGGAGCTGTGAGTAACAATGGTTACGGAATGGGAGCCAACAATGTTGGCTTTGGACCAGCTGCTGCTAATCAGGGCTTTGTTAATAGGGGGTATGATCCCAATATCAATCTGAATGGTTATGGTCGCAATGCTGCGTACGCTGGGTACGACAACAAGGGTCCTTATTGGGGTGAAGACCGTCAAGAGGATGCTTTCTCTGGACAGGGCATGGGTTACGAGATGCCTACTGAAAATGATCGCAAGTTCCAAGCAAGGGAACAGCTTCAAGCTGAGTTAATGGAAGTCCGAGGCCAACTGGGGCAATTCATGAAGGACATGCAAACGTTGCGCTTGAATCAGGAGGCGCTTGAAGAGGAGAGCTACTGACTGAAGGCCCAGGTGGGTATGATGGCAGAAGTGTTGAGGAATATACTCCGAAGGGAGTGTGAGCAATTTCCCGAAGCCGCAACCACCAGGCTCACTCCACTGGTGTCTGAAGAATTTGTGCCAAGACACGTTAGGCCTAAGAGAGTCTGTTTCTCTTCTCATCTTCCAATACAGTTATAACACTTAATAAAGGTTAACACGTGTTGTGCGTTACGAGCCTTATGCTACTTGAGAAAGAGTTGTGGGAGGGTTTTCCTCACATAACTCGAGTGTTTAGTGTGGTACCCTTTGGGTGACATGCGACGCATTCACTCTCAAGTCCAAGTCTTTAGTGCAACACGAGTTACAAACAGAACTCAATTCACTTCTTCCGTAAAAGACTTAAAAAAACAAACGTCAAATCCTTTTTGTCCTCTTGGACCCTTAATCAGGAAAACCCTTTTATTAAAGGAAAGTTCTGTTAACTTTCAGTTCTACCGCAAACGGTAATGCCTAAGTCTCCAAGGATCGAGCTGCAAACACCAACTGCTGGAACTGATTGTTAACTTGATTTGGATAAAAGATGCTGAACAAACTTGTGTTCTTCGTAGCCCGAACTACGTTTGCTCTGATCTTTCATGCAGTATGAAAGTACGTAGGCACAAGATGCGATATCTTGGCGAGCAACCTTCCCCCCTTCACCCGTAGTTAGGCGAACTACATTGACTCTGATTTCTCGTTCCAGACGGGAATACGTAGGCATAAAGTGCGACGCTTTGCCGAGTCATTTTCTTTTCTTTTCAGACCAGACCTTTAGCGTAGATAGATTTAACAAACCCGTCAGATAAACACAACAAGCGTGGATCCCATCGATTACGATGGACGTGAGGGGTACTAATACCTTCCCCTTGCGTAACCGACTCCCGAACCCAGACAATGGTTGCGATGACCTTGTCTTATACCTTTGCGTCAGGTTTTTCCGATCGTTTCCTTTCCCGTTCTGAGGGATAAATAACGAAAGGTGGCGACTCTCCTGTCACTGTCGGCCTCGTATTTTCGCAGTAGCGACAATAAGTGCCCCCTCTGCTACCGCAATCATATCATCCAATATAAGTTTGTGGTCAGACCGCTCAGGAAAGAAACCAACGTCAATGCCTGCCCGCCCCATCTCCACTATCTGACGACAACGAGGCAGGACATCCTAAGTATGGTCCAACCGAGACTGATGCTCCTCTAAAATCTCCTGATGAGCTAGTCTGGGCGGTGATCCTTCTACAATGGGCACCATGTAGGAGTGTGAGACAGTGAAGAACCACATGATGTAGCCATAAACGCAGCTCCAGTCTCTCGGCACTCTGTTCGCCTGAGCCTCGTTCGGTATCAAGTGCCTCTGAAAATCAACATAGGTCTCCTCTATCTGCATACAGGTCAAGCCAAGAGGAACAAAGACAATTGGGTTTCTGGGTATCATCTGTGTGTACGTGACCTGCCGCATGACATGCTCGGGAAAATATGGAACAATGATGGTCGAACTGCATGCCAACTGTTGCACCCCAAATTTTGACCACCTTAGATCCTCATTATCATTCTAGAATCATGCATCGTAGGATTATCTGACATTAACCCAGTTCAAGATTCTCTTTGTCAAGCTGCAAAGGAATTAGGGTTTTGACGCAGATGAAATCGGAGATGTGTGTGTGTGTATGATCAATCAAGGGTTTGAATGAATTTGAATCATGCGAAAGTTCAAATATGCAACATGAGGTCAAAAGATAAGTCAACTTGAAGTCGTCGCGCCAAAATCGAGAACAGTGCGGTATGGGCGCCCGATTAGGGTTTTTGATTGAGGAAAAGTCAACTGAAGTTTGACTTTTGTGTTTGAAGGTGTTTTAATGAGGGAATTGTGGTTCATAGAGCTCATATGACCTAATGAAGTCTACTCATGAAGTTTCAAGGTCTCAAGAAGTCCAGAGCGTCCGCAGACGACTCGGTAGCTACCGATCGATCGCGCCGGCGACGAAAAATCGACTTTTCAAGTTTAAGGAATTGGACTTCAAGATGTGAAGCAAAGTTGTTCCATATGTCAATATAAGCTCACTCATAAAATTTCATGGTCATTTGATCAAGGATGAAGGAATAATCGAGAAAATCGGGAATTAGGGTTTCGAAAGGGGCAAAACTGTAACTTCCTAACCACACACTCAATTGAGGTGGTTCCAAGCTCATTTGAAAGCTCTTGACAAGCTCTACAAAAGTCTCCTAGTGGTCCATAGTCAGAAAATGCTTAGATTTTGAGTTAGAGGAGAAAACATTACAAGAGAGGGAAATAACTTAGAAAATTTCTAAGTTATTTTGCCTTAAGAACCCTAAAATCAGCCAACTTCAAGGGGATTTTTCACCTAGTTTCAAATGGAACCAAGACTTCTGGCCAACATGAATGTTTTAGTACTATGTGAGGGCTTTCCAAAAAGTACAAGAACTCCTCAAGGTGATTTATGAGCTGGGAGATACATGTGTTCAAAGTTGGTGTTTTGTCACTTTTGTCCCACATTGGCCAAATTTGCAAAAGCACCTCTCCCACCCAAGTAGGCCAATTTTAACTTGTCAAACTCATGCTATCTGATATATAGAACATATCAAGCATGTTAGAACAGAAAGATTGCATAGAAGTATCATGGAATTAAAGATTTGAAGTTCATTGCCAAAGTTGCCAAAATTGACTTTTCCAAGCATGAGGTGTAAAGCAATTCTGCTCCAGCCACTCTACCAAGCCTCTAGCCTGCATTTTCATCAGTAAAACCATCAATAAACTTGCCCCTTAATGAAAAGAAACAGCCAATGGACAGAAAAAGCAAGGCAAATGGGGTGGTGGATCAAAAATATCCAAGTTTGCTTCATGGTTAAGTAATGTTTCCTAGTAAGCACCTCCTTGATTTTCACAATAAAAAGAGACCTAAAACCCCTCATTCAGGACATCAACATCTCACTAAAAACTAGAGAAACCAAGCATCCTTGCTGTATCTCATTCTTGCTTGCAAATTGCAAAACCATATCAAGTTCACAAAGTGTTCAAAATTCTGCGTTTTGCACTTTTGCTACCAGTTCCATTTCCATTAGTTCTAACACTCCCACCACCCTCCACACACCTTCTAAATAACATATAGAAGGTGTACAATCCATAAAACCATGAAGAAAACTCATAAATCAAAAAGTCAAACTCATACCTAGCTTACTTTGACCAAAAGCCACAAAAACCACCAAATTGTGTTCTAAGCCTTTCCTTGAGGTTTTGATCACTTGGACACCTCACATATAACATATCTCAACTGTCAAGACCCTTAGCAACCATTGGAGATTCATATTTTTCATTTTGGCATCATAAGTGTGTGGTTGCTTAAAGTTGAAGTAAAGTGCAAAAGCAAGGAGGTGAAGTAAAAATCTCTGGTTTTCTCAACTAATTTGGCTTGCTTAAAAAGATCCTCAACAGGTATGCAATTTGTCTCTATTAGTTTATATCATTTTCATGAAATTGCATTTGTTGAGTGTTTGGATAAATGTGGTGATTATGAGCATTTGATAAGTTTCATGACCTATTGTTTTTAATAAGTGATAAGAATCTCATGAAGTGTTGGTATAAAGTATCAAACCTATTCTGGTCATGTGTGTTTTGCTATTTTGATCATTATGTTAATCCAAAGCATTGTGAGGAAGTGACTCAATGTTTATGCTTGCTGCAGTAGATAATGTGATGCTGTTTTGTTTTGTTTCATCTTGTTCAAAATTTATGAATCTGCTGGAATAATCATGGTTGTTTGATGTGCTATGTTTTACTATACCCTGTTCATATTGTGTTCATTTTGCTTAAACTATCACCTAGCTTAGTTTGCCATTGCTACTATGAATTTAAAAACGGATGCTAGTGCTTCTTGGCTGGCCTGGCTGTAGCTTGTTTGCTCATAACATGAAAAACTGTTTGTGTTTGCAATTCATAAAAAGTATGTTTGATCTTCAAATGGCCTGCTTCAGTTTCTTAGGGTAAGTTTTCAAGATAGGTTTTTGTTTCACCTACTGATTTGAGAAGTACAACTTTTATGTGAGAAAATGTTTGTTCATGTTTGCCAATTCTGTTTTGTAATAGCACTAGAAAACTCATCTTTGGTATAAGGCATCACAGGTCTGGATTTATCTTGCAAACAAGTTCATGTGTACATTTGAAGCATGCCTATGTGTTCTATTTTGTTGTTTGGTTCATAGCACACAAATCCACATGTTTTCATAGCATTCATCAAGTTCATCAAGTCACTCAAAAGCTATTTTTTTATACCAATGCTTGTACATCTCAAAACAGAATTTGAGCACTTCCTAAATGTCATTTAGAGTATGTTGGCATAGTTATTTTAACCTCAAGATAGCTGCATCAAAAAACTCATGTTTTCAAGCCACCTTTGCTTGCACATCAAGCCACAACTTGTTACTTTTTGTACAAAATCAATTTTCATTAAAACCACTTCACACACACCTCACTTTAGTCATTTGAAACATGCTTGCACAATCATTTCATCAAAAATCCCTCAATTTTAGAAATTCACTTTCAAAATGCAAGAATGTCATCACACATCCACACACCTAACCACTTTTGGCAATACCTTGTTTTCCATGTAAAACACATTGCACACACTTTGTATTAAATATATATGTGATGTTGGAACCCTTATGTTGCGGTGGAAATAGGATCACAAACTATTAATGAGTTTGAATCGCAATTCAATTCACAACCGCTCTTTGATTTATCCGAAGGAAAAGGTCAAAAGAGGGAAAACCTATTTTGCATCGTAAACACAATGCGGGGAAAGATCTAGGGTTCGGGGGTTGGTTAAATTTAGGGAAGGTATTAGCACCCTAAACTTCTGTAGTACTCTACAGGAACCTTTTGTTCAGATGTTTACTATTTGCTTTATTTATTTGCTTAAGGTATATGTACAAAGGATTAAAAGTGAGAAAGGAGACCTAAGGGGTTAATTCTAAGTTTACTCGGCAAGACATCGCATCTTGTGCCTACGTATCCTTACGGGAGTGGAATTAGAGTAATCGTAGTTCCCCTCAAAAGGGAGGTTAGAGACTTCTTGACTGTGGTCAAGGTCTCAAGGGGAATAAACACATCTTAAGGACACGCTTACGTGGAGTGTAGAAACTCCAAATCTCTACGTTGAATTGTTAAGTTGTAATTAGGGTTAAATTAGGGATTCCACGGCGGGAAACCCTAAAATGAGCGCGGCGGCTCTTTAACCTAATGCTAGGGGTAAAATTGTAATTTTGCCTGCGGCGAGGCATTTGTGAAAATTAGGGTTTGTAGTTTGTAGTTTTGAGGATTTGAAATTGAATGTGTGAAGTTTTACGGACTATTGGCGCGGCGGCCAAACAGTTAGACCTAACCTTCGGATGTGTGCAATGTGACAGAAATAATGGTAAACGCGTGAGATAATTGAATCATGCAAACAGAGAGATAATGTCATAATTTAAACCATGCAAGCAGAAATTTAAAGGCAGAATTTAAAGAGCGATTGTTAAGTTTGCGAGGTTACATGAGAGGAGCAGATACAATATGATAATGAAATTTGAATTGAACAATAATAAAATAAAATAAATAACGGTTCTAGTTATTATTTAAAAAAAAAGATTTTAGTTATTATTTTAAATTTATCTAAAAAAAAGTTTTTCTTAAAAATAATAGGTTTTCATATTAATTTGGAAAAGATGTTAATGTTATTTATTTTAAAAAAATAGATTTTTATATTATAACAAGTTTTAATAAATTAATGATAACAATAATAATAATAATGGTAATAATAATGATAATAATGATAATAATAATAATAAATAATGATAATAATAATACTAATACTAATACTAATAATAATAATAATAATAATAATAATAATAATAATAATAATAATAATAATAATAAAGCAATAATGAATTTTAAATGTGCCAAATAACCCAACAATGTTGCTAACGCAGAAATGCGCTCATCGCAACCAGATCTAAATCGGACGAAACAAAATTTATCGCAAAGAAAAAGAAATTAAGCAAAAAATAGTATTATTGCTCACACAAAAAATGCGATCATCGCAACCAGATCGAACTAACACAAATGTCACGCGTCATGCACACAAATGTGCAAACATCGTATCGACATAATTCGATCAAAAATTAATCTTATATATATAAACTCTAACAATTTAAAAATTATATATATATAAACGTAACAGTAATAGATAAAGAAAAAGAAATAACGGTAATAGATGAAGAAAAAGAAATAACGGTAAAAGATGAAGAAAAAGAAACAACAGTAATAGATGAAGGAAAAGAAATAACGGTAAACGATGAAGAAAAAGAAACAATAGTAATGGATGAAGAAGAAAACTAAATAACGGCAAACGGCACTCACTCCTCTTAGGTTTTTTTCATTCTCCCCCTTTTTTCCAACAAGGCAACACATGTATATATAGGGAACAAATTAGGGTTAACACCAAATTGTCAATAATGTCCCTAAAGCCCATTTTAAAGCTCAAACTAAATAATTAGTTAAGAAAAAATAAAATTTAAATAATTTAAAATAATTAAAATAAACTTAAAATAAAAACTAATAATCCTATTGATTCCTAAAATCAAAAATATTATAAAAAGAACAAAATTTTTTTTCAATATTTTTTATTTTATGATTTTTTGGATATTTTTATGAATAATTTAGAAAAAAGTGAAAAAAATAATATTTTAAAAAATGATTTAATTAAAATACGAAAATAATAATTAAATAATAATAAAAAACTATTTTTGTTATTTTTTTAATGAAAGATAGAAAAATTTAGAGTAAAAATAATAAAAAACAAAAAAAGTGACAAAGGTGAGATTCGAACTCTCAACCTTTCACACTCATAACTCCTTACACATGTCCTCCTGCCAATTGTGCCATTTTTACTTTTTAGAAAAAAAATGCATGTCATATGATATTTACCTGCAAAAAGTCAAACGACTACACAAATTTGTTAGTAATTGATTAAATGCAATAAAAATGCAATGAAATGCGACGACAAATCTTAGGGCAAAATTTGGGGTATTACAGTTGCCCCTATTTAAATAACTTCACCGGGTGATTCGAGTGGCGGAGACTCGAGGAATCATGGTGGAGGGATTTAAATATAGATAACCGAAAATTTTGCCCTTATATGTGGCGATATGCAATGTTATGGACCAAACAAGACTAATGCAGACAATGCCATGAATATGATATGATGTGTATGCTGGAATGATGAGTGCGAAAATGCTGACGAATACGACGACACAGGGACAGACGCTACGAGAAGAACACACTGGGGAAAACGACGCGTTGGGACACAGTACAACACTGGGGAATTCTAAATGATGGTCAACTGGTGCGAACACGACCAATCGTCATTTTTAGAAAAGGAACGAGATTCTCAAATAGAGATGGTACCTATGAGACGACCTCCACTGGGGAATCTAAAAGTAAAACTGGATCATGTACGACTGCAAGATCGATTACAGAATGCTGGAGCATTGAGCAAAGAATAACATCCAAGCTTCTGTAAACTATCTCTCGTGACAGGATCAAACGGACTTTTCGGGAATCCGTAGCAAATATACAGGGTAAAAAAGAACCGGCTGTATGCCAAAATAAATGGACTTTTAGAATAAGATCCTTAAATGGAGATGGCACCTATGAGATGACCTCCACTTGGGAATGTCTAATAATAATTGGACCTACACGATTGCAAGATCGATCACAGAATGTTGGAGCATTGAGCAAAGAATAACATCCAAGCTTCTATAACCTATCCCTCGTGGTGGGATCGAATGGATTTTCGGAAATCCGTATCAAATATACAGGGTAAAGACCGGCTGTATGCCAAAGTAAATGGACTTTAATGGGAAATGCCCCGATAAGCTTCTCGAGGGAGAACTGTCACTTATCGTTGGAAGGGACTTACATGCCAAAACGGATAAGCACTCAAATAAAGAGGCTCCTGCTTATCTGATATATAAATCTTCTCATATTTAAGGTCGGTGCCTGGAATACGATTCTGATTTTTCTTAAAGGGTGAACTGAACTTCCTCATACTTCAAGATCGTGCTCTCCTGAATATGATTCTGCTCCTTCTTTTACTAAAGGGTAAATGAACTTCCTCATACTTCACGATCGTGCTCTCCTGAATATGATTCCGCTCCTTCTTTTACTAAAGGGTAAATGAACTTCTTCATACTTCAAGATCGTGCTCTCCTGAATATGATTCCGCTCCTTCTTTTACTAAAGGGTAAATGAACTTCCTCATACTTCAAGATCGTGCTCTCCTGAATATGATTCCGCTCCTTCTTTTACTAAAGGGTAAATGAACTTCTTCATACTTCAAGATCGTGCTCTCCTGAATATGATTCCGCTCCTTCTTTTACTAAAGGGTAAATGAACTTCCTCATACTTCAAGATCGTGCTCTCCTGAATACGATTCCGCTCCTTCTTTTACTAAAGGGTAAATGAACTTCCTCATACTTCAAGATCGTGCTCTCCTGAATATGATTCCGCTCCTTCTTTTACTAAAGGGTAAATGAACTTATTCATACTTCAAGATCGTGCTCTCCTGAATATGATTCCGCTCCTTCTTTTACTAAAGGGTAAATGAACTTCTTCATACTTCAAGATCGTGCTCTCCTGAATATGATTCCGCTCCTTCTTTTACTAAAGGGTAAATGAACTTCTTCATACTTCAAGATCGTGCTCTCCTGAATATGATTCTGCTCCTTCTTTTACTAAAGGGTAAATGAACTTCTTCATACTTCAAGATCGTGCTCTCCTGAATATGATTCCGCTCAAACCTCCCCGTACTTCAAGATCGTGCTCTCCTGAATACGATTTGGTTCAAACCTTCCCATACTTCAAGACGACAGGTAAAATGGAAGCCCAACTGCTCAATGGAGATGGCCATTTGCTGCGAGTCATAACGAAGATAGGATTGGCTTCTCAGGCGAGAGATGTCGCTTATTTTGCAAGAGTAGCAATAATAAGCCTCTCATGTAAGAATTGCTTGTAGAGGTGATAACAGATGATGATAAGCTTCTCTGGTGAGAACAGGCGTGTATCCGTAAAGGATTGTGGTTGAAAGATAGTGCAAAATAAATGCACGTCCGGGTACAGTGATAAACTTCTTGGGCGAGAACAGTCGCGTATCTGTCATGGTATGGTGAAAACCTTTAGATGGTGCAAAATAAATGCACGTCCGGTTGGCTCGACGACCGACAAAACTGAGATTCAATCTAGGATCGAGCTGGAAAGAAGACTGGTAATCAAGACTCCATCGAGGGAATGATCTCGAAGGGTGAATATCTTATCCTGGTGAGGAAAGATAGCTGAAGTAACCGTCATCCATGAGGATCGAGCTCTATGGGGAAACCGGAAACAAGTAAGTATTTTACGCTTATGGCTGACAATCTATTTGGAGAGAATGGACCAACCCAGTTACTCGGCGGTAACAACCAATGATGGTGAAACACAATGAACCTGTGAATGCTAACGCATATGTTAATGAATATGTTAATATGAATGTATGTTAATGTCTATGTATGTTAATGTTTATGTATGCAAGATGTTATGAAATGAGTATGTAATGAGTATGTAATGAATATGTAATGAATATGTAATGAATATGTAATGAATATGTAATGAATATGTAATGAAATAGGCATGTGATGCTTATGCCCTTGCGTATGCTGACGAAACAGACTAGAGACGGGACGAGAGATGAAATAAACATCTCGACGGAAATACCCTGCGTTCTCTGCAACCAATACGTCAATCATGGGTAAGAAAGATCAATGGTAGAACCAAATCTGGTTTTAAAGTTCTGAATTCTCTAGGGAGAAAGTAATCTGCTTGGGTGCCCAGTATCACGTCTTCACATGGGGAGAAGAAAACCTGAGGGACACTTTTGAGTTACCCAAGAAAAAGTTGTCAGCTTATAGTCTCTCTGGGGACTATGAAGAGGCAATAGTTTAGAAGCCTGTTGAACACTGAGATTCATTGGGGAATGAAGGCCGCTGCGAGTAAAATCCATTGGGTGTATGAGGAAAAGTTGTGAAACCACATAGCCTTGATCTTGAAGGACCTTATAGTAGTCGCCATTTGTTTCTTCAAAAGACACGGTGCCCCAGGATACTTGCTGTTGCACCCTAAAATTTGACCAACCGATTCTCCTATCTGACTCATGGTTTAAACTCGTATTCGCAAATCAGACGTATGATTTTTGTGCAAACAGAGGATATCAGGGTTACGGTTTGATTTTCGTCCATCAGATATGGCAGACCCAGTCCAGATCACCAGGGTTTTATTTTCGGGAAATTGTGCGCTCCTCGGGGATTTTTTTAGCTTGCATAGTGATTTTGGGGATATTCTGATGCCCGGGGCTCTCTGTTCGATTCGATCTGGTCTCGTGCACTCTTTTATGGGGATCATTTGCATTTGTCTGCATTTTTAGGGTTTTATAGATTTTTCTGGATTTTAAATAAATTTTTAGATATTTTTAATAGTGTAATTCTCTTCTTAGAATTTTATATGGATTTTAAAATAGGTCTAATAATAGTTTTATCATTTTTTAGAATAATATAGAATTTTATAGATTTTAATAGCTTTTAAATCATTTTTAGGATATTAATAGGATTTTTTTAATAGTTTTAATTCTTTTAAATAGATTTTTGATCATAGATTTTCTCTTTTCTTTTATAGAATTTAAATAAGTAAATTTTCTTTTTAGAATATATAGGAGATTTAGTAGAAATATAATAAATAAGTTTGTTAATAGAAATTGATTGTTTTTAATATTAGATTTAAATAGATTTTTTAATTTTTCTTTTATAGAGTTTATAACAAATAATAGTGGTTAAAATTTAATTAGTTTTAATCATCTTTAGATGTAGTGTTAATTAGGTATTATTAGTTTAATGGAATAGATTTAGTATAGATTTTAATCAGTTTTAATTAGTGGTAGTTGCTAATCCCATTTCTGTTTTGTTTAACCGTTTAATGCAGTTTAAGTGGAGGATTACTGTTTTTCGTTTTGGGCTTTTACCAAATCAGCCAATGCAGCCCAGTTTGTCCAATTCTTTCCAGCTAATTCCAGCCACGTCTAGAAGCTTCTGGAAGCGTCCAGAATTCTCAGTGTCTTAAATACAGCGCGCCACGTGTGGCGCAGGGGCTGGCCCACGCATTTCACATTCATTACGACACCACACACTCAGAAGCCCTCTCCTCACGCCACGTCTCCGTCCAGCTGGTCCCCACTCCCTCTCTCTCTGTGCATGCAAGCCACGCGTGGCACCTGCAAGCCTCCACAGAGACACCTGTCATCACCACACGTGACGCCGGAGAAGCCACCGGCCGGCATGCAAACTCCGTCCGGCCGCCCTTAACGCCACCGTCTTCGCCGGAATCTGCAAAAATTGCAGAAACGCAAGAAATCCATTTTTTCCTCCTTTCTTCTCCGATCCTCCTCCGTCCATCTTCATCGTCGCCTCGCCGGAAAGTTCATACACGCCGGAGAATTCATACGAATCTCCAGAAATCTACATCCACCAACTAACATCAACGATCTTCACAGAAGATCCTCGTGGTTCATCCTCCATCAACCAACGAACATCAAAGATCCTCTGAAGATCTTCCTCAGAACATTTACGCCACTCAAAGGATCTTCAAGATCCATCTGCTTCAGAATCATAGCTTCGTCAGTTCTTGAGGTTCTCATCCCAGATCTTCGTAGAACTCGTTGAGTTCTTCGCTAATTTGTTCAAGAGAATTCGAACGAGCTTCGACGCGTGCTTCAGGGCCTCCGTGAGTTCCTTCAACGGTCAGGAAGACGTCAAGATCTTCCTCTCTCGTGGCGATTTTCGCTGAGCCTTCAAAGGATCCCAGCGACGTCATCGTTTCAGGTTTGTTCTTTCTCATAATCGCCATGAATGTTCTTAGCATAAGGTTTCTTGTTTTGAGGAGTAAGGTTCTAGGGTTGATTTGTAGAAGTTTGAGCTGAATGAAAGTTATTTGGGGGTTCTTTTTCTGGGAATGGTGTGAGAGTGGAAGATGAGTTGCAGAGAGAAGATGAGAGGGCGACGGCTAGTTCGGTTTGATGAACAGTGTTTAGGGTTTGAAGAGAGGGATTTGGTTTTGTTACTTAGGGTTCAGATTAGGGTTTGGGCTGGGGTGCAAAGCCCAAACACGTGTGTTACTGATGCACACCGTTTACTCATTCAAACCCCCCCACGCGTGAGAGAGGAGATAGGCAGATTAGACTTGGGCCTTAGGCCCTTATTGCTATCCACACACCCCTGGGCGTAAGCCCAATGAAAATTAACTGGAAAACCTACTGATGGCACCCCCCCCTGCGCGTTTTTCTCCTTTTGTTTTTTGTGATAAATTTCTGATTCGCTGGGCCCTGCGCCCATTTGCTGTGTGCACCCCCCGTTGCTTGGGCCCAGCCAGAATAGCTTAGAAACCTTGCTGTTTGAACCCCCTTCCCCATTTTATTTCATTTCTTTTATTTTGTTTTTCTTTTATATTTTCATGTTTGTAAATAAATCATAAGAAAATAAAAATGATTGATTTTTAAGTTCTTCTTTTTTCTACCATTTCATCATAATGTCTAGAAAATTAAACAAAAATAAAAATGCCATTTTATTTTTGTTTACTATTTTTTGGTATATTTTCCATTTTAATGACTTTTTTTAATATCTTTTAATGCATGCATATTATTAGAAAATTCATAAAAAATAATAGATTTAGTCAAATAATTCCGTTCTTTTTTTCGTAGACTCGTAATTCAATGTAGAATTTTATAATGTAAAAGCATTAGCTTAATCATGCATTTTCATTTTAATTGCATTTTTTCATTGTTATTGATATTGAATAAATTGGTTTGTGGATATGTCTGTATTGCTGATTTTAGTTCTTTCATCTGGTATTGCATTCTGTTCTGATTTTTCAGTATGTTGTCATAGAGCCATGTAGGTTTCCCGTAGTTTTTTTTTTTGATAGATTTTTGTAGGATGTTCTGATATTGTTTTGGCTGAGCTTGAGGATAGGAGAAGTCTTGATGACTTCTGACTTTGAAGTTCAACTGTGGTTGAACTTCAGAGATAGTCTCTTGTGGTTTGATGGCCTGTGGGTTCTTCTCAAGGATAGGAGCTGGTTGCTGTCCTGTTGGAGCTTGCAAGGATGCAGTGGATTAAGGCTTAGTCTAGGAGCTTGTTATCTGTTTGTGAGGTTCGAGATCCTGAAGTTTGAAGGGAGTTTAGGGTACTTTCCTGAGGAAAGCACTATGAATGACTTTCATTCTTCCTTCTCACCTCTTTCTGAAGTATCCAATGATGTCGGAGCCAACTTGTGAGTTTAATTTCTCCTGAGGAGGAACGTAAACTGATCACATGTTGTTGAGCCACATGGGATACGATTCCTAAGTGGAGGCCCCCTAGTACTTTCCTGAGGAAGGTCCTATGGGTCTATTCACTTAGTTCCATTAGTTTATCTAGGATTTCTCAAGTATCCAGTGATGTTGGAGCCAACTTGTGAGTTTAATTTCTCCTGAGGAGGAATGTAAACTGATCACAGTTGTTGAGCCACGTAGGATACGATTCCTAAGTGTCGGCCTCCTAGTACTTTCCTGAGGAAGGTCCTATGGGTCTGTTCACTTGGTTCTCTTAGTGCATATAGGTTTTCTTAAATATCCAGTGATGCCGGAGCCTTCATGTGAGTTTAATTTCTCCTGAGGAGGAATGTAAACTGATCACAGTTGTCGAGCCGCATAGGATATGACTCCTGAGTAGTAACCTCCTGGTACTTTCCTGAGGAAGGCACTATGAGCTTGTCTGCTTAGCTCCCTTTCTTTGGTAAGCTTGTTCCGAAGCTTGGAGACTGGGATTGATTCCTCTTGCTTAGAGTTTTGCTTAGAATGTTTGCTTAGATCTTTGCTTAAGGTGTTGTATAGGGTTTTGTTCGGAGATAGATTAGGAGTTTGCTTCAGGTTTGTTAGGGGCCTTGCCCAGGAGTAGTTTCTTGTTTTGTAGATAGAGGCTTGTCAGGTTAGCTAGCCTTCTCTTTGTATTGTTTGACTTGTGTGATGTTATGTTGCATTAGACTTAGGTGTTCATCTAGATAGTTCTGAGTTAGGTGCATCTTAGAAGTAGACTTTGTGTGCATGAGAAGTTGAGGTGGTCCTCCTTCTGCTTGTTTGTTATTGCGTGGCTTTGCTTGTTGGTACTTGGTAGAGCTGAGCTCCCTTGCCTTTGTGGTTTGCGGCCTTTGCGCCTTGTTGGTTTAGTTGTTGCATTCATGCATATTTTCAGTATTCCTTTACTCTGCAGTTTCTTGTCTGTAGTTTAGTCCTGTTGCCATGATCCCTTAGGAGCTCTGACTTCTCCGTTGCGGAGTCGTTATGATAGACATTAGGATGGTCAACCAGGCATGATAGCAGCAGGTAGATTCCCCTCTTCCAGCTATAGTTTTAGGGTGTCTTTTCCCTTTCCTTTCAGTAGGAGCTTTTGAGTAGCTTGATCCGTAGTTAGCTGAACTACAGCTGCTCTGATTCTTCGTACCAGACGAAGATATGTAGGCATAGGATGCGATGTCCTAGCGAGCACACTAACAACTAACCCTTTGTTCTCTCGCGGCTGTGCGATCGAGACTTTCCCGCTGACGACTAATTGTTATCCCTTTCTCTTGCCCGAGCGCATTTGAGACCAGATCGTAGTTGTAGGTTCCCGAGCCTTTAGAATCAGTTTGTTTTCTCACCGCTGTGTGAGAGCACCAGTTTATCCGTAGTTAGTCGAACTACGTTTGCTCTGATCTTTCATACCAGATGAAAGTACGTAGGCACAGGACGCGATGTCCTGGCGAGCAACCTTCTCCCCGTTTAGACGTAGGAAGTCGAACTACGTTGACTCTGACTTTCCCATTGCCCGAGGGAATACGTAGGCCCAGAACACCGTATGTTCTGTCGAGTCCTGTCCTTTTATTTTCTTTTCAGACCGACCATTTAGCGTAGATAGATAACACACCCTTTACCTATAAACATCAAGCGTGGATCCCATCGAGTACGATGGACGTGAGGGGTGCTAATACCTTCCCTTTGCGTAACCGACTCCCGAATCCAGGTTTTGGTTGCGATGACCATACCTTTTCCCGTCTTTGCGAGGTTTACTTCGAGCGTTTCCTTTCCCGCTCTGAGGGATAAATAACGCACGGTGGCGACTCTCCTGTCAAGCCGGCGCCGATTTTCGCAGTAGCGACAGCTGGCGACTCTGCTGGGGATCGTTATATCATCTAGGGACTTTTCCCATCCCTTATGCTGGGACCGTTTCCCATCCCCTACGCGAGTCAATCCTAGCGCTTGGGTGTTTATTTGTTGGGTGTTGTGCATATTGTGTTTTATCTTTTCTGCACTTTACTTTTCTGTACCTTTACCTTTCCGCATTTATTTTCCAGCATTATATTATTGTGATTATTGCTGTGGGCAAGGGAGGTTACTGTGAGTGAGAAGCCGGACCTGGGCTTGAGTACACACCTAGATATAGTTGCGGAGAAGTAGTAGACGAACCTGTCTGCTGAGCAGGCACAGTTCCCTACGAAAATCTGCGCTCAGACGAGATTCTTGCAGAGGTGCTCCTTTCCGGTCCTGAGGATCTGAGGGGAGTCCAGACGTGAGGATTGTCGACTCTGGGGACCGATCATTTGGAAGTCAGCTAAGTGAGGCCTCTTCATGACTTGATGATGCCACTCCTTCTGGGAATCGTATCGTCACTCATGAAAGTCTGTGACGCTGATGACCGCATAGGATGCCATACCTTTGTCCGTGGATTAGGTCTATCCTACCTGTGAGAGGGATTGGGTTATTGTAGGAAAACTGGCGTTCAGAAACCATGATTCAGTACCTTTATCAGATGGTGTTCTTGATTCATCTCCAGGTGTGTTGTCTGGGTCAGATGGGTTTCTTATCTGAGGTTGATGCTATTATCAGATGGTTTTCTCGTCAGATACAGAGGTTCAGATGGTTTTCTTACCAGGGGATTGACATTTTGAGTATCAGATGATAGTTAGTGTCCTGAAGTTCTGATGACCGTGATGGTTTTCTGTTCTTGATCACAGAGATATTCCTCTTCAGGCTACAGCATAGCCCCTGTGTTCGCAGATTGCATTATTTATCATATTGCATCATCGCATTACCATTTTGCATACAACTAACGTGTGTGTATTGCAGGTACATATTTTCCCTTCCTGTTCCGGTGTTTGTTCCTAGCAAGACATGGAAACCCTAAAGAGAGTATTGCCCTACAAGTTTCCGTCGCCGAATATCAGTCTATTGTTAGAGTTGATTGCTATTGCTAAGAAGAGGGTAATGGGTGACTTCAGAAAGAGATATGGGAGGATTCTGACCTACGTTTATCAGCCATCAGCCTACGAGACCAGCGGCATCTATACTCTGTTACAGTTCTATGATGCGGAGCTCAGGTGCTTTGTATTTCCCGACTTTGTTTTGGCTCCTACCCTGGAGGAGTATTCTGCACTTCTGGATATACCGATCCGCGAGCAGATGCCTTTCTATCGTACGGACGCTGAGCCTAAGCTGGCTGAGCTTTCTGCCATCCTGTGCTTGAAAGAGTCTGAGCTGTCTGGGAAGATGATCAGAAGAGGAGACGTATGGGGATTTCCATTGGATGTCTTAGTGGAGAAGGCTCGAGAGTATGCCCAGAAGGGTAGCTGGGATGTTTTTGACGTCATCCTTGCTGTATGTGTGTATGGCATCGTGTTGTTCCCGAACATTCCTGATTTTGTTGACTCAGATGCCTTCTATATTTTGGCTGCGAAGAACCCAGTCCCTACTTTGCTGGGAGATGTCCACCATTCTACCCACTACCAGAATGAAAAGCGGCGAGGAAGGAATGTGTCTTGTTGTGTACCTCTCCTGTGTAGGTGGTTCACCAGTCATATGCCTAAGTCAGGCCCATTTGTCACCTCTATTGATTCTCTAGGATGGCCCGAGCGCTTAATGGGATTGACTGCTGAGGACGTGGTATGGGTCAACGAAGAGGTATTCGGAGTTGAGGTTATACTCAGGTGCGAAGGATTCCCGAATGTTCCTTTAGTAGGAAGGAAGGGTTGTGTCAATTACAATCCTTCCTTATTAATCAGGCAATTTGGGTATGTACCTCAAGGGGCGCCAAAGCCCGAGGAGATACAGGAATCTCTGTATCTCACTGGGGCAATAGGGAAAGAGATGCTGACCAAGCTCGAGAAGGCATGGAAGAACTTGCACAAGAGAGGGAAGCCTTCAGGTAGCAGAGGGGATATTCGAGTTCCTGGCCCGTATATGGAATGGATTCGTGAGCGAGCTGTGAAATTCCTTATGCCATATCCAGCGGTCCAGCCATTGCATCCTTCTCCGGTGGAGGAGCCTACCACTGTGGACATGCAGGTCTACAAGCAGCTGATGGCGGAGAAAGAAGAGCTAGCAAGGGCGAAAGAGGCTTTGGAGCAGGAGAATGCCCAGCTTCGGCATGAAAAGATTGAAACAGGATATGTTTCTAAGCAACAGGCTAAAACTCTGAAACATCTAAAGACTACGTTATTGGAATTGACTGAAACCAAGAAGCGTCTGGAGTTAGATGTAGACTCAGTTAGTAGTATGTTGGCCACTAAGAAGCAAGAGCTGGAAAAGGCCTACACGAAGCTAGCCAAGTTCAGAGAGCACTGGGATCGCACTATGACCAAGCGCAAGGAGCGAGAAGAAGAGCTGAAGACACAGATTGCTCAGTTAGAAGAACAGGTCAAAGTGAAGCATGAAGAGATTGAAGAAGAAGCCTGTCGCTGATACGAGGCCGAGCGCAAGCTGGCAGATGCCATGAAGAACTTGGAAGATTTCCAGCATAGAGCTGATGCCAAGAGACCCAAGCCTGGGGTTGGTGCCAATGATAAGGCTTGGGAAGACTTTGTCAGAGACATCCAGGGGACGGTCAGGAAGAGGGATCGGCTGATAGAAGGTTTGATTTATCAACCAGATCATGCAGAGACAAAGAAGATGGTCGAGGACTTCCGCAACCGTACCAGTACTTGATTTCTCTCTTGTATTCTGTATGTTGAGATCACCACCAGGCATGTTGGCTGGGATCCTCTTTGTCATATCAGTTGTATGGAGCATGGTTATGTAACCTCTTGACAAGACTGTTATTCTAATCAATATATAAGGGTTTTTCTAAATATTGTCTTTATGGTTTATCTCGTCTTGCTACCACTGACACTGGAATTGGAGGGGAAATATCTCCAATGCACACATGCACGTTAGCATTTTTGTATTTCTGTTTGCATAAATCATGTTGCATAGCATTTCTCTAGCAGGTCAGAGCACTTATCCAGCCTTTGTTTTCACCAGAAAGTGATTCTCGGGGAATTGTTTGAGGCAAGAGTAGAGACGACCAAGGGGCTGAAGCAGAGTTGAGCAGAATCAAGCAGTGTAGTCAGTTACAGATAATTGGTAGCTATGTCTGAAGGCAATTTCCAGGCTCCTAGCACCTTGGCAAGGTTTACTATGGCGTCCAACCATCAGTATGATTCTATGGAAGGCTTCCCGCAAGCGAACAACCTTACTGCAGACCAAGTTGTGCAGCCTACTGTTGAAAACCGAGATCGGCATGAGCAGTTCGTTGCCCGAAATGATCATTATCCTCCTGCCAACAGTCAAGGTGTCACTTTCCCTGTGATGAATTACCGGAGAGATATTCCAATGGCCGGGATGGTAGATCCAAGAGCTCATGAACAGGATAGAAGACTCCGAGCATTGGAAGAAGGTATAAAAGCCTTAGAAGCGAAAGATGCCGTTAACCTGGATGCTGTGGCCATGTGTTTGGTTCCTGATCTGGTGTTGCCGTACAAGTTCAAAGTGCCGGAATTTGAAAAATACACAGGAGATAGCTGTCCGAAGCTGCATTTGAGGATGTTCTGTCGAAGGATGACTTCGTTTGTGCGAAATGACCAACTAATGATCCATTGCTTCCAGTATAGCCTGACTGGGCATCGTTGAGATGGTATGTGCAATTGGAGAGTAATCAGATTCGATCTTGGGTAGATTTAGCCAGAGCTTTCATGAAGCAGTACGATTACAACCTGGATTTGACTCCTAGTCTCGTGGATCTGCAAGAATTATCTCAGGCGGAGAATGAATCATTCAGAGCGTATTTGCGAAGATGGAAAGAATTGGCTGCTAGTGTTCAACCACCGCTTCCGGAAAGAGAACTGGTTGACATCTTCTTGGGTACTCTGAAAGGCCATTATTTTGACAAATTGTTCAGTTGCAC
The DNA here is from genome assembly GCA_963859935.3 of Lathyrus sativus. Lineage (NCBI taxonomy): Eukaryota > Viridiplantae > Streptophyta > Magnoliopsida > Fabales > Fabaceae > Lathyrus > Lathyrus sativus. The sequence continues at coordinate 174,128,987 of OZ012741.1, forward strand.
AAACTTTGTGGGCCTGATGAGACTGGGAGAGATTGTTGAGAGAGGACTCAGGAGTGGAAAGTTTCGAGATGTTCCTTACGTCCCAGTTGATAAGATTGAGTCAGTTGTCAGTTCTCAAGAAGAGTGGGAAGAAGATGACGCCACCTCAGAATCTCTAGCATCTCAGGATCAGTTTTCAGACACTTCAAGTCAACGATCATCCTATCGCCGATCGCGTCAGCACGCTCCACGAAGACCAAGGAAACCTGAAAGGCAGTTTACTCAACTACCAGTGTCGTACAGTCAGTTGTTGCCAGATCTGCTCAGGAGTGGATTGATAGTGCCGAAAGAGACTAAGCCGGTGATTCCACCATATCCTCCAGGTTTTGATGCCAGCGCCCGCTGTGAGTACCATGTTGGGGCACAGGCGCATTCAACAAATGATTGTAAGGTGCTTAGAAGCCAGATTCAGGATCTGTTAGACTCTAACCGGATTTGCATCACGCCTCAGGGTTTTGTTCAGATTAATGATTTTCCATCCTCCAGTTGTGCGGGTTCGTCAGTTAATGTCATGGAAGACTCCACAGGAAGTGTGTGCTCTGAAGATTGTCAATCAGAGAGTTCAGTTGTGTGGGGGAAGTTTCTAGAGGTTTTTGCGCCGGATGTCGCATCTGTTTTCTCTGCTTAATCTGTTTAGCTTTTTGTGCACTAGTGTCTGCCGACCACCACCAAGATTGTGTGCTGGGGTCGTTATATTCGTACTCATTTGTGCTTACCTGCTGATTTTGTTGGCTGTACATATGTGGGAGATGTTTGTCTGTATGCTTATAGCTTGAGTTTCTCTTTGTCTCGTTATGAATGTGTGCTTGCTTTCCGCATTGCATTATGATTTAACAGGTACATCAGAACTGTGGGTCTTATTTCTCCATATCCAGTTTGTTACAGGAACTCCTTCAGAGATATGGAACAGAATCAGTTCGAACTGATTGAAGTCCGAAGCCAGCTGGGGCAGATGATGAGAGACATGCAAGAGATGCGTCTGGAGCAGAAGATTCTCAAAGAGGAGAACAGTCAGCTGAAGACCCAAATGAGCTTGATCATGGAGGTAGTCAAGAACGTGCTTAGGAAAGAAGACGATCAGCTATTTGAAACCGCAATGAAGAAGCTCGCGCCACCCGGGCATGTGGAACCTGAGCAGCAGCAACAGAAGATACATCCGGTTCAGCGGGGGATCCAGGAAGGGAAGCCAAAGAGAATGTTTGAGGCACCGCCTATGACATATGCTGAGCTCTTGCAGACTTTATTGAGGTTTAATCTGGTTGAGAAAAGAACGTTGGAACCACCAACGAGAGCGTTTCCTCATGGGTACGATGCCAGTAAGCAATGTGAGTTTCATTCTGGGGCATTCGGACACGACATCGAGGGTTGTCATGCTTTTAAGCACAATGTTCAAGACCTGATTGACTCGCACGATATTGAATTCACGCCGGGCGGCGTAGCTGTGCGTATTGCTCCTGTCTCAGTCGATGCTAAGATGACAGATGTTTCTAAAGCTGCAGTGGGTCATAAGCGTATCCTGGACTCCATGGTGTCGGAATCTCCAGGCCCACAACTGTTGCCTATTCCCGGGGCAGATCTGAGAAAGAAAATGGCTAAGCATAAGGAGGGCGTTAATCAATGCATTGAAGGTCAAGAAACCGATGTTGCATTTGATACGAAGGGTGTTCAAGGGTCAACCCGATACCAGCAGCAGCAGCCCCAGCAGCAGAATAATCAGGGGTACAAAAGATATCAGAATCGGGCTCCTCTGGCAAGCCGTCATCTTGAAGCTCCACCTATGCCATATGCACAGCTGCTGCAAACGTTGCTTCAGCTCCAATTGGTTCACAAGAGGACAATGACTCCCTTAACGGGACCACTACCACCGGGGTACGATGCCAATGCTACTTGTGAGTTCCATACTGGGGCACCAGGCCATACGGTTGAGAATTGTAAAGCTTTTAAGCACAAAGTGCAGGATCTACTTGATAGTGCAGCAATCAGCTTCGGGCAGAAAGGTCCCCAAATCATCTGAATGAAGGAGAAAGGGCTCTATAATTTGGTTGTGTCGTTGCAAGCAGATCGGGACAGCAGTGAATTGTCTCTAATAAAGATAGCTGGTTCAGCAGCGGGACGAATGTGAAAGTCCGGTTCTCGGAAGCTAGCATATTTTCTTTGTTTTAGCTTGTCATCTCTTTACATTTGTAGTTGCTTTCCTGTTTGAATTTGTAATCTTGTTTGTAAAACTTGTTGTTTTCATTCAATTGATGATAATGAAATAGATGTGCATGTTTTGATTAAATCCATTCGTGTTCACTAACTGTTTTTACAAATGTCCAACGCTTGGTTAAGAAGAATTTGGGGAGGATGACGAAAATGACCGACATGCAACTGCCGATATTGTATGCTTTTGAAATAAAACCTGTTGATGATGTACAGGCATTGTTTCAAATCCCTAAACACCGGAGATATAAGGAAGATAATCCCTTGTCAACCCCTTTGAGCCTTGTAGTAGGAGTTTCTTTCTGTGAATGAAAAACCCTCAATCTTAACCCGGGGCAGGGTAGGTGTTAGCTAATTTGACCGAGCGTCCAAATGGCAAAACGAGTGTCCGTTCGAGGATCAATCACCCCTCTAGAGGTCGTGCCTAAAAGACCACAATGGTTCAATCAAGAGTGGGACAGCCACATCACTTCCCAAAGAGTCAGACAACCAGTGTCACACGACTTGTTCGAAAAAAAAAAAAGAATCAAAAGCCCGCTAAGTCAAGAAAACTTCAAAACAAATGACTTAGGCAAAAATGAGGGCATCCCGCTGGACTTAAAAAAAAATCAAAAGAAACTCAAAAGGAGTCAGTCCAGGCAAAAGTTAGGGATATGAAAAGAAAAAGATGAAAAGGATCAAAAGAAAAATCCTCGATGGAAATACGAGTCGTGTGACCTCAAGTGTCAAAGACGAAAAATAAGTGGCCGTCACTCCGAAAACTCATAGTTTCTCGAACTATCATTCCTACCTTTCAGCCTCTGAGAGGTGAGCGCTAAGGTCGAATTAGCTGAACGTAGGATGGGAGAACATCAAGAAGAACGGGTGGGTTAAAATAAACTTTGAGCCTTTATCCCTTCCTTCAGAACCGTGAACCCGACCACGTTACAACCTTCAAAAGTCCTAATTGAAGCAGGTTGTTTCGAAAGCATACTCCGGTAAAGGTCGCGTCGATTCTGACTCTTAAAGGGGTTCTTCTTACCATGTTGGTACTAATGTTGATATTCTTGATAAATGTTTTGTGCATCATATGCTATAAACTGTTTTTCCTTTTCCCAGTGAACAGATTGGATGTCAAAGTTGTCATATGTGTTGCATTAATACATCTTCTATGCAGAACAACTTGTTTTACTTGCGAGTAAGCGCTTGACAGCAGAAAAGCTTCCTACAGTGGAAAGTATGGTCAAGATAGAATGCAGAACACCCGAATGTTCCGAGAGCAGGGGCAGGCTATTACCGTGATCCCCAGTCAAGTCAGCCTTTCGAAGTCAATTATCCTGGGGCAATCAGGCTGATTCAGGCAAATACGGCGTAGTCAGGGGCACTACCTGGAATCAGCCAATCAGGGGCAACGTTATTGCAGTCAGGGGTCGGCCATCTTAAGAGCGCAGAGGTTGTTCTTTATTCGAGGAGCATTTGACGTGAAGCGTCTCCCCGAAGTTCAGAACGCTGGGGCATGTCATATCAGACCATCAGGGCTCAGATTTGCACATTTCCTTTCAAGGACTATCCCCACAGAGATCCCGCGGGCTAGGGCATATCATGAGCGAAAGGTTGGCTCTTCTCCGTATCAGCAATTCAGAGTTGTTCGAACAAATTCAGTCGATTTTCGAGATCGAGACGAATGCGGGAAGTCGCGTTACTATCCCTTGACTCTTCACTAAAAGGCTGTGTATTCAGGAAGATTATTTTCCAGCGTCAGTTGTACCTGACCCATCACGGACAGCCTAAGAGTTCAAATCCATGTTGGCGATCACTGTGAGGCCCATCCGTGTTGGCGCATCAGTTTCCAGATCCGAGCTTCATCAGTACGCGGGAAGACTCCCTCCATTTTTTCCAGCAAAGTCCAATTTGTCATTGGCGCAGGTGAGCTATCCCCGGAGAAGTCCAATCATACTTGGCGCATCTGCTAGTTCACAGCGGAGTTATATTCCCCAGCAGGGTATTACTTCGTCAAGGTGTTCGGCTAAGTTCCCAATATCCCCAGCAGAGTTGATTTCACTCTCCCAGCATTTATTTTGCTGGGACGATTCAGTGATATCCGGGTTATCCCCAACGAAGTTGGCTTCGTCTTCAACATTTATGTTGCTGAAGTGGTGTTCTGTACCCAGCTTTCTCCGGCAGCTCGAGTCTGCATTGGCATATTGCATGCATCATCATACTTGCATCATACCTGCCTGACATTTTCAGAATGCGTAGCATTTCCATCCTGAATGGAGCATTACGCCATAGAAAGATTCAAACATACGCATATGCATACGAAGCATAAGTCAGATTTTCTATCAGCCTCATATGGCGCGTGAATTACGCTGTGATCAGTTCAGGGGCATTTATCCAACAGCCGTGTTCAGACAGTTCGGCAGATTATTTGTATCTCAGATCAGACAACAATTATGCTTTGATCAAGCAGTCATCTGATATCGACAGACTTTTCTCCCCGTCAATTCATATTGACGACGTATTCCTTCGATAAGTGGATTTCTCCGTCTATCATTAGACGTCTCGAGTACGAATGTGGTTTTCTTTCCGTCTATCCTTAGACGATGTGAAGTTGCGGGTGATCGCAGTAGGGTTTCAAGAAGGGGTTTCCCCAAGATATGCTGTTCTTTCCGTCTATCAGTAGACGATGTGAAGTTGCGAGTTACTGTTCAGCGAGTTTCTTATTGCCAGATCATACGTATGATGAGGTGTTTCCCCAGCGAGTCTTCTCCAGCTATCTTTGGTTATTGAGGGGTTTCAAAACGATATTTCGGATAATGGTTTTCTTTCTGTTTAGTGGATGAGATGACGTTTCAAGAGAGACTTTTCTGATCGTCGATCCTTATTGATGTCGAGGCTCTTCGAAGAATGTTCAGTTTTCGTGATTGTCGATTCTTATTGACGACATGGTTCTTTAAAAGGTGGTTTCCTTCCCGTCAGTCCATACTGACGATGTGGCCCCTTCAAGGATATTTTTCTTTCCATCAAATCCCGTAGACAGAAGGATTCTGAAATTCGAGGGATGATGTTGAATTGCGTAATGGTGTCTTTCCGTCTATCTTTAGACGATGTGAGTATGGAGATTATTTCTTGCCGTCTACCCGTAGACGATGTGAATGTTGATTTGTTCATCGATCAGGATGATTCCGTCTACCCGTAGACGATGTGAATGTTGATTTGTTCATCGATCAGGATGATTCCGTCTACCCGTAGACGATGGGAATTTGGAGATTATGGTGTCTTGCCGTCTACCCTTAGACGATGTGAGTATTGAAGTTTTTCCTTCGGGATTATGGGTGTCTTCCCGTCTGTCCTCAGACGATGTGAGTATTGAATTGATTTTTGTTCCTTCGGGATCAAGGGCGTTTTTCCGTCTGTCCTCAGACGATGTGAGTATTGAATTGATTTTTGTTCCTTCGAGATCAAGGTGTCTTTCCGTCTGTCAATAGACGACATGAGTTTGGAGATTATTTCTTCCCGTCTGTCAGTAGACGATGTGAATTTGGAGATTATGGTGTCTTCCCGTCCATCGTTGGACGATGTGAGTATATTTCTCTTCCTGTCTATCAGTAGGCAATGTGAAAGGATCAGGTGTTTTGTTGCAACCCTCAGGGTTTGTTACATGGGGTATCACAAGTGATGGGTATTCAAATCAGGAGTTCTTTATCGGATGATTGATCAGTTTGGTGCCGTAATGACTGGACTCGGTTTTCAGGAGTTTATCCCCCAAGCAATCTTACAGTATATGCTCGCAGTTGGCAAATTTTCGGGTTTTATTCGTATTCAACCGTCTCGTACCTCCGAATGTTTGAAGGCTGAGCGCTCTTCAAACCCTTCAGGTCCAAGTCGCTTGAATAGGGGCAGCTGTTGCACCCTAAAATTTGACCAACCGATTCTCCTATCTGACTCATGGTTTAAACTCGTATTCGCAAATCAGACGTATGATTTTTGTGCAAACAGAGGATATCAGGGTTACGGTTTGATTTTCGTCCATCAGATATGGCAGACCCAGTCCAGATCACCAGGGTTTTATTTTCGGGAAATTGTGCGCTCCTCGGGGATTTTTTTAGCTTGCATAGTGATTTTGGGGATATTCTGATGCTCGGGGCTCTCTGTTCGATTCGATCTGGTCTCGTGCACTCTTTTATGGGGATCATTTGCATTTGTCTGCATTTTTAGGGTTTTATAGATTTTTCTGGATTTTAAATAAATTTTTAGATATTTTTAATAGTGTAATTCTCTTCTTAGAATTTTATATGGATTTTAAAATAGGTCTAATAATAGTTTTATCATTTTTTAGAATAATATAGAATTTTATAGATTTTAATAGCTTTTAAATCATTTTTAGGATATTAATAGGATTTTTTTAATAGTTTTAATTCTTTTAAATAGATTTTTGATCATAGATTTTCTCTTTTCTTTTATAGAATTTAAATAAGTAAATTTTCTTTTTAGAATATATAGGAGATTTAGTAGAAATATAATAAATAAGTTTGTTAATAGAAATTGATTGTTTTTAATATTAGATTTAAATAGATTTTTTAATTTTTCTTTTATAGAGTTTATAACAAATAATAGTGGTTAAAATTTAATTAGTTTTAATCATCTTTAGATGTAGTGTTAATTAGGTATTATTAGTTTAATGGAATAGATTTAGTATAGATTTTAATCAGTTTTAATTAGTGGTAGTTGCTAATCCCATTTCTGTTTTGTTTAACCGTTTAATGCAGTTTAAGTGGAGGATTACTGTTTTTCGTTTTGGGCTTTTACCAAATCAGCCAATGCAGCCCAGTTTGTCCAATTCTTTCCAGCTAATTCCAGCCACGTCTAAAAGCTTCTGGAAGCGTCCAGAATTCTCAGTGTCTTAAATACAGCGCGCCACGTGTGGCGCAGGGGCTGGCCCACGCGTTTCACATTCATTACGACACCACACACTCAGAAGCCCTCTCCTCATGCCACGTCTCCGTCCAGCTGGTCCCCACTCCCTCTCTCTCTGTGCATGCAAGCCACGCGTGGCACCTGCAAGCCTCCACAGAGACACCTGTCATCACCACACGTGACGCCGGAGAAGCCACCGGCCGGCATGCAAACTCCGTCCGGCCGCCCTTAACGCCACCGTCTTCGCCGGAATCTGCAAAAATTGCAGAAATGCAAGAAATCCATTTTTTCCTCCTTTCTTCTCCGATCCTCCTCCGTCCATCTTCATCGTCGCCTCGCCGGAAAGTTCATACACGCCGGAGAATTCATACGAATCTCCAGAAATCTACATCCACCAACTAACATCAACGATCTTCACAGAAGATCCTCGTGGTTCATCCTCCATCAACCAACGAACATCAAAGATCCTCTGAAGATCTTCCTCAGAACATTTACGCCACTCAAAGGATCTTCAAGATCCATCTGCTTCAGAATCATAGCTTCGTCAGTTCTTGAGGTTCTCATCCCAGATCTTCGTAGAACTCGTTGAGTTCTTCGCTAATTTGTTCAAGAGAATTCGAACGAGCTTCGACGCGTGCTTCAGGGCCTCCGTGAGTTCCTTCAACGGTCAGGAAGACGTCAAGATCTTCCTCTCTCGTGGCGATTTTCGCTGAGCCTTCAAAGGATCCCAGCGACGTCATCGTTTCAGGTTTGTCCTTTCTCATAATCGCCATGAATGTTCTTAGCATAAGGTTTCTTGTTTTGAGGAGTAAGGTTCTAGGGTTGATTTGTAGAAGTTTGAGATGAATGAAAGTTATTTGGGGGTTCTTTTTCTGGGAATGGTGTGAGAGTGGAAGATGAGTTGCAGAGAGAAGATGAGAGGGCGACGGCTAGTTCGGTTTGATGAACAGTGTTTAGGGTTTGAAGAGAGGGATTTGGTTTTGTTACTTAGGGTTCAGATTAGGGTTTGGGCTGGGGTGCAAAGCCCAAACACGTGTGTTACTGATGCACCCCGTTTACTCATTCAAACCCCCCCACGCGTGAGAGAGGAGATAGGCAGATTAGACTTGGGCCTTAGGCCCTTATTGCTATCCACACCCCCCTGGGCGTAAGCCCAATGAAAATTAACTGGAAAACCTACTGATGGCACCCCCCCTGCGCGTTTTTCTCCTTTTGTTTTTTGTGATAAATTTCTGATTCGCTGGGCCCTGCGCCCATTTGCTGTGTGCACCCCCCGTTGCTTGGGCCCAGCCAGAATAGCTTAGAAACCTTGCTGTTTGAACCCCCTTCCCCATTTTATTTCATTTCTTTTATTTTGTTTTTCTTTTATATTTTCATGTTTGTAAATAAATCATAAGAAAATAAAAATGATTGATTTTTAAGTTCTTCTTTTTTCTACCATTTCATCATAATGTCTAGAAAATTAAACAAAAATAAAAATGCCATTTTATTTTTGTTTACTATTTTTTGGTATATTTTCCATTTTAATGACTTTTTTTAATATCTTTTAATGCATGCATATTATTAGAAAATTCATAAAAAATAATAGATTTAGTCAAATAATTCCGTTCTTTTTTTCGTAGACTCGTAATTCAATGTAGAATTTTATAATGTAAAAGCATTAGCTTAATCATGCATTTTCATTTTAATTGCATTTTTTCATTGTTATTGATATTGAATAAATTGGTTTGTGGATATGTCTGTATTGCTGATTTTAGTTCTTTCATCTGGTATTGCATTCTGTTCTGATTTTTCAGTATGTTGTCATAGAGCCATGTAGGTTTCCCGTAGTTTTTTTTTTTTTTGATAGATTTTTGTAGGATGTTCTGATATTGTTTTGGCTGAGCTTGAGGATAGGAGAAGTCTTGATGACTTCTGACTTTGAAGTTCAACTGTGGTTGAACTTCAGAGATAGTCTCTTGTGGTTTGATGGCCTGTGGGTTCTTCTCAAGGATAGGAGCTGGTTGCTGTCCTGTTGGAGCTTGCAAGGATGCAGTGGATTGAGGCTTAGTCTAGGAGCTTGTTATCTGTTTGTGAGGTTCGAGATCCTGAAGTTTGAAGGGAGTTTAGGGTACTTTCCTGAGGAAAGCACTATGAATGACTTTCATTCTTCCTTCTCACCTCTTTCTGAAGTATCCAATGATGTCGGAGCCAACTTGTGAGTTTAATTTTTCCTGAGGAGGAATGTAAACTGATCACATGTTGTTGAGCCACATGGGATACGATTCCTAAGTGGAGGCCCCCTAGTACTTTCCTGAGGAAGGTCCTATGGGTCTATTCACTTAGTTCCATTAGTTTATCTAGGATTTCTCAAGTATCCAGTGATGTTGGAGCCAACTTGTGAGTTTAATTTCTCCTGAGGAGGAATGTAAACTGATCACAGTTGTTGAGCCACGTAGGATACAATTCCTAAGTGTCGGCCTCCTAGTACTTTCCTGAGGAAGGTCCTATGGGTCTGTTCACTTGGTTCTCTTAGTGCATATAGGTTTTCTTAAATATCCAGTGATGCCGGAGCCTTCATGTGAGTTTAATTTCTCCTGAGGAGGAATGTAAACTGATCACAGTTGTCGAGCCGCATAGGATATGACTCCTGAGTAGTAACCTCCTGGTACTTTCCTGAGGAAGGCACTATGAGCTTGTCTGCTTAGCTCCCTTTCTTTGGTAAGCTTGTTCCGAAGCTTGGAGACTGGGATTGATTCCTCTTGCTTAGAGTTTTGCTTAGAATGTTTGCTTAGATCTTTGCTTAAGGTGTTGTATAGGGTTTTGTTCGGAGATAGATTAGGAGTTTGCTTCAGGTTTGTTAGGGGCCTTGCCCAGGAGTAGTTTCTTGTTTTGTAGATAGAGGCTTGTCAGGTTAGCTAGCCTTCTCTTTGTATTGTTTGACTTGTGTGATGTTATGTTGCATTAGACTTAGGTGTTCATCTAGATAGTTCTGAGTTAGGTGCATCTTAGAAGTAGACTTTGTGTGCATGAGAAGTTGAGGTGGTCCTCCTTCTGCTTGTTTGTTATTGCGTGGCTTTGCTTGTTGGTACTTGGTAGAGCTGAGCTCCCTTGCCTTTGTGGTTTGCGGCCTTTGCGCCTTGTTGGTTTAGTTGTTGCATTCATGCATATTTTCAGTATTCCTTTACTCTGCAGTTTCTTGTCTGTAGTTTAGTCCTGTTGCCATGATCCCTTAGGAGCTCTGACTTCTCCGTTGCGGAGTCGTTATGATAGACATTAGGATGGTCAACCAGGCATGATAGCAGCAGGTAGATTCCCCTCTTCCAGCTATAGTTTTAGGGTGTCTTTTCCCTTTCCTTTCAGTAGGAGCTTTTGAGTAGCTTGATCCGTAGTTAGCTGAACTACAGCTGCTCTGATTCTTCGTACCAGACGAAGATATGTAGGCATAGGATGCGATGTCCTAGCGAGCACACTAACAACTAACCCTTTGTTCTCTCGCGGCTGTGCGATCGAGACTTTCCCGCTGACGACTAATTGTTATCCCTTTCTCTTGCCCGAGCGCATTTGAGACCAGATCGTAGTTGTAGGTTCCCGAGCCTTTAGAATCAGTTTGTTTTCTCACCGCTGTGTGAGAGCACCAGTTTATCCGTAGTTAGTCGAACTACGTTTGCTCTGATCTTTCATACCAGATGAAAGTACGTAGGCACAGGACGCGATGTCCTGGCGAGCAACCTTCTCCCCGTTTAGACGTAGGAAGTCGAACTACGTTGACTATGACTTTCCCATTGCCCGAGGGAATACGTAGGCCCAGAACACCGTATGTTCTGTCGAGTCCTGTCCTTTTATTTTCTTTTCAGACCGACCATTTAGCGTAGATAGATAACACACCCTTTACCTATAAACATCAAGCGTGGATCCCATCGAGTACGATGGACGTGAGGGGTGCTAATACCTTCCCTTTGCGTAACCGACTCCCGAATCCAGGTTTTGGTTGCGATGACCATACCTTTTCCCGTCTTTGCGAGGTTTACTTCGAGCGTTTCCTTTCCCGCTCTGAGGGATAAATAACGCACGGTGGCGACTCTCCTGTCAAGCCGGCGCCGATTTTCGCAGTAGCGACAGCTGGCGACTCTGCTGGGGATCGTTATATCATCTAGGGACTTTTCCCATCCCTTATGCTGGGACCGTTTCCCATCCCCTACGCGAGTCAATCCTAGCGCTTGGGTGTTTATTTGTTGGGTGTTGTGCATATTGTGTTTTATCTTTTCTGCACTTTACTTTTCTGTACCTTTACCTTTCCGCATTTATTTTCCAACATTATATTATTGTGATTATTGCTGTGGGCAAGGGAGGTTACTGTGAGTGAGAAGCCAGACCTGGGCTTGAGTACACACCTAGATATAGTTGCGGAGAAGTAGTAGACGAACCTGTCTGCTGAGCAGGCACAGTTCCCTACGAAAATCTGCGCTCAGACGAGATTCTTGCAGAGGTGCTCCTTTCCGGTCCTGAGGATCTGAGGGGAGTCCAGACGTGAGGATTGTCGACTCTGGGGACCGATCATTTGGAAGTCAGCTAAGTGAGGCCTCTTCATGACTTGATGATGCCACTCCTTCTGGGAATCGTATCGTCACTCATGAAAGTCTGTGACGCTGATGACCGCATAGGATGCCATACCTTTGTCCGTGGATTAGGTCTATCCTACCTGTGAGAGGGATTGGGTTATTGTAGGAAAACTGGCGTTCAGAAACCATGATTCAGTACCTTTATCAGATGGTGTTCTTGATTCATCTCCAGGTGTGTTGTCTGGGTCAGATGGGTTTCTTATCTGAGGTTGATGCTATTATCAGATGGTTTTCTCGTCAGATACAGAGGTTCAGATGGTTTTCTTACCAGGGGATTGACATTTTGAGTATCAGATGATAGTTAGTGTCCTGAAGTTCTGATGACCGTGATGGTTTTCTGTTCTTGATCACAGAGATATTCCTCTTCAGGCTACAGCATAGCCCCTGTGTTCGCAGATTGCATTATTTATCATATTGCATCATCGCATTACCATTTTGCATACAACTAACGTGTGTGTATTGCAGGTACATATTTTCCCTTCCTGTTCCGGTGTTTGTTCCTAGCAAGACATGGAAACCCTAAAGAGAGTATTGCCCTACAAGTTTCCGTCGCCGAATATCAGTCTATTGTTAGAGTTGATTGCTATTGCTAAGAAGAGGGTAATGGGTGACTTCAGAAAGAGATATGGGAGGATTCTGACCTACGTTTATCAGCCATCAGCCTACGAGACCAGCGGCATCTATACTCTGTTACAGTTCTATGATGCGGAGCTCAGGTGCTTTGTATTTCCCGACTTTGTTTTGGCTCCTACCCTGGAGGAGTATTCTGCACTTCTGGATATACCGATCCGCGAGCAGATGCCTTTCTATCGTACGGACGCTGAGCCTAAGCTGGCTGAGCTTTCTGCCATCCTGTGCTTGAAAGAGTCTGAGCTGTCTGGGAAGATGATCAGAAGAGGAGACGTATGGGGATTTCCATTGGATGTCTTAGTGGAGAAGGCTCGAGAGTATGCCCAGAAGGGTAGCTGGGATGTTTTTGACGTCATCCTTGCTGTATGTGTGTATGGCATCGTGTTGTTCCCGAACATTCCTGATTTTGTTGACTCAGATGCCTTCTATATTTTGGCTGCGAAGAACCCAGTCCCTACTTTGCTGGGAGATGTCCACCATTCTACCCACTACCAGAATGAAAAGCGGCGAGGAAGGAATGTGTCTTGTTGTGTACCTCTCCTGTGTAGGTGGTTCACCAGTCATATGCCTAAGTCAGGCCCATTTGTCACCTCTATTGATTCTCTAGGATGGCCCGAGCGCTTAATGGGATTGACTGCTGAGGACGTGGTATGGGTCAACGAAGAGGTATTCGGAGTTGAGGTTATACTCAGGTGCGAAGGATTCCCGAATGTTCCTTTAGTAGGAAGGAAGGGTTGTGTCAATTACAATCCTTCCTTATTAATCAGGCAATTTGGGTATGTACCTCAAGGGGCGCCAAAGCCCGAGGAGATACAGGAATCTCTGTATCTCACTGGGGCAATAGGGAAAGAGATGCTGACCAAGCTCGAGAAGGCATGGAAGAACTTGCACAAGAGAGGGAAGCCTTCAGGTAGCAGAGGGGATATTCGAGTTCCTGGCCCGTATATGGAATGGATTCGTGAGCGAGCTGTGAAATTCCTTATGCCATATCCAGCGGTCCAGCCATTGCATCCTTCTCCGGTGGAGGAGCCTACCACTGTGGACATGCAGGTCTACAAGCAGCTGATGGCGGAGAAAGAAGAGCTAGCAAGGGCGAAAGAGGCTTTGGAGCAGGAGAATGCCCAGCTTCGGCATGAAAAGATTGAAACAGGATATGTTTCTAAGCAACAGGCTGAAACTCTGAAACATCTAAAGACTACGTTATTGGAATTGACTGAAACCAAGAAGCGTCTGGAGTTAGATGTAGACTCAGTTAGTAGTATGTTGGCCACTAAGAAGCAAGAGCTGGAAAAGGCCTACACGAAGCTAGCCAAGTTCAGAGAGCACTGGGATCGCACTATGACCAAGCGCAAGGAGCGAGAAGAAGAGCTGAAGACACAGATTGCTCAGTTAGAAGAACAGGTCAAAGTGAAGCATGAAGAGATTGAAGAAGAAGCCTGTCGCTGATACGAGGCCGAGCGCAAGCTGGCAGATGCCATGAAGAACTTGGAAGATTTCCAGCATAGAGCTGATGCCAAGAGACCCAAGCCTGGGGTTGGTGCCAATGATAAGGCTTGGGAAGACTTTGTCAGAGACATCCAGGGGACGGTCAGGAAGAGGGATCGGCTGATAGAAGGTTTGATTTATCAACCAGATCATGCAGAGACAAAGAAGATGGTCGAGGACTTCCGCAACCGTACCAGTACTTGATTTCTCTCTTGTATTCTGTATGTTGAGATCACCACCAGGCATGTTGGCTGGGATCCTCTTTGTCATATCAGTTGTATGGAGCATGGTTATGTAACCTCTTGACAAGACTGTTATTCTAATCAATATATAAGGGTTTTTCTAAATATTGTCTTTATGGTTTATCTCGTCTTGCTACCACTGACACTGGAATTGGAGGGGAAATATCTCCAATGCACACATGCACGTTAGCATTTTTGTATTTCTGTTTGCATAAATCATGTTGCATAGCATTTCTCTAGCAGGTCAGAGCACTTATCCAGCCTTTGTTTTCACCAGAAAGTGATTCTCGGGGAATTGTTTGAGGCAAGAGTAGAGACGACCAAGGGGCTGAAGCAGAGTTGAGCAGAATCAAGCAGTGTAGTCAGTTACAGATAATTGGTAGCTATGTCTGAAGGCAATTTCCAGGCTCCTAGCACCTTGGCAAGGTTTACTATGGCGTCCAACCATCAGTATGATTCTATGGAAGGCTTCCCGCAAGCGAACAACCTTACTGCAGACCAAGTTGTGCAGCCTACTGTTGAAAACCGAGATCGGCATGAGCAGTTCGTTGCCCGAAATGATCATTATCCTCCTGCCAACAGTCAAGGTGTCACTTTCCCTGTGATGAATTACCGGAGAGATATTCCAATGGCCGGGATGGTAGATCCAAGAGCTCATGAACAGGATAGAAGACTCCGAGCATTGGAAGAAGGTATAAAAGCCTTAGAAGCGAAAGATGCCGTTAACCTGGATGCTGTGGCCATGTGTTTGGTTCCTGATCTGGTGTTGCCGTACAAGTTCAAAGTGCCGGAATTTGAAAAATACACAGGAGATAGCTGTCCGAAGCTGCATTTGAGGATGTTCTGTCGAAGGATGACTTCGTTTGTGCGAAATGACCAACTAATGATCCATTGCTTCCAGTATAGCCTGACTGGGGCATCGTTGAGATGGTATGTGCAATTGGAGAGTAATCAGATTCGATCTTGGGTAGATTTAGCCAGAGCTTTCATGAAGCAGTACGATTACAACCTGGATTTGACTCCTAGTCTCGTGGATCTGCAAGAATTATCTCAGGCGGAGAATGAATCATTCAGAGCGTATTTGCGAAGATGGAAAGAATTGGCTGCTAGTGTTCAACCACCGCTTCCGGAAAGAGAACTGGTTGACATCTTCTTGGGTACTCTGAAAGGCCATTATTTTGACAAATTGTTCAGTTGCACAAACTTTGTGGGCCTGATGAGACTGGGAGAGATTGTTGAGAGAGGACTCAGGAGTGGAAAGTTTCGAGATGTTCCTTACGTCCCAGTTGATAAGATTGAGTCAGTTGTCAGTTCTCAAGAAGAGTGGGAAGAAGATGACGCCACCTCAGAATCTCTAGCATCTCAGGATCAGTTTTCAGACACTTCAAGTCAACGATCATCCTATCGCCGATCGCGTCAGCACGCTCCACGAAGACCAAGGAAACCTGAAAGGCAGTTTACTCAACTACCAGTGTCGTACAGTCAGTTGTTGCCAGATCTGCTCAGGAGTGGATTGATAGTGCCGAAAGAGACTAAGCCGGTGATTCCACCATATCCTCCAGGTTTTGATGCCAGCGCCCGCTGTGAGTACCATGTTGGGGCACAGGGGCATTCAACAAATGATTGTAAGGTGCTTAGAAGCCAGATTCAGGATCTGTTAGACTCTAACCGGATTTGCATCACGCCTCAGGGTTTTGTTCAGATTAATGATTTTCCATCCTCCAGTTGTGCGGGTTCGTCAGTTAATGTCATGGAAGACTCCACAGGAAGTGTGTGCTCTGAAGATTGTCAATCAGAGAGTTCAGTTGTGTGGGGGAAGTTTCTAGAGGTTTTTGCGCCGGATGTCGCATCTGTTTTCTCTGCTTAATCTGTTTAGCTTTTTGTGCACTAGTGTCTGCCGACCACCACCAAGATTGTGTGCTGGGGTCGTTATATTCGTACTCATTTGTGCTTACCTGCTGATTTTGTTGGCTGTACATATGTGGGAGATGTTTGTCTGTATGCTTATAGCTTGAGTTTCTCTTTGTCTCGTTATGAATGTGTGCTTGCTTTCCGCATTGCATTATGATTTAACAGGTACATCAGAACTGTGGGTCTTATTTCTCCATATCCAGTTTGTTACAGGAACTCCTTCAGAGATATGGAACAGAATCAGTTCGAACTGATTGAAGTCCGAAGCCAGCTGGGGCAGATGATGAGAGACATGCAAGAGATGCGTCTGGAGCAGAAGATTCTCAAAGAGGAGAACAGTCAGCTGAAGACCCAAATGAGCTTGATCATGGAGGTAGTCAAGAACGTGCTTAGGAAAGAAGACGATCAGCTATTTGAAACCGCAATGAAGAAGCTCGCGCCACCCGGGCATGTGGAACCTGAGCAGCAGCAACAGAAGATACATCCGGTTCAGCGGGGGATCCAGGAAGGGAAGCCAAAGAGAATGTTTGAGGCACCGCCTATGACATATGCTGAGCTCTTGCAGACTTTATTGAGGTTTAATCTGGTTGAGAAAAGAACGTTGGAACCACCAACGAGAGCGTTTCCTCATGGGTACGATGCCAGTAAGCAATGTGAGTTTCATTCTGGGGCATTCGGACACGACATCGAGGGTTGTCATGCTTTTAAGCACAATGTTCAAGACCTGATTGACTCGCACGATATTGAATTCACGCCGGGCGGCGTAGCTGTGCGTATTGCTCCTGTCTCAGTCGATGCTAAGATGACAGATGTTTCTAAAGCTGCAGTGGGTCATAAGCGTATCCTGGACTCCATGGTGTCGGAATCTCCAGGCCCACAACTGTTGCCTATTCCCGGGGCAGATCTGAGAAAGAAAATGGCTAAGCATAAGGAGGGCGTTAATCAATGCATTGAAGGTCAAGAAACCGATGTTGCATTTGATACGAAGGGTGTTCAAGGGTCAACCCGATACCAGCAGCAGCAGCCCCAGCAGCAGAATAATCAGGGGTACAAAAGATATCAGAATCGGGCTCCTCTGGCAAGCCGTCATCTTGAAGCTCCACCTATGCCATATGCACAGCTGCTGCAAACGTTGCTTCAGCTCCAATTGGTTCACAAGAGGACAATGACTCCCTTAACGGGACCACTACCACCGGGGTACGATGCCAATGCTACTTGTGAGTTCCATACTGGGGCACCAGGCCATACGGTTGAGAATTGTAAAGCTTTTAAGCACAAAGTGCAGGATCTACTTGATAGTGCAGCAATCAGCTTCGGGCAGAAAGGTCCCCAAATCATCTGAATGAAGGAGAAAGGGCTCTATAATTTGGTTGTGTCGTTGCAAGCAGATCGGGACAGCAGTGAATTGTCTCTAATAAAGATAGCTGGTTCAGCAGCGGGACGAATGTGAAAGTCCGGTTCTCGGAAGCTAGCATATTTTCTTTGTTTTAGCTTGTCATCTCTTTACATTTGTAGTTGCTTTCCTGTTTGAATTTGTAATCTTGTTTGTAAAACTTGTTGTTTTCATTCAATTGATGATAATGAAATAGATGTGCATGTTTTGATTAAATCCATTCGTGTTCACTAACTGTTTTTACAAATGTCCAACGCTTGGTTAAGAAGAATTTGGGGAGGATGACGAAAATGACCGACATGCAACTGCCGATATTGTATGCTTTTGAAATAAAACCTGTTGATGATGTACAGGCATTGTTTCAAATCCCTAAACACCGGAGATATAAGGAAGATAATCCCTTGTCAACCCCTTTGAGCCTTGTAGTAGGAGTTTCTTTCTGTGAATGAAAAACCCTCAATCTTAACCCGGGGCAGGGTAGGTGTTAGCTAATTTGACCGAGCGTCCAAATGGCAAAACGAGTGTCCGTTCGAGGATCAATCACCCCTCTAGAGGTCGTGCCTAAAAGACCACAATGGTTCAATCAAGAGTGGGACAGCCACATCACTTCCCAAAGAGTCAGACAACCAGTGTCACACGACTTGTTCGAAAAAAAAAAAGAATCAAAAGCCCGCTAAGTCAAGAAAACTTCAAAACAAATGACTTAGGCAAAAATGAGGGCATCCCGCTGGACTTAAAAAAAAATCAAAAGAAACTCAAAAGGAGTCAGTCCAGGCAAAAGTTAGGGATATGAAAAGAAAAAGATGAAAAGGATCAAAAGAAAAATCCTCGATGGAAATACGAGTCGTGTGACCTCAAGTGTCAAAGACGAAAAATAAGTGGCCGTCACTCCGAAAACTCATAGTTTCTCGAACTATCATTCCTACCTTTCAGCCTCTGAGAGGTGAGCGCTAAGGTCGAATTAGCTGAACGTAGGATGGGAGAACATCAAGAAGAACGGGTGGGTTAAAATAAACTTTGAGCCTTTATCCCTTCCTTCAGAACCGTGAACCCGACCACGTTACAACCTTCAAAAGTCCTAATTGAAGCAGGTTGTTTCGAAAGCATACTCCGGTAAAGGTCGCGTCGATTCTGACTCTTAAAGGGGTTCTTCTTACCATGTTGGTACTAATGTTGATATTCTTGATAAATGTTTTGTGCATCATATGCTATAAACTGTTTTTCCTTTTCCCAGTGAACAGATTGGATGTCAAAGTTGTCATATGTGTTGCATTAATA
The DNA here is from genome assembly GCA_963859935.3 of Lathyrus sativus. Taxonomy (NCBI): domain Eukaryota; kingdom Viridiplantae; phylum Streptophyta; class Magnoliopsida; order Fabales; family Fabaceae; genus Lathyrus; species Lathyrus sativus. The sequence continues at coordinate 174,147,664 of OZ012741.1, forward strand.
CATCTTCTATGCAGAACAACTTGTTTTACTTGCGAGTAAGCGCTTGACAGCAGAAAAGCTTCCTACAGTGGAAAGTATGGTCAAGATAGAATGCAGAACACCCGAATGTTCCGAGAGCAGGGGCAGGCTATTACCGTGATCCCCAGTCAAGTCAGCCTTTCGAAGTCAATTATCCTGGGGCAATCAGGCTGATTCAGGCAAATACGGCGTAGTCAGGGGCACTACCTGGAATCAGCCAATCAGGGGCAACGTTATTGCAGTCAGGGGTCGGCCATCTTAAGAGCGCAGAGGTTGTTCTTTATTCGAGGAGCATTTGACGTGAAGCGTCTCCCCGAAGTTCAGAACGCTGGGGCATGTCATATCAGACCATCAGGGCTCAGATTTGCACATTTCCTTTCAAGGACTATCCCCACAGAGATCCCGCAGGCTGGGGCATATCATGAGCGAAAGGTTGGCTCTTCTCCGTATCAGCAATTCAGAGTTGTTCGAACAAATTCAGTCGATTTTCGAGATCGAGACGAATGCGGGAAGTCGCGTTACTATCCCTTGACTCTTCACTAAAAGGCTGTGTATTCAGGAAGATTATTTTCCAGCGTCAGTTGTACCTGACCCATCACGGACAGCCTAAGAGTTCAAATCCATGTTGGCGATCACTGTGAGGCCCATCCGTGTTGGCGCATCAGTTTCCAGATCCGAGCTTCATCAGTACGCGGGAAGACTCCCTCCATTTTTTCCAGCAAAGTCCAATTTGTCATTGGCGCAGGTGAGCTATCCCCGGAGAAGTCCAATCATACTTGGCGCATCTGCTAGTTCACAGCGGAGTTATATTCCCCAGCAGGGTATTACTTCGTCAAGGTGTTCGGCTAAGTTCCCAATATCCCCAGCAGAGTTGATTTCACTCTCCCAGCATTTATTTTGCTGGGACGATTCAGTGATATCCGGGTTATCCCCAACGAAGTTGGCTTCGTCTTCAACATTTATGTTGCTGAAGTGGTGTTCTGTACCCAGCTTTCTCCGGCAGCTCGAGTCTGCATTGGCATATTGCATGCATCATCATACTTGCATCATACCTGCCTGACATTTTCAGAATGCGTAGCATTTCCATCCTGAATGGAGCATTACGCCATAGAAAGATTCAAACATACGCATATGCATACGAAGCATAAGTCAGATTTTCTATCAGCCTCATATGGCGCGTGAATTACGCTGTGATCAGTTCAGGGGCATTTATCCAACAGCCGTGTTCAGACAGTTCGGCAGATTATTTGTATCTCAGATCAGACAACAATTATGCTTTGATCAAGCAGTCATCTGATATCGACAGACTTTTCTCCCCGTCAATTCATATTGACGACGTATTCCTTCGATAAGTGGATTTCTCCGTCTATCATTAGACGTCTCGAGTACGAATGTGGTTTTCTTTCCGTCTATCCTTAGACGATGTGAAGTTGCGGGTGATCGCAGTAGGGTTTCAAGAAGGGGTTTCCCCAAGATATGCTGTTCTTTCCGTCTATCAGTAGACGATGTGAAGTTGCGAGTTACTGTTCAGCGAGTTTCTTATTGCCAGATCATACGTATGATGAGGTGTTTCCCCAGCGAGTCTTCTCCAGCTATCTTTGGTTGTTGAGGGGTTTCAAAACGATATTTCGGATAATGGTTTTCTTTCTGTTTAGTGGATGAGATGACGTTTCAAGAGAGACTTTTCTGATCGTCGATCCTTATTGATGTCGAGGCTCTTCGAAGAATGTTCAGTTTTCGTGATTGTCGATTCTTATTGACGACATGGTTCTTTAAAAGGTGGTTTCCTTCCCGTCAGTCCATACTGACGATGTGGCCCCTTCAAGGATATTTTTCTTTCCATCAAATCCCGTAGACAGAAGGATTCTGAAATTCGAGGGATGATGTTGAATTGCGTAATGGTGTCTTTCCGTCTATCTTTAGACGATGTGAGTATGGAGATTATTTCTTGCCGTCTACCCGTAGACGATGTGAATGTTGATTTGTTCATCGATCAGGATGATTCCGTCTACCCGTAGACGATGTGAATGTTGATTTGTTCATCGATCAGGATGATTCCGTCTACCCGTAGACGATGGGAATTTGGAGATTATGGTGTCTTGCCGTCTACCCTTAGACGATGTGAGTATTGAAGTTTTTCCTTCGGGATTATGGGTGTCTTCCCGTCTGTCCTCAGACGATGTGAGTATTGAATTGATTTTTGTTCCTTCGGGATCAAGGGCGTTTTTCCGTCTGTCCTCAGACGATGTGAGTATTGAATTGATTTTTGTTCCTTCGAGATCAAGGTGTCTTTCCGTCTGTCAATAGACGACATGAGTTTGGAGATTATTTCTTCCCGTCTGTCAGTAGACGATGTGAATTTGGAGATTATGGTGTCTTCCCGTCCATCGTTGGACGATGTGAGTATATTTCTCTTCCTGTCTATCAGTAGGCAATGTGAAAGGATCAGGTGTTTTGTTGCAACCCTCAGGGTTTGTTACATGGGGTATCACAAGTGATGGGTATTCAAATCAGGAGTTCTTTATCGGATGATTGATCAGTTTGGTGCCGTAATGACTGGACTCGGTTTTCAGGAGTTTATCCCCCAAGCAATCTTACAGTATATGCTCGCAGTTGGCAAATTTTCGGGTTTTATTCGTATTCAACCGTCTCGTACCTCCGAATGTTTGAAGGCTGAGCGCTCTTCAAACCCTTCAGGTCCAAGTCGCTTGAATAGGGGCAGCTGTTGCACCCTAAAATTTGACCAACCGATTCTCCTATCTGACTCATGGTTTAAACTCGTATTCGCAAATCAGACGTATGATTTTTGTGCAAACAGAGGATATCAGGGTTACGGTTTGATTTTCGTCCATCAGATATGGCAGACCCAGTCCAGATCACCAGGGTTTTATTTTCGGGAAATTGTGCGCTCCTCGGGGATTTTTTTAGCTTGCATAGTGATTTTGGGGATATTCTGATGCTCGGGGCTCTCTGTTCGATTCGATCTGGTCTCGTGCACTCTTTTATGGGGATCATTTGCATTTGTCTGCATTTTTAGGGTTTTATAGATTTTTCTGGATTTTAAATAAATTTTTAGATATTTTTAATAGTGTAATTCTCTTCTTAGAATTTTATATGGATTTTAAAATAGGTCTAATAATAGTTTTATCATTTTTTAGAATAATATATAATTTTATAGATTTTAATAGCTTTTAAATCATTTTTAGGATATTAATAGGATTTTTTTAATAGTTTTAATTCTTTTAAATAGATTTTTGATCATAGATTTTCTCTTTTCTTTTATAGAATTTAAATAAGTAAATTTTCTTTTTAGAATATATAGGAGATTTAGTAGAAATATAATAAATAAGTTTGTTAATAGAAATTGATTGTTTTTAATATTAGATTTAAATAGATTTTTTAATTTTTCTTTTATAGAGTTTATAACAAATAATAGTGGTTAAAATTTAATTAGTTTTAATCATCTTTAGATGTAGTGTTAATTAGGTATTATTAGTTTAATGGAATAGATTTAGTATAGATTTTAATCAGTTTTAATTAGTGGTAGTTGCTAATCCCATTTCTGTTTTGTTTAACCGTTTAATGCAGTTTAAGTGGAGGATTACTGTTTTTCGTTTTGGGCTTTTACCAAATCAGCCAATGCAGCCCAGTTTGTCCAATTCTTTCCAGCTAATTCCAGCCACGTCTAGAAGCTTCTGGAAGCGTCCAGAATTCTCAGTGTCTTAAATACAGCGCGCCACGTGTGGCGCAGGGGCTGGCCCACGCGTTTCACATTCATTACGACACCACACACTCAGAAGCCCTCTCCTCACGCCACGTCTCCGTCCAGCTGGTCCCCACTCCCTCTCTCTCTGTGCATGCAAGCCACGCGTGGCACCTGCAAGCCTCCACAGAGACACCTGTCATCACCACACGTGACGCCGGAGAAGCCACCGGCCGGCATGCAAACTCCGTCCGGCCGCCCTTAACGCCACCGTCTTCGCCGGAATCTGCAAAAATTGCAGAAATGCAAGAAATCCATTTTTTCCTCCTTTCTTCTCCGATCCTCCTCCGTCCATCTTCATCGTCGCCTCGCCGGAAAGTTCATACACGCCGGAGAATTCATACGAATCTCCAGAAATCTACATCCACCAACTAACATCAACGATCTTCACAGAAGATCCTCGTGGTTCATCCTCCATCAACCAACGAACATCAAAGATCCTCTGAAGATCTTCCTCAGAACATTTACGCCACTCAAAGGATCTTCAAGATCCATCTGCTTCAGAATCATAGCTTCGTCAGTTCTTGAGGTTCTCATCCCAGATCTTCGTAGAACTCGTTGAGTTCTTCGCTAATTTGTTCAAGAGAATTCGAACGAGCTTCGACGCGTGCTTCAGGGCCTCCGTGAGTTCCTTCAACGGTCAGGAAGACGTCAAGATCTTCCTCTCTCGTGGCGATTTTCGCTGAGCCTTCAAAGGATCCCAGCGACGTCATCGTTTCAGGTTTGTCCTTTCTCATAATCGCCATGAATGTTCTTAGCATAAGGTTTCTTGTTTTGAGGAGTAAGGTTCTAGGGTTGATTTGTAGAAGTTTGAGATGAATGAAAGTTATTTGGGGGTTCTTTTTCTGGGAATGGTGTGAGAGTGGAAGATGAGTTGCAGAGAGAAGATGAGAGGGCGACGGCTAGTTCGGTTTGATGAACAGTGTTTAGGGTTTGAAGAGAGGGATTTGGTTTTGTTACTTAGGGTTCAGATTAGGGTTTGGGCTGGGGTGCAAAGCCCAAACACGTGTGTTACTGATGCACCCCGTTTACTCATTCAAACCCCCCCACGCGTGAGAGAGGAGATAGGCAGATTAGACTTGGGCCTTAGGCCCTTATTGCTATCCACACCCCCCTGGGCGTAAGCCCAATGAAAATTAACTGGAAAACCTACTGATGGCACCCCCCCTGCGCGTTTTTCTCCTTTTGTTTTTTGTGATAAATTTCTGATTCGCTGGGCCCTGCGCCCATTTGCTGTGTGCACCCCCCGTTGCTTGGGCCCAGCCAGAATAGCTTAGAAACCTTGCTGTTTGAACCCCCTTCCCCATTTTATTTCATTTCTTTTATTTTGTTTTTCTTTTATATTTTCATGTTTGTAAATAAATCATAAGAAAATAAAAATGATTGATTTTTAAGTTCTTCTTTTTTCTACCATTTCATCATAATGTCTAGAAAATTAAACAAAAATAAAAATGCCATTTTATTTTTGTTTACTATTTTTTGGTATATTTTCCATTTTAATGACTTTTTTTAATATCTTTTAATGCATGCATATTATTAGAAAATTCATAAAAAAATAATAGATTTAGTCAAATAATTCCGTTCTTTTTTTCGTAGACTCGTAATTCAATGTAGAATTTTATAATGTAAAAGCATTAGCTTAATCATGCATTTTCATTTTAATTGCATTTTTTCATTGTTATTGATATTGAATAAATTGGTTTGTGGATATGTCTGTATTGCTGATTTTAGTTCTTTCATCTGGTATTGCATTCTGTTCTGATTTTTCAGTATGTTGTCATAGAGCCATGTAGGTTTCCCGTAGTTTTTTTTTTTTTTGATAGATTTTTGTAGGATGTTCTGATATTGTTTTGGCTGAGCTTGAGGATAGGAGAAGTCTTGATGACTTCTGACTTTGAAGTTCAACTGTGGTTGAACTTCAGAGATAGTCTCTTGTGGTTTGATGGCCTGTGGGTTCTTCTCAAGGATAGGAGCTGGTTGCTGTCCTGTTGGAGCTTGCAAGGATGCAGTGGATTGAGGCTTAGTCTAGGAGCTTGTTATCTGTTTGTGAGGTTCGAGATCCTGAAGTTTGAAGGGAGTTTAGGGTACTTTCCTGAGGAAAGCACTATGAATGACTTTCATTCTTCCTTCTCACCTCTTTCTGAAGTATCCAATGATGTCGGAGCCAACTTGTGAGTTTAATTTTTCCTGAGGAGGAATGTAAACTGATCACATGTTGTTGAGCCACATGGGATACGATTCCTAAGTGGAGGCCCCCTAGTACTTTCCTGAGGAAGGTCCTATGGGTCTATTCACTTAGTTCCATTAGTTTATCTAGGATTTCTCAAGTATCCAGTGATGTTGGAGCCAACTTGTGAGTTTAATTTCTCCTGAGGAGGAATGTAAACTGATCACAGTTGTTGAGCCACGTAGGATACAATTCCTAAGTGTCGGCCTCCTAGTACTTTCCTGAGGAAGGTCCTATGGGTCTGTTCACTTGGTTCTCTTAGTGCATATAGGTTTTCTTAAATATCCAGTGATGCCGGAGCCTTCATGTGAGTTTAATTTCTCCTGAGGAGGAATGTAAACTGATCACAGTTGTCGAGCCGCATAGGATATGACTCCTGAGTAGTAACCTCCTGGTACTTTCCTGAGGAAGGCACTATGAGCTTGTCTGCTTAGCTCCCTTTCTTTGGTAAGCTTGTTCCGAAGCTTGGAGACTGGGATTGATTCCTCTTGCTTAGAGTTTTGCTTAGAATGTTTGCTTAGATCTTTGCTTAAGGTGTTGTATAGGGTTTTGTTCGAAGATAGATTAGGAGTTTGCTTCAGGTTTGTTAGGGGCCTTGCCCAGGAGTAGTTTCTTGTTTTGTAGATAGAGGCTTGTCAGGTTAGCTAGCCTTCTCTTTGTATTGTTTGACTTGTGTGATGTTATGTTGCATTAGACTTAGGTGTTCATCTAGATAGTTCTGAGTTAGGTGCATCTTAGAAGTAGACTTTGTGTGCATGAGAAGTTGAGGTGGTCCTCCTTCTGCTTGTTTGTTATTGCGTGGCTTTGCTTGTTGGTACTTGGTAGAGCTGAGCTCCCTTGCCTTTGTGGTTTGCGGCCTTTGCGCCTTGTTGGTTTAGTTGTTGCATTCATGCATATTTTCAGTATTCCTTTACTCTGCAGTTTCTTGTCTGTAGTTTAGTCCTGTTGCCATGATCCCTTAGGAGCTCTGACTTCTCCGTTGCGGAGTCGTTATGATAGACATTAGGATGGTCAACCAGGCATGATAGCAGCAGGTAGATTCCCCTCTTCCAGCTATAGTTTTAGGGTGTCTTTTCCCTTTCCTTTCAGTAGGAGCTTTTGAGTAGCTTGATCCGTAGTTAGCTGAACTACAGCTGCTCTGATTCTTCGTACCAGACGAAGATATGTAGGCATAGGATGCGATGTCCTAGCGAGCACACTAACAACTAACCCTTTGTTCTCTCGCGGCTGTGCGATCGAGACTTTCCCGCTGACGACTAATTGTTATCCCTTTCTCTTGCCCGAGCGCATTTGAGACCAGATCGTAGTTGTAGGTTCCCGAGCCTTTAGAATCAGTTTGTTTTCTCACCGCTGTGTGAGAGCACCAGTTTATCCGTAGTTAGTCGAACTACGTTTGCTATGATCTTTCATACCAGATGAAAGTACGTAGGCACAGGACGCGATGTCCTGGCGAGCAACCTTCTCCCCGTTTAGACGTAGGAAGTCGAACTACGTTGACTCTGACTTTCCCATTGCCCGAGGGAATACGTAGGCCCAGAACACCGTATGTTCTGTCGAGTCCTGTCCTTTTATTTTCTTTTCAGACCGACCATTTAGCATAGATAGATAACACACCCTTTACCTATAAACATCAAGCGTGGATCCCATCGAGTACGATGGACGTGAGGGGTGCTAATACCTTCCCTTTGCGTAACCGACTCCCGAATCCAGGTTTTGGTTGCGATGACCATACCTTTTCCCGTCTTTGCGAGGTTTACTTCGAGCGTTTCCTTTCCCGCTCTGAGGGATAAATAACGCACGGTGGCGACTCTCCTGTCAAGCCGGCGCCGATTTTCGCAGTAGCGACACTTGCGTTGCGAGGTAGGGTCATCTCAAGAGGATTTTATAGAGAACACCGAGTCCGGTTGCCCCATTGTTCTCAAACTCTTTGAGAGATTTGTCAGGTCTCGACGTAACTGGCACAAATTAATCGTGTTACGACGAAATCTTTGGGAAATAGCTCTTAAGAATGTCAGACTCGCGTTGGCAAGCGAATTGGGAAACTGTCTGCCCCTGTTCAGCAGGATCTTCAAGTTCCACGGGTTATGTTCATATGTAAATCTCTAAGATATCAAGCAAAGTTGTCATGCCTGAAATGCCTATCCTGAGCTTGTCAATGTACACATATATTTGTCTTGAATTTTTGTTTTGAAAAAAAGATATCGCAACAACTTGTGACCGAAATCACTAGTCAGGATATAAGTTTTAATTATAATGCCAACATGAATTTTTTCTGAGCATAGCTCGTAGGAGTCAGGAAACGTGATCTTGTCGAGTATGCTTTCAACCGAAGTCCTACTTCAATGAGGTCTTTTAAAGGTTGTATCGTGGCTCGGTTCACGGTTTAAGAAACAAAAGGATAAAGGCTCAAAGTTATATTTGTACCCACCCATTCTTCGTGATGTTCTCCAATCCTAATTCAGTTAACCGGATACGAACGCTCATATCTCAAGCGGATTTGCTATGGTCGAGAACTTATCAAGGCTTTGGACATGGCAGTCACTCACCTATTTCTTTTGGCAATTGGTCACACGACCTTGTTCTTTATAGGGGTTCTAAAAACTACTGGTTTGTTGTTCTTATTCCCTAACTTTTGCCTAGACAACGTCTTTTGATTTGACTTTGGAGTCCAGCGGGATGCCCCAGTTTTGCCTAAGTCTCCTTCATAGGTTTTGACTTAGCGGGCTTTTATTATTTTTTTGAATATTCTTTTATGCACAAGTCGTGTAAATCTTTCGAAAGGCTCGTGACTGCCCCACTCCTTAGGTAACCGAGGGATAGCCATTGTATTGGACTTCTTAAGATGCTAAGGATAAATTCTCGAAGGTTGGCTCTTCCTTTTTAAGAGTCTAAGCGCTCGATCGGTTTAACTGAAACCTACCCTGCCCCAGGTTAGGATGAAGGTTCTTAAAAAGAAAGAAAAACTCCTACTTCAAGGCTCAAAGGGTTGACTAGGGATTAACATCCTTATATCTCCAGTGTTTGGGATTTGAAACAATGCCTTACATCGTCAGCGGGTTTCAATCGAAAGCATACGACAAGAAATCTGACGTTTTGGGTTCGTCATCCTCCCCCTAATTCTCCATCAGAACATGAGATCGGGTAAAGTTGGCATTATGATTTATGAAAACGTTTTTTTTTGAATGAGTGAAATGAATGGATTTATTCAAGACAAACATATGCGTTGCATTAATTAATCGAAGATAAACAAGTTCGTACATGCTAAATATGCTTAATCAAAGAGAAATACATATAAATGAACTGTCGGAAAAATCCTTCTAAATGTTTATGAAATCTTGCATTCAAATGTAACAGTTTCCTTTGGCGGAGCCTTAATGGAAAGGACGTCTGGTTCATGATCACTGTGAGTCGTCATGGCTTGCCCCAGTTACGCTGGTCACATCTTCAACAGTTTTCAGTCGTTGCTTCAAAATAACTTTCCCGGATTCTTTGTTGATCCTGGTCATATCATCTTGAGGGTTACTGAAATGAAGCGAGCTAGGCCTTTGAATAATTACTGGATTCGGCTGATTCGTTACAGGAGTAGCATGCTTTGCAGAATTCGAACCCGACAAGTGAGGGACCCCGAGAGGAGTCTCGATCTTCATCTGAGCATCGCTAAAAGACAACTTCTTCGCTTCTAGCAAATTTCTGACAACTTTCTTAAGAGCATAGCAATTCTCTAGATTATGGTCGGGCGCACCCTCATGAAATAAACAATGAGCGACAGCGTTGTAACCTGCAGGTAACGGATTAGGCGGAGGACCCAAAGCACGGGTGATAATCAGACCCTGTTGTACCAAATGGGGGTATAACTCAGTGAAGGTCATCGGAATTGGAGGACAAGGCTTATACTGACTCTTACGGAGATAAGGAACCTGATCCTGTGATTGCTGGTGAACAGGGGCGTTGGGCACTCGTTGACTGTTGACCGGAACTTGCAAGGGCGGACAACCGGAAGGTTGTTGATGAATCGGTGCTTGATATACTGGAGCTGACTGCACAGGCTGGTATGTAGGAAATTGCTGATCGAAAGGAGGTGCAACAGTAACTACATAGGGTCGTTGAACATATGGAAACGGATAACCTTGAACATAACTCTGCTGATGTTGCCAAGGTTGAGGAGTAGCTGTTTTGCGGTTCCTCGAACGTGCAGGTCCTTTACCATGATCGGAGTTAGGAGTTTTGCACTTTGGAGGGGTAGCTCGTCGAACTGGTTGAGCACTAGGAGGCACCAAACCGGATTGAAGACCGTGAGGAGGTACATTCTCGACAGTAACAGCTGGTTGCGGTTCCATAACGGTATTAGTAGTCTCAGAAACAACAGTAGACTGAGCATCCACCTTCACACTAAGAGCTTGTAGCATCTCCAAAATTTGCCCTACACTTCCTCGAAGATCTTCGAGTTCATGGATGACACGGTTGATCTCTTGGTTTTGATCTTCCATCCTTTTGAAGGGTCGTATTGATGCAAAGAACTCAGGGCGACAAAACTGGAAGGTGAGAGAACCGAGTATGAGAAAGCGGGAGACACATGCAATGCAAAAGTATGATGCTAAAATGTGAATGCAAATGAAGATTTCATGGAATTCAAATATTTACGAATATTGCGGAATACCAAGGAAACTTTTAATTTATTGAAGACAAATTACAAATAATATTCTTGCAACCAAGACAAGCTAAATAAAAGCCTAGAAAATCCTAGAGAAGCATCTTCCACAACTTCAGTGAGCAGACGGAGATCCGGAGGAAAATAAATATTCGTAGAGCCTTATCTTTTTGTAGGATTGGATCTCATCATTCTTCGACTGAATCTGCTTTTGAAGTTCTTCGTACTCGCTGGCCATCACATGGTATTTGTTCTTCCATGCTTCTGTTTCGCGTTGTGATCTCTTCAAAGCGATCTTCAACGTCTCAGCTTCAGTCATGAAATATTGGACAGGTTCTTCTCCTTGAGGTAAAGGATCTTGGCGAGAATAGGGCATCTTCAACTTAATAGTTCTTCCTCGGACCCATTGAAGGTATGGTTCCATGGACACACAATTAGGCCTTCCCAAACTTTCTTTGTCTTTCCTATGCAGATGATTCCAAGAGGATAGAATCTGATCTTGAAGCTTTTTGTCGTCTTTGAAAAGATTTTCTCCACATGAATACCTTTAGGCGGTTCCTTCAAGGGGTATCCCAACTGTCGGCGGGCTAAGACTGGATTGTAGCTAACTCCTCCATTGAAACTGAGCAAAGGCACATTGTTGAAGTTTCCGCAACTATCAATGATCGATATCCCATCGTACATGCGATTATACCAATCAATATCAGAGTGAGTTAAAGCCATAACTTTTTGCGACCAACGTTCTTGATTAGGTCTCCAGAACGGACCGGACTTGGGTAAGTGAGAAATAAACCACTTGTATAGTAATGGCACACAACATGTAATCATTCCTCCACCATGAAAGTTTCGAAGATGTACTGAATGATAAGTATTACCCAATAGCGTTGGAACTGGATTTCTCCTCATGAAGGTCTTGATTGCATTAAGGTCCACAAACCCCTCAAAACTAGGAAAAAGCAGCAACCCATAAATGAGCAAAGCAAATATTGTCTCAAAGGCAAACATGTCTTTATGATCGGCATAAAATTGGGCCTTCTTAATTAGGAAGTCCCTGAGAAAACCGGAGATCCCTCCTTTAGTGATCATATTGTTTTTGACATCGGATATCCTTAGACAAATGGCTTTAGCAATATCTCGTTCCGTAGAGTCTTCCTCCAAGAAAGGGAATGGAGACTTATCCAAGATAGGTAATCCCACCAACTGAGAGTACTCTTCTAAGGTAGGTAAAAGCTGATAATCTGGAAAGGTGAAACAGTGATAATCTGGATCATAAAACTGTAGCAAAGTCGCAAGAAGTCCTTCATTTACTTGTATCTTCAACAAAGACAATAGCCTTCCATATCTGTTTTGGAACTTTTCTTGATCTTGAACCAAATCTCTTAGCTTCTCTAGGACTTCCAAATTAAAACCCTTAAAAGTAAATTTCAAAGTATGCCTTCTATAGTGATCCATGGTATCCTGCAATGTTCATAAATAGAGTTTGAATTCCATGAAATCTTAATGCGATATGATGTTTTATGAATGCAATGCATGAAAACACACAAAGTCCTAGGTTAAAGGAACGTGAGCGGAGTTAAGGTCTACCCATCCCCAAAAGGAGTGTACTATAGGTTAGTTGTACCTGCAGAACAAGGTTCTAAAAAAGTGCCCAAAGTCGTCAGCCCATCTTTCGGATATTATCAACCTTCCGACTGACTCGGGGGTTAATAATATTCTCAAGAGAACCTCTTTTGAGTGTAGTATCGCGTAGCAACCATTGTAGGATTACTCCCACATAGTTCCCACACTACGTCCTAAATAAGGCCGAGGTGGTGTTAAGGTACTACGGTTCCCAATATCACAGACTCCAATCGACCATGGAAAAAGTTTTCACGATTACTCGTTCAACCGAACCATTTTCGAAAAGGTCTCAACTGAGCGGTGATTCTCGAATCAACTTGGTCGGGATTCAACTCCCTATAAGCCTCATCGAATATATCCCCATCCTATAATAATGTCACTAGTCCGGGCGTAGGACTTATCTCACAACACAAGGAACCATCTCAAAATCAGAGTACAATATATACATGTAAATGAATAGTAAAGCAAATAGTAATAAACATGAACAAATTAGGGATAACCCTCAAAAGTTTAGAAAGTCCCCAGTGAAGTCGCCATTTTCTGTTGCGGTGGAAATAGGATCACAAACTATTAATGAGTTTGAATCGCAATTCAATTCACAACCGCTCTTTGATTTATCCGAAGGAAAAGGTCAAAAGAGGGAAAACCTATTTTGCATCGTAAACACAATGCGGGGAAAGATCTAGGGTTCGGGGGTTGGTTAAATTTAGGGAAGGTATTAGCACCCTAAACTTCTGTAGTACTCTACAGGAACCTTTTGTTCAGATGTTTACTATTTGCTTTATTTATTTGCTTAAGGTATATGTACAAAGGATTAAAAGTGAGAAAGGAGACCTAAGGGGTTAATTCTAAGTTTACTCGGCAAGACATCGCATCTTGTGCCTACGTATCCTTACGGGAGTGGAATTAGAGTAATCGTAGTTCCCCTCAAAAGGGAGGTTAGAGACTTCTTGACTGTGGTCAAGGTCTCAAGGGGAATAAACACATCTTAAGGACACGCTTACGTGGAGTGTAGAAACTCCAAATCTCTACGTTGAATTGTTAAGTTGTAATTAGGGTTAAATTAGGGATTCCACGGCGGGAAACCCTAAAATGAGCGCGGCAGCTCTTTGACCTAATGCTAGGGGTAAAATTGTAATTTTGCCTGCGGCGAGGCATTTGTGAAAATTAGGGTTTGTAGTTTGTAGTTTTGAGGATTTAAAATTGAATGTGTGAAGTTTTACGGACTATTGGCGCGGCGGCCAAACAGTTAGACCTAACCTTCGGATGTGTGCAATGTGACAGAAATAATGGTAAACGCGTGAGATAATTGAATCATGCAAACAGAGAGATAATGTCATAATTTAAACTATGCAAGCAGAAATTTAAAGGCAGAATTTAAAGAGCGATTGTTAAGTTCGCGAGGTTACATGAGAGGAGCAGATACAATATGATAATGAAATTTGAATTGAACAATAATAAAATAAAATAAATAACGGTTCTAGTTATTATTTAAAAAAAAAAAGATTTTAGTTATTATTTTAAATTTATCTAAAAAAAAGTTTTTCTTAAAAATAATAGGTTTTCATATTAATTTGGAAAAGATGTTAATGTTATTTATTTTAAAAAAACAGATTTTTATATTATAACAAGTTTTAATAAATTAATGATAACAATAATAATAATAATGGTAATAATAATGATAATAATGATAATAATAATAAATAATGATAATAATAATACTAATAATAATAATAATAATAATAATAATAATAATAATAATAATAATAATAATAATAATAATAATAATAATAATAATAATAATAATAAAGCAATAATGAATTTTAAATGTGCCAAATAACCCAACAATGTTGCTAACGCAGAAATGCGCTCATCGCAACCAGATCTAAATCGGACGAAACAAAATTTATCGCAAAGAAAAAGAAATTAAGCAAAAAATAGTATTATTGCTCACACAAAAAATGCGATCATCGCAACCAGATCGAACTAACACAAATGTCACGCGTCATGCACACAAATGTGCAAACATCGTATCGACATAATTCGATCAAAAATTAATCTTATATATATAAACTCTAACAATTTAAAAATTATATATATATAAACGTAACAGTAATAGATAAAGAAAAAGAAATAACGGTAATAGATGAAGAAAAAGAAATAACGGTAAAAGATGAAGAAAAAGAAACAACAGTAATAGATGAAGGAAAAGAAATAACGGTAAACGATGAAGAAAAAGAAACAATAGTAATGGATGAAGAAGAAAACTAAATAACGGCAAACGGCACTCACTCCTCTTAGGTTTTTTTCATTCTCCCCCTTTTTTCCAACAAGGCAACACATGTATATATAGGGAACAAAGTAGGGTTAACACCAAATTGTCAATAATGTCCCTAAAGCCCATTTTAAAGCCCAAACTAAATAATTAGTTAAGAAAAAATAAAATTTAAATAATTTAAAATAATTAAAATAAACTTAAAATAAAAACTAATAATCCTATTGATTCCTAAAATCAAAAATATTATAAAAAGAACAAAAATTTTTTTCAATATTTTTTATTTTATGATTTTTTGGATATTTTTATGAATAATTTAGAAAAAAGTGAAAAAAATAATATTTTAAAAAATGATTTAATTAAAATACGAAAATAATAATTAAATAATAATAAAAAACTATTTTTGTTATTTTTTTAATGAAAGATAGAAAAATTTAGAGTAAAAATAATAAAAAACAAAAAAAGTGACAAAGGTGAGATTCGAACTCTCAACCTTTCACACTCATAACTCCTTACACATGTCCTCCTGCCAATTGTGCCATTTTTACTTTTTAGAAAAAAAATGCATGCCATATGATATTTACCTGCAAAAAGTCAAACGACTACACAAATTTGTTAGTAATTGATTAAATGCAATAAAAATGCAATGAAATGCGACGACAAATCTTAGGGCAAAATTTGGGGTATTACACCTTACTTTGCTTAGAAACACACTGTGCCATAATGTCACTCATGAGATGCTCTTTCTTTCACATGCTAGCATATCACATACCAGATTTGGGATTAATGATTTTCTTTGTAATTTTTGTGTTACAACAGTTTAATATGATCATTTTTGACATGTTTGTATGAACCAAACCATTGAATACCTCATGAACACCAACCTGTACCATCACATGCACACAACACACACAAAAAGCACTTTGAATACCACACTTCCACACACTTGTTCCAGTTCTAAATTTTTCACATACACACACTTAAAATCATGTTTGGAATGTGTTTACAAGTTTACTTTGATCTGCATTGCAATGAAATACAAAATCCCAACTGTCATGCATTATTGTCTTTGCTCATTTGCAACTTAAGTGTGATTCTTCATAACTATTTGTTTCTGGCCATGAGAGTGTTTTGGTTTGCTTGAATATCATCTAAGTGGTGTGTGTGTATGCTTTGTGTGGATTTAAGATGATTGTGTATGGCTGTTCAAAACAATTTGAAAATTTTGAAGCATAAACAAACCCATATCGGGTTTTTCATTAGAAAAACAATTTGGAAAAACCAACACCACCATCTTAATCCTCAGATGATTCTACCCCAAAAGCATATAAAGTTTGTGGAAAAAGACCAAAAAATGAGAAAGTTATGACCATTTTGCAAAATCATGAAAACCTTTGTTTTTTCCCAACCATGAAACCAAACATACACTATATATTTATTAACTCGCTTTGGTTAATGGACGTATGGCCGCCCCAGTGGTTGAGACTTTGTGCGCACACTATACTTGGCATGGGTTTGATCCCTTGTGATAACCCTTGTTGCCACTTTTTCTTATTTTTTCACATGAACTTCAAAAAATCATAACTCTCTCATTTTTTTTATCATTTTTCACCCATTCTTTTTTCATTGTGTTTGTTTTAATGTTTACTTTCATGTCATCTATTTATTTTCCATGTTTGATTAATTTTTTATCATGTTTGACCATGTGCGATTCGTGCGTTGACAGTGCTAACCCTAATCTGTTGCAGATGAAAGTTAAAAGGGTTCCGCTTGTTTTTCTTTGTGAAAATTGATTGTTCTCACATCTATACATGTTAGTTAACATGTTAGTATTTTTACTTTGAATTATTATCATGTTCATTTCATCTGTTTGTTAACTGTACTCCAGGTGCGATCTGTCGTCACAGTTTTCGTACTAACCATCTGCTTTGATTGTCATCATTGCCTTTCATCCTTAATCTTTTTCATTGGTTGTCACCATGAATGCTTTTGTATGATGTTTGCATTTTATTTTTATCCCCAAGTGATGAAGCTTGTTAGCTTTCATCCAATTGCCAATCATCTCTCCCTCCAAGGGAAAGTCTGTCCACTAGACTGTCAATGTCTTGGACCAAAATCTCTGCTATCCTTTGACTTTGTTAAGTCACCTTAACCCTAGTTTATAAACCTTTAGACTTTGCTTGAAGTCTAAGAGACCCACCCATACTAGGAGTGTTCTTCAACTAGAACCCTAGGAAAGAGTTCGTCAACTCTATGTAAGAATCATCGTCATGACTTCTTACTTCCCCTTTCAACTTAGATTAGGGAGTTTTGTCAAACTCCACACAAACATTGTCATGTTTGTTCCCCTTGAACCTTGATCATCATCAAGTGTTCTTTCCCCTTGTGAGGCGAACTACGATTGCTCTGATTCTATCCTAGTCAGGATACGTAGGCAAAAGGTGCGACGCCTTTGCGAGCAAACTTAGAAAACCACTTAGGCCTTTATTTATTTCACCCCAATTCCCAACTTAAACCATAGTGCATAATTCACAAACTTAGCAAGTAAATTGAACAAAAGGTTCCTGTAGAGTACTACAGATATTTAGGGTGCTAATACCTTCCCTAGATATAACCAACCCTCGAATCTCTAAAGCGTTGTTGTCACATCGCGCAAAAGGTTCTTTCTTTAGACCTATCCTTTGGATAAATTAAAGTCCGGTTGTAAAAGAAATACGGTTCAAGTTAATCAATAGCTTGATATCAAATTTTCACTACAACAGAAAAATGGCGACTTCACTGGGGACTTTGTATGTTTATTACATTTTATTTTTGAGGGTTTAACCTATTTTGTTTAAATACTTGTTATTTGTGAATATTTGTTAATACTTGCATATTTGTTTGGTCCTTGGGAAATTCAAGAGCTGAGACAGCACTATACCCGTGCTCGAACGTACTTATGATAGGAAGGTGGTATATTCAAGGAGGCTTATAGGGAGTTGATTCCCGACTAAGCTAACTTGAGAAAACCACCACTCAATGGAGGTCCTTTTTGAGGGTTGGTGTTGTTGATCGAGTATTCGTGAAACAATGTTGCTTTCTATAAGGGCCCCATGCCATTGAGGACCTTTATATCACTCATTACCCCACTTGGCCTTATTAGGATGTAGTGCGATGACAATGAGGGAGTATTTCCGAATAGTTGATACGCGATACTACACTCGGACGAGACTCTCTTGAGAATATTATCGACCACCGAGTTATTCGGAAAATTGATAATATCCGAAGGATGGGTTGAGGACTCTGGGAACTTTTTAGAACCTTGTTCTACAGGTGGTAAAAAGCTCTAGTACACTCCTTATTGGGAAGGGTAGACCTTGGCTCTATGCTTGAATTTTCCCTAAACCTAAACCTGTGTTTGTTTATCCATGTGTATATGTGAATACTTGTGTTTGTTGCATTCATGCATTCATAAGCATCATAACATCAAAGGTTTTATGGAACTCAGTCTCCTCTTTTAAAAACTTTAGGAACATCATGGATAGTGGAAAAAAGAAAACAATGAAGTACACCTACAAGAGTCCTAATTTGGAAGACATAGAGAAGTTGAGTACTTTGGTGACAGATATAGAAGGATTCAAAAGCAGGTACGGAAATTTATTATCACTATTGAGAACAAAGAAGAAGATGGATCTGGGTCTCCTTTCTACATTGCTACAGTTCTACGATCCGCTTTATCACTGTTTCACATTCCCTGATTATCAGTTGGTGCCCACACTTGAAGAATATTCATGTTTGATCAGTTTGCCCATTCCGGAGAATTCTCCTTTTCCCATCACGGAGAAGGACCCTAAAAAAGAAGAAATTGCTAAAGCAACACGCCTGGGATTAAAAGATATTCAAGAAAATATGACCATCAAAGGAGGAGTTCCTGGTTTGACTGCTAAGTTCTTGGTTAAGAAAGCTCAATACTATGCCGATCACTCGAGTATGGATGCATTTGAGACGATCTTTGCCTTACTTATTTACGGTATTTTCTTGTTCCCAAACATTGACAACTTTGTGGATCTCAACGCCATCAAAATTTTCTTGAAGAAAAACCTCGTACCAACTCTGCTAGGCAATACCTATCATTCTGTTCATTGGAGGAATCTTCACAATGGAGGAATGATCACTTGTTGTGTCCCGTTGCTGTACAAATGGTTTCATTCTCATATTCCTAAAGCTCATGCCTTCTGGAAAAAGGGATGGTGGTCTCAAAATATTATGGCATTATCTCATTCTGACATTGATTGGTACAACCGAGATTACGACGGTATAAAGATTATTGACAGTTGCGGAAGCTTCGGTAATGTGCCTCTCCTTGCTGCAAATGGAGGAATCAGTTATAATCCAGTTCTCGCTCGACGACAGCTCGGGTATCCGTTGAAAGACAGGCCCAACAACGCTCATTTGGAAAGTATGTTCTTTATGGGAGTATCTGAATTGAAGGAAGAATTCTTGGAAGCTTGGAAGCATGTACACAAGAGAGGAAAAGAGAGCCTAGGAAGACCTAACTGTGTCTCTCTCAATCCCTACCTCCAATGGGTTCGGAAGAGAGCAATCCAGCTGAAAATGCCTTATGCCCCACAGAAGCCCATGGTCTTGAATGAAGAACACCCATTGATCTTTATGTCCGAAGAAGAAAAATTGAAGATTGCCTTGAGGAAGTCACGGCAGACGGAAGTGTCTTGGAGGTACAAATACCAAGTTGCAATGGAAGAGAATGAAGAACTCCGCAAACAACTCCAAGAAAGGGATGAAGAAGTGAATGCATACAAGAAAAGAAAGACCCAAGAGAACTTATTCTACTTCAGCAACCAGTTATCTCCGTGGAAGACAATGGTAGAGAAGCTCATGCAAGAGAAGATTGAAGTAGAAGAAAAGCTCAGGAAAGCAACAACAACAGTGGACTTTCTGATGGAAGATTTTCCTCTTTAGGACTTTTTTAAGATGTACTTGAAATATTTTGTAATACAACTTTGAAAATCTAATGAAATCCGTGATGTTTTTAAATATGTCTGAGTTCCATAAAACTTTGTGCATTTGCATTTACATCCTCATTTTATTTTAAACATTCAAGGGATTTAAACTTATTTCACAGATATTATTAAATGAACTCCGTGAAGAGAACGACTACAGAATTTGTATTCCGACAGCCAGATCTGGAGAATCTAAGAGTGTTGGGAAGAATGGTGGAAGATCCCGAGGCGTTCAAAGCAAAACATGGAAACATACTATCGTTACTTGAGATTCAGGTTACCAGTTGTTGCCAACCTTGGAGGGACAAGTATTTCAGGGTTATGCAAGAGAAGGAAGCACTCCAGGGTTTGGGCCGTCAAGGAAGAGGACATAATCCACCAGAAAGGGGAGGTCCTTCAAGCTAGATGATTTAGGGTTCTTTTGTTTTGTCTGTAATTTTTAATTTTTGTTGTATTTTAGTTTCCAATTATTGTAAAACTCCCTAGTAGAGGGATGTATGAAAAAAGAAAGAATTGTTGTAATATTTTCCATTTTTAATATCTATGAATGGCGTTTTGAAATCCCTTGAATGTTTAAAACATAGCATCCGCATTCTCGCATGTCATAAGCATAGCATAAGCATTGTCCTTTGTGTCATGTCTCATTCCGTTGTCATCCTCAATAGAAAGAGAGAAAAGAATCACGCTGAATCGCCAACACCGATACAACACTAGAGCTCAAGCCCGCCAAAGAATGGAGGCCCAGAATCAGGAAATTGACAGGATTGACGAAGAGCTCGGAGATTTGAGAGGAGGAATCAAACAGATTATGGAAGCTTTACAGGTCATTAGAGCGAAGATGGACACTCAGACTACCGTTGTTTCAGAAATTACCAATTCAGCCGTGGATCCAACTCCAGCAGCTGTCACTATCACCAACACTCCGCCATATGGTCTACATCCTGATTTTCTACACCCGCCACCAATAAACCAACAAGTTGTTCCTCTAAGAGAGGAATTACCCCAAGCTATCCCAACTTATACCCAGGCTGCTGTACAAACACAGGTATGCCCAATGTTTCACAATCATCCGCCGGTATTTGGGGATCAGGAAGAGTTTGAAGGTGAAAATGGAGAACATGAGAAACTAAGAGAAAGTGTTGAGATCATCGGAAGAAAGATGAAGGCTATGGAAGGTAATGACGTCTTCGGGACTGATACCCGAGACATGTGTTTGGTTTCCGGTTTGGTAATTCCACCGAAATTCAAGATTCCGAATTTTGATCAGTACTCAGGTGCTTCTTGCCCACGAACACATTTACTTATGTATTGCCGCAGAATGGCCGCTTATGTTGAAGATGACAAATTAATGATTCACTGTTTCCAAGATAGTCTGAAGGGTGCTCCTGCAAAATGGTACTTGGGTCTAGACCAATCCCGTATTAACTGTTTTCAAGACTTGGCCAATGCCTTCATCAAACATTACAAATACAACATGGATCTTGCTCCAGATTGAAGACAATTACTGAGTATGTCCCAGAAGAACTCTGAATCATTTAAAGAGTACGCCCAACGGTGGAGAGAAACTGCTTCCCAGGTAGAGCCGCCACTAAGTGAAAAGGAGTTAACTGATTGGTTCGTTGACACAGTTCGTCCAGAGTTTTATGAAAAGATGATCAGCAGTGTGAGTGCAAGTTTTGCAGATATAGTAGCCGTCGGAGTACGGGTGGAACTAGGGATGAAGAATGGAAGAGTGGCCAGTAGCTCCAACAGTTCTAACAACCATGTCAAGAAAGTTGGCAACCCTTTCCACAAAAAGAAAGAAGGGGAAACTAACGCCATAACCGACGGAAGAAGAGGACGCATGTGGAAGCAACCATACCAGCAGTTTCAACAGCCGCAGCCAGGCTACAACCAGCAACCACAACCCGGTTACATCCTACAGAATTACCCAAGACAAATGTATCCTCCACAGTACGCCTCACAACACTATGTGGCGGCTGTAACTTCGGCCTTCACCCGTCGTAACTATCAAACTGTACAACCCGCACCGAGATACCAGCCTATGCTCCAAGGACAGCAACGAGCGCCCAACGCTCCGTCCTATCAACCAAATCATCAACCCAGAGCTCCGGCACCTCGCCAGAGTTTTCAAAACAAAAGACCCACTACAAAACCCGTTTTCCCTCAAATACCAATGACCTACACCGAGTTATACCCCTCTTTGGTTCAAGAAGGGATGGTAACAACTAGACCATTAAATCCTGACACGACATCTCCCCACTATAACCCGAACGCCCACTGTACCTTCCATGAGGGCGCTGCTGGCCATGATCTTGAAGGATGTCTTGCATTGAAGCATCTGGTAAAGGAATTAATTGAGAAGAAGATTCTGTCATTCAACGATGCACCGCCAAATGTAAAACATAACCCGCTATCAAGTCACGGGGGGATTAATGCAATAGAGGACTCTTCAGCTGAAAGATTGATTACTGATGTATCAGAAATTAAGACACCTTTGAAGACGTTACATGAAAAGCTCTTGAAAGTGGCTTTGATCCCAAGCAGTCACGATAGCTGCATGGAATGTTCCGTCAATTCTGAAAGATACAGTATGGTACAGAAAGATATCCAAGGATTAATCAATGAAGGAGTATTGCAAGTATGTGGTAAAGCACAGAGAGGGGAAGTTTCGGTAATAGAACCTGTTTTCGATAAAGCAAGGAAGAATGAGGAAAACCGATGTCCAGAAATGTAAAACCGATATTCGACAGGTCGGCAATCAGTCAGTCCCGAGCAATTATAATTCAAAAGCCAAAGCCATTTCCTTTTGAAAGTACAAAGGCAGTTCCATGGAAGTATGACATGACCATAACATCAGGAAAGACGAACCAGAAAGAAGAAGTAAAGAAAGACCGGGGTAATGTTACAAATATTGCAGGAACCAGCAGAATGACCCGCAGTGGCCGGGTATACCAACCAAAGATCACGGTAGTTGCTCCAAAGGAAGCTGCTCCGACCGTAGCTCAAGACAAAGAAATACCCAGTACCGAGGGAGAAGATGAAGAATTCTTAAGAATTATTCGCAGAAGTGATTATAAGGTGGTAGACCAACTTCATCAGACACCAGCTAAAATCTCAGTGTTGTCCTTGTTAGTGAACTCTCCTGCTCATCGGGAAGCTCTGCAGAAGGTGCTAAAACAAGCACACGTGACCAAAGATATAACTCTGGGGCAGTTTGATTCAATAGTGGCGAATATAACGGCATGCAACACTTTGAGCTTCAGTGATGCAGAATTACCAAAAGAAGGAAAAAATCACAATCGGGCGTTGCATATATCCATCAGATGTCAGGAAGATACAATGGCTCGGGTCTTGGTCGATAACGGATCATCACTAAATGTATTACCGGCAAGGTCACTCGCAAGATTGGCCTACACAGGGGCAGAAATGAAGCCCACGCATTTAATTGTAAAAGCCTTTGATGGGTCCAGAAGAGCAGTTATTGGAGAGGTAGAATTACCCATTATGGTAGGCCCTCATGTGTTTGATATAACGTTCTAAGTGATGGACATTAATCCAA
The DNA here is from genome assembly GCA_963859935.3 of Lathyrus sativus. Taxonomy (NCBI): domain Eukaryota; kingdom Viridiplantae; phylum Streptophyta; class Magnoliopsida; order Fabales; family Fabaceae; genus Lathyrus; species Lathyrus sativus. The sequence goes on from OZ012741.1 coordinate 174,170,777, forward strand.
CGTTCAGTTGCTTGCTGGGACGACCGTGGATTCACGAAGCTAGGGCAGTGACGTCCACCTTACACCAACGGCTGAAGTATGTGGTTAATGACAAATTGGTAATCGTACACGGTGAAGAAGATTTAATGGTGAGCAACGTATCATCATTCAGATATATTGAAGCGGAGGAGGGTGCATTAGAAACTTCATTCCAGGCCCTCGAAATCGCCAATGCAGTGGTAATAGAAGAAACAATGGTTGAAGGGTGTCCATCCTTCGCATCAGCCCAGAGCATCAAGACAGCACTGAAAGAAGGCACTCCCGTAGGTTGGGGAGAAGTTATTGAAGTAAAGCCCAAAATGGATCGACAGGGGTTGGGTTACAAACCAACTCACGACAAAGAATCCACGCATGACAAAGGACATCTAAAGACGATTCAAGAGATATTCATCAGTGGTGGTTCCCAAATCAATGCAATAGGGGACGAGGCGGAAGACGGAGACATCAAGCATTTTGTGTACCACTGTGATTCCCCTTTGAACAACTGGGAGGCTGTGGATATTCCTGTAGTCTTTCCCGAGTCAAAGTAATTTGTTGTTTTCTTTTCTTGTTTTGTCATTTTAAAACTCCATGACCGTGCCCAAGGTCATAGGAATGTTTTGTAAGGGCCCCGTGTTTTCAAAAGAATATCAATGAAAATGGACTGTTTTGTTAAATCCCTCGTTTCCTTTACTGCTTTTGTTGCTTTCACTTTAAAAAAGGAAAAAATGGCAATTTTATAAAACCCAAAAGCGATTTTCTCTTTTGTATGCTGCATTCATCTTTGTGTTTTAATAAAATCAAACCATTCCCACCTGCAGCACCATTCAAAACCCTATTGAATCTCACGACCAGGCATTTCCTCCGGACTATGATTCACCAATTTACCAAGCTGAAGAGGAGGACGAAGATGTTGAAATTCCTGAGGAGCTGGTAAGATTAACTCAAAACGAAGAGACAGAGCTTCAGCCTTACAAAGAACAGGTCGAAACTATCAACCTTGGCACTGAAGATAGCAAGAGAGAAGTCAAGATTGGGGCCGATCTAGGGACAGACGTCAAGCAGCAATTAAAAGAACTTTTGAAAGAATATGTGGATGTATTTGCATGGTCTTACCAAGATATGCCGGGTCTGGACACTGATATAATAGTCCACAAGCTACCGCTCAGACCAGAATGTCCGCCAATTAAACAGAAACTCCGCAGAACCAGGCCTGACATGGCACTCAAAATCAGAGACGAAGTTAAAAAGTAGGTAGACGCAGGTTTCTTGGCAGTATCCAAATACCCCAAATGGGTAGCAAACATTGTCCCTGTACCGAAGAAAGACGGCAAGGTCAGAATGTGTGTAGACTACATAGATCTAAACAAAGCCAACCCTAAAGATGACTTTCCACTACCACATATTGATACTTTGGTGGACAACACAGCCCGCTTCCAAGTCTTCTCTTTCATGGATGGTTTCTCTGGCTACAATCAAATCAAAATGGACCCGGATGACATGGAAAAAACTACCTTCATCACCCCGTGGGGAACTTACTGCTACAGGGTTATGCCGTTTGGTCTAAAAAATGCTGGTGCCACCTACCAAAGGGCCATGGTCACTCTGTTCCATGATATGATGCACAAGGAAATAGAGGTGTATGTCGATGATATGATTGCTAAGTCTCAGAATGAAAGGGATCATTTGGAGCATCTGTTGAAGTTGTTCAAAAGGCTCCGGAAATATCATTTAAGATTGAATCCAGCAAAATGTACTTTTGGAGTCAGATCAGGAAAGCTACTTGGTTTCATTGTCAGTCAGCGAGGAATCGAGGTAGATCCAGACAAGGTCCGTGCCATCCAAGATATGCCAGCTCCCCAAACAGAAAAGCAAGTCAGGGGCTTTCTTGGAAGATTAAATTACATATCCAGGTTCATTTCCAACATGACTTCTACCTGTGAGCCCATTTTCAAATTGTTACGTAAGAATTAGCCAGTGGTTTGGAATGAAGACTGCTAGCAAGCCTTCGACAAAATCAAGAGTTATCTGCAAGAACCGCCAATCTTGATACCTCCGGTTCCGGGAAGACCATTATTTATGTACCTTACAGTCCTTGAAAGTTCAATGGGGTGTATGTTAGGTCAGCAAGATGAATCCGGGCGGAAAGAGCATGCCATCTATTACCTGAGTAAGAAGTTCACCGACTGCGAAAGCCGTTACTCGCTACTTGAAAAAACTTGTGCTCTGGCTTGGGCTGCCAAACGCCTGAGGCAGTATATGGTTTGCCACACTACGCTCCTGATTGCAAAAATGGATCCGATCAAGTACATCTTTGAAAAGCCTGCTCAGACAGGAAGGCTTGCTCGTTGGCACATGCTATTATCAGAATACGACATCCAATATGTGACCCATAAGTCCATCAAAGGCAGTGTCTTATCAGACTACCTCGCAGATCAGCCGGTCGAAGATGATGAGTCTCTCAAACTAGACTTCCCCGATGAAGACATTATGTTGATAAAAGACTGTGAAGAGCCTAGTCCTGATAAAGATTCACAACCTATTCCTCAGTGGAAGATGATGTTTGAAGGCTCCTCCAATTACAGCGGGAACGGTGTGGGGGCAGTTCTAATGAATCCTGAAGGTGGGTACATACCATTTACAGCACGGTTGGATTTTGACTGTACCAACAACATCGCAGAATATGAGGCGTGCATCCTTGGCCTCGAAGCAGCCATTGATCTCAAAATCAAAACCCTGGAAGTAAGCGGAGATTCAGCATTAGTCATTTACCAAGTCACCGGTGAATGGGAGACCAGACATGAAAACTTGATCCCATACAGAGCTTACATTGTTGAGATGATTGAGTACTTCGACGAGATCACATTCAAGCACGTTCCTAGATCCGAAAACCACATTGCTGATGCTCTAGCCATGTTAGCTTCTATGTGGAAGGTCCGGGATGTTAATGACGCTACTCTTATCAAGATTGAGCAGAAAACTGAGCCTGCCTGCTGTCAGATGATTGAAGAAGAAACAGATGATAAACCATGGTACCATGATATAAAGAACTTTCTGTTAAAACAAGAATATCCAGCAGATGCTACGTCACTTGACAAGAAAACTTCAAGAAGACTAGCATCGAAGTTCTTTATCAGCAGTAATATACTTTACAAGAGAAATCATGATATGGTTCTGCTCAGGTGTGTTGACAAAAGAGAAGCTGATTTGTTAATGAAAGACGTCCATGAAGGAATCTTAGGTACTCACGCCAATGGATACGCGATGGCCAAAAAGATCTTGAGGGCTGGTTATTACTGGTTTACCTTAGAAAATGATTGTATCCAATTCTCCAGAAAATGTCACAAGTGTCAGATTTATGCCGACAAAATGCATGTACCTCCTACACTGCTAAATGTGTTATCATCACCATGGCCCTTCTCCATGTGGGGTATTGATATGATTGGGGCAATCGAGCCCAAAGCTTCCAACGGACACCGTTTCATTCTGGTCGCTATCGACTATTTCACTAAATGGGTTGAAGCTGCATCCTACACCAATGTAACACGACAGGTGGTAGCCCGTTTCATCAAGAGAGAGATCATCTGCCGATATGGGATCCCGAACCGAATCATTACAGACAATGGTATCAATCTGAACAATAAAGTTATGAAAGAACTGTGCGATGAATTCAAGATTAAGCATCATAACTCCTCGCCTATCGTCCCAAAATGAATGGCGCTGTCGAGGCAGCAAACAAGAACATTAAGAAAATCTTGCAAAAGATGGTGAAGACCTATAAGGATTGGCATGAAATGTTACCTTTTGCTTTACATGGATACAGAACATCTGTCCGCACTTCAACAAGGGCAGCCCCTTTCTCCTTGGTATACAGGATGGATGCAGTGCTCCCGATCGAGGTCGAGATCCCTTCGTTAAGGGTCATAATGGAAGCAAAACTTGAGGAAGTAGAATGGGCCAGGGAAAGATTCGATCAGTTGAACCTAATTGATGAAAAACGCATGTCAGCAATGTGCCACGGCCAGTTATACCAGAAAAGGATTAAAAGAGCCTTTGACAAGAAAGTTCGCATCCGAGAGTTCTGAGAGGGGGAGCTCGTATTAAAGAAGATCTTACCAGTCCACAAAGACGCCCGAGGGAAGTGGATGCCTAACTATGATGGCCCGTTTGTCGTGAAAACAGTCTTCTTAGGAGGTTCACTAATTCTCACAACCATGGACGGGGAACAGCTCACTCACCCCATAAACTCTGATGCAGTCAGAAAATATTACGCCTAAGAAGAACCCGATAAGTCGAAGACCCGCAAGGGCGGCTTATGCAAAAGTTAGGGTAAAAAGAAAAGAAAAAAGAGAAAAAGAAAAGAATTGAAAGCTCGCTAAGTTGAAAACCCGAAAGGGCGACTTAGGCAAAAATGAGCGTCCCGGTGGATTGAAAACCCGAAAAGGGCGATCCAGGCAAAAGTTAGGGACAAAGGCGCTTCACTGCATCAGAAGGTTATCACCGTTGCAGAAAACAGTACAGAGAAGATCCACTCCCAATCGCTCTCGTCAGAAGCAAGGAGTTGATGAATTTTAGTCTTTAGGCATGGATGGTCGTGGGATTCAATGTAACCTTTCCACATTTGCCATTTCTTTCACTTGTAAAAAGTTCTATGAAATTATGTCATTGGCAAGATTTCATTCTTGAATAAAACATTTTTGAGCCATTCTTTTGTTGCAAATTACTATTTCTCTTTACCGTTTTTGTTATGCAAAATTTGTTCATTAATCAAAATGATAATTTTGAAAACATAAAGGCCGGACTTCTCTTTCAAACAATAAAACTTGGAAAGATTAACAAACACAAATGCTTTGACTCGCGAAAGACTCAGCGAAAGACATACTCCCCCTGATGTCTCAAGGTGGAAGAAGCTTTGATATGCATTTGCATCATTCCCAAATGGAAGTAGGTAACAGATTTGTTCATTCGACTCTCCTTTGGTCATGTGTGGTTACCAAGACCAAGAGGCCGTCCCATAGGACTTGGCAGAAAAGGAAGACCCATTTCCGACAGACAATTATCAGAACAGTTTATTAAGAATTATTTTGACAGTTCGGGCTAGCTTAGTCAAGTCCTGTCCACATAGTTGGGTTTATTTCCCAAACACCCCTCAACCTGGATTCAGTGTGATTCTGCTTTCTCCAGTGTTGTCGTATCTTATTCCCTAGTTGTCACTAACAGTCCCTGCAAGTCCAGTCATAACTGGCATTGATAAATCCAATCATCATTGGTAACTTTTGTTGGTCGTCACCAAATTCTCTTCAAAGCCCAGTCATAACTGGCACTGATAAATCCAATTATTATTGGTATCACTTGTTGGTCGTCACCAACTTCCCCTTAAAGCCCAGTCGTAACTGGCACTGTTTGAATCCAATCATCATTGGTATCATTTGTTGGTCGTCACCAACTCCCCGTAAAGTCCAGTCATAACTGGCACTGTAAAATCCAATTGCTATTGGTATCATCTTGTGGTTATCACCACCGTCCCCTGTGAAGTCCAGTCGTAACTGGCATCGTTCTAAAAATCCAGTTGTTATCATTCGTTGGTCGTCATCAACCTCCCCAGATAAGTCCAGTCATAACTGGCACACTCCACCCAAATCGTTATTTGTGGTTAACATTAATCCCCATGAAGTCCAGTCATAACTGGCATTGCTTAAATCCAATTGTTATTGGTATCCTAGTTTGGTCGTCACCAAATCCTCGCAAAGTCCAGTCGTCACTGGAACTCTCCACCCGAATCGTTATTTATGGTTGCTATTAAATTCCCCAGGAAGTCCAGTCATAACTGGCATTGCTTATCCAGCATCGCTGTTTGGTCGTTACCAATTCTCCACAAAAATCCAGTCGTAACTGGTATCGTCCTTTATCCCTCCAGTATTCCTTTCGGTCGTCACCGATTTCATTAGCTAAAGCCCAGTCGTCACTGGCAGTCCACGATTTTTCTTGCCTATTTACTTTGGGTTAGTGGTAATTACCATCTTATCCCCAATAAGTATTTGTGTTCCCTAGCCTAATCTCGGAGATCTAGTCGTCACTAGCATCCCCTGTATGTCTAGTTTTGTTTGTAGTCCATTCCTGAAGATCCCGTTTGAACTCTTCGCTATAGGAAGGCTTCGTCTGATTATCCCCAGCGAGGTTTGTCTCGAATTTCATTTTGTTTCCCCTATAGGAAATTTTCTTTCCCCAGTAAGAGGTATCTCTTTCCCCAGTGAAATACATCCCTTTCCCCGGTGAACGGTCGTCCTCGTCAGGTTCCGTTTCCCCAGTAAGAAGTTAGCTTTTTCTCCAGTGCTATCATTTAGTCACGTTTGAACTATTTGATATCCAAGTCAGGATTTTCATCCCCAGTGGGAGTCCCTCCTTAAAGATATCCCCGGTGTGTCAGGTCTCCGGAGCCGATCCCCGGTGAATAGTCTGTTATTCTACCATTTTTGTGTGTATTGCATATCAAGCATCATGAAGCATCATTTAGATTACATAGCATTTCAGCATTTGTCCTTTGCATAGCATCGGGTCTAAGGGACAAAATTTTTGGTTTTCTGTAGTTAAATATCTTTCACTACGATCTCTCGAGGATTGTCATCTCTCAGCTCTATCTAGTGAAGATATTTAAATAAGGGCAACTGTTGCACCCCAAATTTTGACCACATTAGATCCTCATTATCATTCTAGATTCATGCATCGTAGGATTATCTGACATTAACCCAGTTCAAGATTCTCTTTGTCAAGCTGCAGAGGAATTAGGGTTTTGACGCAGATGAAATCGGAGATGTGTGTGTGTGTATGATCAATCAAGGGTTTGAATGAATTTGAATCATGAGAAAGTTCAAATATGCAACATGAGGTCAAAAGATAAGTCAACTTCAAGTCGTCGCGCCAAAATCGAGAACAGTGCGGTATGGGCGCCCGATTAGGGTTTTTGATTGAGGAAAAGTCAACTGAAGTTTGACTTTTGTGTTTGAAGGTGTTTTAATGAGGGAATTGTGGTTCATAGAGCTCATATGACCTAATGAAGTCTACTCATGAAGTTTCAAGGTCTCAGGAAGTCCAGAACGTCCGCAGACGACTCGGTAGCTACCGATCGATCGCGCCGGCGACGAAAAATCGACTTTTCAAGTTTAAGGAATTGGACTTCAAGATGTGAAGCAAAGTTGTTACATATGTCAATATAAGCTCACTCATAAAATTTCATGGTCATTTGATCAAGGATGAAGGAATAATCGAGAAAATCGGGAATTAGGGTTTCGAAAGGGGCAAAACCGTAACTTCCTAACCACACACTCAATTGAGGTGGTTCCAAGCTCATTTGAAAGCTCTTGACAAGCTCTACAAAAGTCTCCTAGTGGTCCATAGTCATAAAATGCTTAGATTTTGAGTTAGAGGAGAAAACATTACAAGAGAGGGAAATAACTTAGAAAATTTCTAAGTTATTTTGCCTTAAGAACCCTAAAATCAGCCAACTTCAAGGGGATTTTTCACCTAGTTTCAAATGGAACCAAGACTTCTGGCCAACATGAATGTTTTAGTACTATGTGAGGGCTTTCCAAAAAGTACAATAACTCCTCAAGGTGATTTATGAGCTGGGAGATACATGTGTTCAAAGATGGTGTTTTGTCACTTTTGTCCCACATTGGCCAAATTTGCAAAAGCACCTCTCCCACCCAAGTAGGCCAATTTTAACTTGCCAAACTCATGCTATCTGATATATAGAACATATCAAGCATGTTAGAACAGAAATATTGCATAGAAGTATCATGGAATTAAAGATTTGAAGTTCATTGCCAAAGTTGCCAAAATTGACTTTTCCAAGCATGAGGTGTAAAGCAATTCTGCTCCAGCCACTCTACCAAGCCTCTAGCCTGCATTTTCATCAGTAAAACCATCAATAAACTTGCCCCTTGATGAAAAGAAACAGCCAATGGACAGAAAAAGCAAGGCAAGTGGGGTGGTGGATCAAAAATATCCAAGTTTGTTTCATGGTTAAGTAATGTTTCCTAGTAAGCACCTCCTTGATTTTCACTATAAAAAGAGACCTCAAACCCCTCATTCAGGACATCAACATCTCACTAAAAACCAGAGAAACCAAGCATCCTTGCTGTATCTCATTCTTGCTTGCAAATTGCAAAACCATATCAAGTTCACAAAGTGTTTAAAATTCTGCGTTTTGCACTTTTGCTACCAGTTCCATTTCCATTAGTTCTAACACTCCCACCACCCTCCACACACCTTCTAAATAACATATAGAAGGTGTACAATCCATAAAACCATCAAGAAAACTCAGAAATCAAAAAGTCAAACTCATACCTAGCTTACTTTGACCAAAAGCCACAAAAACCACCAAATTGTGTTCTAAGCCTTTCCTTGAGGTTGTGATCACTTGGACACCTCACATATAGCATATCTCAACTGTCAAGACCCTTAGCAACCATTGGAGATTCATATTTTTCATTTTGGCATCATAAGTGTGTGGTTGCTTAAAGTTGAAGTAAAGTGCAAAAGCAAGGAGGTGAAGTAAAAATCTCTGGTTTTCTCAACTAATTTGGCTTGCTTAAAAAGATCCTCAACAGGTATGCAATTTGTCTCTATTAGTTTATATCATTTTCATGAAATTGCATTTGTTGAGTGTTTGGATAAATGTGGTGATTATGAGCATTTGATAAGTTTCATGACCTAGTGTTTTTAATAAGTGATAAGAATCTCATGAAGTGTTGGTATAAAGTATCAAACCTATTCTGGTCATGTGTGTTTTGTTATTTTGATCAGTATGTTAATCCCAAGCATTGTGAGGAAGTGACTCAATGTTTATGCTTGCTGCAGTAGATAATGTGATGCTGTTTAGTTTTGTTTCATCTTGTTCAAAATTCTTGAATCTGCTGGAATAATCATGGTTGTTTGATGTGATATGTTTTACTATACCCTGTTCATATTGTGTTCATTTTGCTTAAACTATCGCCTAGCTCAGTTTGCCATTGCTGCTATGAATTTAAAAACTGATGCTAGTGCTTCTTGGCTGGCCTGGCTGTAGCTTGTTTGCTCATAACATGAAAAACTGTTTGTGTTTGCAATTCATAAAAAGTATGTTTGATCTTCAAATGGCCTGCTTCAGTTTCTTAGGGTAAGTTTTCAAGATAGGTTTTTGTTTCACCTACTGATTTGAGAAGTACAACTTTTATGTGAGAAAATGTTTGTTCATGTTTGCCAATTCTGTTTTGTAATAGCACTAGAAAACTCATCTTTGGTATAAGGCATCACAGGTCTGGATTTATCTTGCAAACAAGTTCATGTGTACATTTGAAGCATGCCTATGTGTTCTATTTTGTTGTTTGGTGCATAACACACAAATCCACATGTTTTCATAACATTCATCAAGTTCATCAAGTCACTCAAAAGCTATTTTTTTTATACCAATGCTTGTACATCTCAAAACAGCATTTGAGCACTTCCTAAATGTCATTTAGAGTATGTTGGCATAGTTATTTTAACCTCAAGATAGCTGCATCAAAAAACTCATGTTTTCAAGCCACCTTTGCTTGCACATCAAGCCACAACTTGTTACTTTTTGTACAAAATCAATTTTCATTAAAACCACTTCACACACACCTCACTTTAGTCATTTGAAACATGCTTGCACAATCATTTCATCAAAAATCCCTCAATTTTAGAAATTAACTTTCAAAATGCAAGAATGTCATCACACATCCACACACCTAGCCACTTTTGGCAATACCTTATTTTCCATGTAAAACACATTGCACACACTTTGTATTAAATATATATGTGATGTTGGAACCCTTACTTTGCTTAGAAATACATTGTGCCATAATGTCAGTCATGAGATGCTCTTTCTTTCACATGCTAGCATATCACATACCAGATTTGGGATTAATAATTTTCTTTGTAATTTTTGTGTTACAACAGTTTAAAATGATCATTTTTGACATGTTTGTATGAACCAAACCATTGAATACCTCATGAACACCAACCTGTACCATCACATGCACACAACACACACAAAAAGCACTTTGAATACCACACTTCCACAAACTTGTTCCAGTTCTAATTTTTCACATACACACACTTAAAATCATGTTTGGAATGTGTTTACAAGTTTTCTTTGGTCTGCATTGCAATGAAATACAAAATCCCAACTGTCATGCATTATTGTCTTTGCTCATTTGCAACTTAAGTGTGATTCTTCATAACTGTTTGTTTCTGGCCATGAGAGTGTTTTGGTTTGCTTGAATATCATCTAAGTGGTGTGTGTGTATGCTTTGTGTGGATTTAAGATGATTGTGTATGGCTGTTCAAAACAATTTGCAAATTTTGAAGCATAAACAAACCCCTATCGGGTTTTTCAGTAGAAAAACAATTTGGAAAAACCAACACCACCATCTTAATCGTCAGATGATTCTACCCCAAAAGCATATAAAGTTTGTTGAAAAAGACCAAAAAATTAGAAAGTTATGACCATTTTGCAAAATCATGAAAACCTTTGTTTTTGCCCAACCATGAAACCAAACATACACTATATATTTATTAACTCGCTTTGGTTAATGGACGTATGGCCGCCCCAGCGTTTGAGACTTTGCGCGCACACTATACTTGGCATGGGTTCGATCCCTTGTGATAACCCTTGTTGCCACTTTTTCTTATTTTTTCACATGAACTTCAAAAAATCATAACTCTCTCATTTTTTATCATTTTTCACCCATTCTTTTTTCATTGTGTTTGTTTTAATGTGTACTTTCATGTAATCTATTTATTTTCCATGTTTGATTAATTTTTTATCATGTTTGACCATGTGCGATTCGTGCGTTGACAGTGCTAACCCTAATCTGTTGCAGATGAAAGTTAAAAGGGTTCCGCTTGTTTTTCTTTGTGAAAATTGATTGTTATCACATCTATACATGTTAGTTAACATGTTAGGATTTTTAATTTGAATTATTATCATGTTCATTTCATCTGTTTGTTAATTGTACTCCAGGTGCGATCTGTCGTCACGGTTTTCGTACTAATCATCTGCTTTGATTGTCATCATTGCCTTTCATCCTTAATCTTTTTCATTGGTTGTCACCATGAATGCTTTTGTATGATGTTTGTATTTTATTTTTATCCCCAAGTGATGAAGCTTGTTAGCTTTCATCCAATTGCCAATCATCTCTCCCTCCAAGGGAAGGTCTGTCCACTAGACTGTCAATGTCTTAGACCAAAATCTCTGCTATCCTTTGACTTTGTTAAGTCACCTTAACCCTAGTTTAGAAACCTTTAGACTTTGCTTGAAGTCTAAGAGACCCACCCATACTAGGAGTGTTCTTCAACTAGAACCCTAGGAAAGAGTTCGTCAACTCTATGTAAGAATCATTGTCATGACTTCTTACTTCCCCTTTCAACTTAGATTAGGGAGTTTTGTCAAACTCCACACAAACATTGTCATGTTTGTTCCCCTTGAACCTTGATCATCATCAAGTGTTCTTTCCCCTTGTGAGGCGAACTACGAATGCTCTGATTCTATCCTAGTCAGGATACGTAGGCAAAAGGTGCGACGCCTTTGCGAGCAAACTTAGAAAACCACTTAGGCCTTTATTTATTTCACCCCAATTCCCAACTTAAACCATAGTGCAAAATTCACAAACTTAGCAAGTAAATTGAACAAAAGGTTCCTGTAGAGTACTACAGATATTTAGGGTGCTAATACCTTCCCTAGATATAACCAACCCCCGAATCTCTAAAGCGTTGTTGTCACATCGCGCAAAAGGTTCTTTCTTTATTTAGACCTATCCTTTGGATAAATTAAAGTCCGGTTGTAAAAAAAATACGGTTCAAGTTAATCAATATCTTGATATCAAATTTTCACCGCAACACCAACCATCCTGAGAATAGTGAGATGTCACAAAAATGAGCGCGTCACACGGTGATCAGCATAGACATCGTAGCGGATGTCCTCAACATCCAGGCGATCGAGATAGACTCTGTAAGGATCGACCGCCTGGTTGCCTCTGAGCGGGAGAAAGGCATGGGCACGCAGCATCAACTTTGTGTAATCAAGCACACTCCCCCATCTGGTGATCATGGGAAAGTGCTGGAATATCAAATCCTGAAATGAAAATAAAAAACATCAGGATCAAGCATTATCATGAATATAGAATGAAAAGAAATGAAAAAAATTTGAAAAATATAAGATTGTTACCACAAGTAGTGACACGTCGCCTGCCATAGTCATGGTCTTCCACAAGCATCCCTCTCCCAACCTGGAATATGTGTACACCAGTGTAGCCACCCCCAGTTGTACTCATGGATCCGTGTGGAATCCAAAAAGCACCTGAGGTTAGTGACATCGGTATATGTGGAGCTCGTGTCCACAAACAGCTGAGTGCCGACTAAAAATAGAAAATAATGTAACACCCCGTTTCCCAAAAATAAAATAAATGCAATTTAAATCAAAACAATTATCAGAGTTGCCACACCAAAATGGGATATCACAAAAGAAAACTCCAACAGAACGCTTCATTAAAGGAATTCAACAATTAACAGCGGAACAATATACATCATATACATCATATTCGGCCATCCGCCCAAAGTATACAAAACATCATCAATTGATCCATCAAAACATGATACGACACAGAGTAAAAACAAAATCATCAGCTAAACAATAAACTCCCTAAAGCCCCGTGTTACGTATCAGAGCATCCCTACGACTCGACTCACCACTATCCAAGCTAGCTACGCACCTGGATTATTTGTACTTCCGAAGAAGCACAGACCACAACAACAACAACAAGGGGTGAGAAATTATGATCAAAATATAGCCGTAATAATGTACATGAATTAAAAGGTAGTAACTAATGCAATTAGCATTCAACATACATCAATCCAGACCTACTATCCAACACCAACACAGCACACAAGCCAATGCAACCATATGCAACACAACACCATGATATGCGGTACCGACTCACTGGTTCATTCAATCGAACCCGGATAGATCGCATACACCTATCAATGGCAACGATCTATCCCCACTATGATCCCCTTTGGAGTACGGGCAATCAAACCCGGATAGATCACATACACCCACCAATGGAAATGATCTACCCTCACCAAGCTCCCCTTCAGAGTACGGGCAATCAAACCCAGAATAGATCACATACACCCACCAATGGCAATGATCTATCCCTATCATGCTATGCACACACCAATGCACAACAACAATCCAAGCACACAAGCTGCACATGATCCATGCAATCATATCACCCAGCATCATATATATTACACAACAAATAAACACAAGCACACTAAGTGCACAACAATTAACTCAAGTAAATAATCAATAAATCATCTCAATAGATCCATGGTTTAGTTAATATTTACTTAAACAATGACTCCCCAAACATATTAGATATAAAAATATTTGGCAACTAATTATATTGTCTATACTATGTTATAGATCTATTCATTAGCTTTCCAACACTTCGAACAGGGACTAAAACAGACTTACGGATTAAAAGTTATGGCCAAAATCGTCGGAACAAAAATTTCCAATTTTCACCTTTTATACAGCATGCAATCGATTGTTGTATTAGTGCAATCGATTGCTTGACTCAATTTTTCACATTTTAGCCACTATTTTGATGTGCAATTGATTGCTCACTTGGTGCAATCGATTGCTTACTGTAGGTTTTCAAAAAATTATGCAGAAAATTGTATTTTTCACCAACCCTTCCCTCTTTGCTACCGAAATCAATCCCCACATGTTTAGGTATTTACCATACTCGAAAATCCACTAAATCATGAGTATTCTATGTGTTTCCTTCCTACATAAACTTCTACTGTTCAGAAACGGCAACACTCTCTGAAATCATCCGATTTCACCCAAACAAGTTTCCACAGCACCAGACTAACATTCCACGACTTAGCTACAAAATCTATTCTAGATTCTACCCAATACAACATCAACTCTACTAATTTAATCATTTTCAACTTAAAATTGCAATCTACTCGAAACCCCCCAAATCATCCGAACAATTACTCTACCATCACATGCAACAAGTTCAACATATCAGTAACCATTCAGAAACACAAAAATATCTCAATTATGTTCATCAAAACCTATGGGGTTAGGGAAATCCCCTCTACCTATTTTTCATGCAACATACCGAATTCGACCCGTTCCCCCCCCCCCCCCCCCTTTACCTCGATAACTCGATTAGATGCTGAAAACTCTTGAAGAATCAGAAATCTTGGCCTCCTCTCTTCTCCTATTTGATTCTCCTCTTCACTCTTGTTCCAATTAACCGTGCTTCTCTTTTCATTTTTTCACCGTGTTTTTCCTTCTTCTCTTCTTAATCGTGTTCCTCTTCTTCTATTTCCTTTTCTCCTTTTTCTCCCAAACAGCCCCTAATACCCCTTACTACTTCTTATTCCATTAATAATAATAATAATAATAATAATAATAATAATAATAACAACAATAATAACAATAATAATAATATTAATAATATTGCTATTATTCATTAAATTATAATTATCATTAATAATTTTATTATTAGTCTTAAAGTCCAAAGTTATCAATTAAACTCCAACTTAAGGGTACCTTCCCCATACTCGAACACCCCCCACACACACACCACAAATAAAAATAACACAGAAAAACTAGATAATTAAAATGGGCGTTACAACTCTCCCCCACTTTAATTACTTTCGTCCTCGAAAATACCTGATGGAAACAAATTTGGATACGCATCCCGCATCCTGCTTTCCAACTCCCAGGTCATATTGCCTCCTGCAGCACCTCCCCAAACCACTTTCACCAAGGATATCTCTTTCCCTCTAAGTCGTTTCATCTTGCGATCCTAGATCTTCAATGGCATTGTCTCAACGATGAGATTCTCCTGGACTTGCACTTCATCTCTCTGAATCACATGAGATGGGTCTGTGACATACTTCCGAAGTTGCGACACATGAAACACGTCATGCAAATTCGAAAGTTCAGGAGGCAACACCACCTTATAAGCTACAACACCAACTCTCTGCAAAATCTGATACGGCCCAAAAAACTTCAGATTCAGCTTCTTGGATCAACGCACGACCCACACCGGTCACTAGGTTAACTCTCAGGAACACGTGATCACCTTCACTGAATTCCTGCTCTTTCCTCCGGTTATCATGATAACTCTTCTTCCTATCCTGAGACGCTTTCATCTTCTCACGGATCATCTGAACGGCCTCAGTAGTCTGCTGCACAATTTCTGGTCCCAATACTACACTCTCACCTGTCTTATACCAACACAGAGGAGTTCTGCACCTTCTACCATAAAGAGCCTCAAACGGTGCCATCCCGACACTAGAATGGTAACTGTTGTTGTACGTGAACTCGATCAATGGAAAATGAGTATCCCAAGCACCACCTTTTTCCAACACACAAGCCCTCAGCAAGTCTTCCAGCGTCTTAATAGTCCTCTCTGACTGACCATCCGTTTGCGGATGATAAGCTGAACTCAGCTTCAGCTTAGTACCCAAAGCTTCCTGTAAACTCTTCCAAAATTCTGAAGTAAACCTCGAATCTCAATCCGACACAATACTCGACGGCACACCATGCAGCTTCACAATCACCCGAATATAAATCTCTGCCAGGTTCTCCAACGGAAAACTGATATTAATCGGCACAAAATGTGCAGACTTCGTCAGTTGATCCACAATTACCTAAATGACATCAAATCCTCTCGTCGTGCTCGACAATCCTGTAACAAAATTCATGGTGATACAATCCCATTTCCAAACCGGAATTTCCAACGGTTGCATCAATTCAGAGGGTCTCTGATGCTTTACCTTCGATTTCTGACACGTCAAACAGGTGTACACAAACTGAGCTATATCCTTTTTCATACCTGACCACCAAAATATCTTCCTTAAGTCGTGGTACATCTTCGTAGCTCTCGGATGAATGCTCAAACTACTACGATGTCCTTCATTCAGAATTGACTTCTTCAGCTCATCATTATCCGGTACACAAATCCGGCCTCTGAATCTCAACACACCTGTACTATCCAGCTTAAAATCACTCTCGGCGTCACTTCCTACTCCAGACATCAAATCCACTAGCTTCACATCTAGCTTCTGGCCTTCTCTAATCATATCCAAGAAATCGTTGTTCACTTGCAACTTGCCCAACATCACGCAATCTGCCGAAGTCTCGCAAACCATGCTCAAATCTCTGAACTGCTCAATAAGTTCCATTTCTTTCACCATCAAAGCCGACATATGAATTGTTTTTCTGCTCAAAGCATCTGCTACCACATTTGCCTTCCCCGGATGATAACTTAGGCTAAAATCATAATCCTTCAAGAACTTCAACCATTTTCTCTGCCTCATATTCAGCTCTTTATGGTCAAACAGATACTTTAGACTTTTATGATCGCTAAACACCTCAAACCTTGAACCATACAAATAGTGCCTCTAGATCTTTAACACAAAAACTACCGCAGCCAACTCAAGATCATGAGTAGGATAATTCCTTTCATGCACCCTCAGTTGTCGTGAAGCATACCCACCACCTTACCATTCTGCATAAGAACTCCGCCTAATCCCATCTTAGACGCATCACAATACACCACAAATGGTTCACTCGGAGTCGGCAACACTAACACCGGTGTCGTAGTCAATATCTTCTTCAATTCTACAAAGCTTTCTTCACAAGCGGCATCCCACACACAAGCTTGGTTCTTCCTCGTCAACTAAGTCAATGGCAACGCCAAAGTAGAAAACCCCTCAATGAATCTTCGATAGTATCCTGCCAAACCCAAAAAGCTTCTAACTTCCATCGTTGTCTTCGGCGGCTCCCACTGTAACACTGCACTCACCTTTGATGGATCTACCGATATACCATCACCAGATATCACATGCCCCAAGAAACTCACCATCTTCAACCAGAACTCACACTTAGACAATTTCACAAACAACTTATTATCCTTCAGCACTTGCAAAACAATTCTCAAATGTCCAGCATGCTCTTTCTCAGACTTAGAATAAATCAGTATATCATCAATGAACACAACAATAAACTGATCCAAATAAGAATGGAAGATTTGTTTCATATACTCCATAAACACTCCCGACGCATTTGACACTCCGAAAGGCATTACCGCATACTTGTAATGTCCATATCGAGTTCTAAATGTTGTCTTCTGAATATCACCTTCTTTCACTCTGACCTGATGGTAACCCGACCTCAAGTCAATCTTACTGAACACCCGAGCTCCCACCAACTGATCCATCAAATCATCAATCCTTGGAAGAGGATATTTGTTCTTGATGGTCACTTTATTCAACTGGCGGTAATCGATGCACATACGGATACTACCATCCTTCTTCTTCACCAACAAAACTGGAGCTCCCCACGGCGACACACTCGGTCTGATAAACTTTCTATCCAACAACTCTCCAATCTGAGACTTTAATTCGGCTAACTCCACTGCCGACATCCTGTACGGCGCCATAGATATAGGTCTCGTACCAGGTACAAGATCAATGCTAAACTCAACTTCTCTCTTCGGAGGTAACTCTGTAATATCATCAGGGAACACTTCAGGAAATTCATTCACCACCGCCAACTCCTTCAGTGACGCTTTGCTGTCAACAGATAATGATGCAAATAAAGCAAACATTTTAGCTTCATCCTCTAACAAGGTCCTTAATTCCTTACTAGACAAGGAATCCGCCAAAGCTTCTTCTTCTGGAGTAAGAAACAACAACACCTTCCAGAAACAATCGATGTAGACTCGGTTAAACTCCAAGCAGTTCATACCCAGAATAACATCCAACATACCAAGCGGTAAGCAAATCAGATCCACCCCAAAATCTCGACCAAAAATAGTCAGTGGACACTTCAAACACACCAAAGAAGTAGTCACTGAACCAACAGAGGGAGTTTCAATAGTCATCCGCCGCTCAAGAATAGTCGGCACCAAGCCTAACCTCCTCACACAATCAACAGAGATGAACGAGTGGGTTGCACCCGTATCAATAATAGCAAACAAGGGAACATTATTGATGAAACAAGTACCTCGGATAGAACGCTCCTCACTGGCAGCTTGAGTTCCCACCACCGCAAACACTTTACCACTGGTCTGAGACACCTGAGACGGCTTCGGCTTCTCGCAATGCGTACTGATGTGGCCCTTCTCACCACAGTTATAACAGGTAGGCATAGCGGCCCGACAATCAGCCATCATATGGCCTGGCTTACCACACTTGAAACACTTCTTCACCTCTTGAGAACAATCATTGGCACGATGACCAGCGCCACCACACCGAACACACTTCACACCAGCAGACGCTCTCCCTTCTCCAGGCTTCTTATCATTAGCACCCTTAAACTTCCCTTTACCAGCAAGAACACTGTAAGGAGTACCACCAAACCTCTGCTTACCCTTACGGTCATTTGCAGCCTTGTAATGCGCAATCCTGGCCCGATTATCATTATCATAAATCCCGCTTCTGCTTATCAGCTCAAGATAATCCCTGATCTTCTGACAAGCAATTCCCATCTTAACTTCCAGACGCAACCCATTCTCAAACTTCAAACACTTGGAGGTCATCGCTTTGTCAGTATTGTAATGAGGACAATACTGCACCAACTCTTCAAACTTAGCGGCATACTCAGCCACCGTCAGATTGCCCTGCTTTAGCTCCAGAAACTCTATCTCCTTAGCACTCCGGATATCCTCCGGAAAATACTTCTCCAGAAAACCAATTTGAACCACATCCCAAGTAATTTGAGTTCCTGCAGTCTCCAACCTATGGCGACTGTTGTCCCACCAAGCTTCCGCTTCACCCTCTAACATGTGAGTATCGAACCTCACCTTCTTCTTATCGCTACAACCCATCGTCCTGAAAATCTTCTCAATCGCCTTCAGCCACTTCTGAGCAGCTTCCGGATCCAGAATCCCTCCTTGGAACGTCGGCGACTTGTTACTCTGAAACTGCGCCAAATCTCGGAATTGCGCACCCGCAACTTGGTTCTGATTAGCAACCACCTGCGTCATCGCTTGCATAGCTGCAGCCAACACATCATCATTCCTTCTCGCCATACTGCTCAACAACAACAACGCCAGGTTAACAGATAAACAAAATCTATCCTACAGACAAACTCAACTACTACACTGGCCGGACGGACCGACCTGCTCTGATGCCAACTTGTAACATCCCGTTTACCAAAAATAAAATAAATACAATTTAAATCAAAACAATTATTAGAGTTGCCACACCAAAACGGGATATCACAAAAGAAAACTCCAACATAACGCTTCATTAAATGAATTTAACAATTAACAACGGAAAATGTCATATATATATATATATATATATATATATATATATATATATATATATATATATATATATATATATATATATATATATATATATATATATATATATATATATATATATATATATATATATATATATATATATATATATATATATATATATATATATATATATATATATATATATATATATATATATATATATATATATATATATATATATATATATATATATATATATATATATATATATATATATATATATATATATATATATATATATATATATATATATATATATATATATATATATATATATATATATATATATATATATATATATATATATATATATATATATATATATATATATATATATATATATATATATATATATATATATATATATATATATATATATATATATATATATATATATATATATATATATATATATATATATATATATATATATATACATACATCATATACATCATATTCGGCCATCCCCCCAAAGTATACAAAACATCATCAATGGATCCATCAAAACATGATAGGACACAGAGTAAAAACAAAATCATCACCTAAACAATAAACTCCGCAAAGCCCCGTGTTACGTATCAGAGCATCCCTACGACTCGACTCACCACTATCCAAGCTAGCTACGCACCTGGATTATCTGTACTTCCGAAGAAGCACAAACCACAACAACAACAACAAGGGGTGAGAAATCATGATCAAAATATAGCCGTAATAATGTACATGAATTAAAAGGTAGTAACTAATGCAATTAGCATTCAACATACATCAATCCGGACCTACTGTCCAACACCAACACAGCACACAAGCCAATGCAACCATATGCAACACAACACCATGATATGCGGTACCGACTCACTGGTTCATTCAATCGAACCCGGATAGATCGCATACACCCACCAATGGCAATGATCTATCCCCACTATGCTCCCCTTCGAAGTACGGGCAATCAAACCCGGATAGATCACATACACCCACCAATGGCAATGATCTACCCTCACCAAGCTCCCCTTCGGAGTACGGGCAATCAAACCTGGAATAGATCACATACACCCACCAATGGCAATGATCTATCCCTATCATGCTATGCACACACCAATGCACAACAACAATCCAAGCACACAAGGTGCACACGATCCATCTGATCACATCACCCAGCATCATATATATTACACAACAAATAAACACAAACACACTAAGTGCACAACAATTAACTCAAGTAAATAATCAATAAATGATCGCAATAGATCCATGGTTTAGTTAATATTTACTTAAACAATGACTCCCAAAACATATTAGATATAAAAATATTTGGCAACTAATTATATTGTCTATACTATGTTATATATCTATTCATTAGCTTTCCAACACTTCGAACGGGGACTAAAACCGACTTACGGATTAAAAGTTATGGCCAAAATCGTCGGAACAAAAATTTCTAATTTTCAACTTTTATACAGCATGCAATCGATTGCTGTATTAGTGAAATCGATTGCTTGACTCAATTTTTTCAAATTTTAGCCACTGTTTTGATGTGCAATCGATTGCTCACTTGGTGCAATCGATTTCTTATTGTAGGTTTTCGAAAAATTATGCAGAAAATTGTATTTTTCACCAACCCTTCCCTCTTTGCTACCAAAATCAATCCCCACATGTTTGGGTATTTACCAAACTCGAAAATCCACTAAATCATGAGTATTCTATGAGTTTCCTTCCTACATAAACTTCTACTGTTCAGAAACGGCAACACTCTCTGAAATCATCCGATTTCACCCAAACAAGTTCCCACAGCACCAGACTAACATTCCACGACTTAGCTACAAAATCTATTCTAGATTCTACCCAATAAAACATCAACTCTAATAATTTAATCATTTTCGGCTTAAAATTGCAAACTACTCGAAACCCCACAAATCATCCGAACAATTACTCTACCATCACATGCAACAAGTTCAACATATCAGTAACCATTCAGAATCTCAACAATATCTCAATTATGTTCATCAAAACCTATGGGGTTAGGGAAAACCCCTCTACCTAGAATTCATGCAACATACCGAATTCGACCCGTCCCCCCCCCCCCCCCTTACCTCGATAACTCGATCAGATGCTGAAAACTCTTGAAGAATCAGAAATCTTGGCCTCCTCTCTTCTCCTCTTTGATTCTCCTCTTCACTCTTGTTCCAATTGACCGTGCTTCTCTTTTCTTTTTTTCACCGTGTTTTTCCTTCTTCTCTTCTTAATCGTGTTCCTCTTCTTCTATTTCCTTTTCTCCTTTTTCGCCCAAACAGCCCCTAATACCCCTTACTACTTATTCCATTAATAATAATAATAATAATAATAATAATAATAATAATAATAATAATAATAATAATAATAATAATAATAATAATAATAATAATAATAATAATAATAATAATATTTCTATTATTCATTAAATTATCATTATCATTAATAATTTTATTATTAGTCTTAAACTCCAAAGTTATCAATTAAACTCCAACTTAAGGGTACCTTCCCCGCACTCGAACACACCCCCACAAACACACCGCAAATAAAAATAAAACAGAAAAACTAGATAATTAAAATGAGCGTTACAAATAACACCTCAGCACACGCTTCCTGTGTATCTCAACCTTAACTGGATCACCATCTTCCTGGCGTGCAACAGCGAACGCCTCACCAAAATGATGCATCAAAAAGGAGAACCTCACATGAGCCCCTCTGGTCTTATCCACCTCCTCAAGCGCATCTAGTGGATCAGTCCCATGCTCTTCCACCAACATCTTTCTTGCATCCTCCTTCTTCATCCTACCATGAAGGAAGAGGGTACCCCTAATCGGTATATGTAACAAACAAGAGATGTTATCCAGTGTAATCGTGATCTCGTCGTACGGTAGATGGAAGGATGACGTCTCAGGGTGCAATCTCTCTGCAAAGCCCATCAGCATCCCGTTGTGGATCAGACTGTAACCGATCTCACAAAGGTCTGTCAAACCAGAGGTAGCAAGGACATCCTGGAACCAAGCCTCCCATGGTTGATCCAAAGATAATATCTTCTGCCCATGGTTATAGAACTTCTGCGGTTAACGAGTTTGAAAATTTCCATAAATAAGAAACAATGGTACAAATTATAAATTTTCAATGAGAAAAAAAAGAAATAATCTGAGTAATGTTACCTCTCCATCCCAGACATGTCTGGCAGTATGGTCCAGTATGGTCAGCGTACCATGTCAGCAATGGCATATCTGAGGGACCCCTTGGGAAACCCTTAGGCTCATCATCATCGTCGTCACCAGCATCCTTCGATGGTGAGTCATCACCCTCTGGAGGTGGCACCGGATCAACATCATCGACAAGAGGAGGAACATGAGTATCTCGATGAGGCCTACGAGAGGACAGGGCCTGTGATAAACCCTCAGCTGAATCCTGACGCCTCCGGGATAAAGAAGTGGAAGATGGGGTGGGATGCGAGGTCGAGGGAGTGTCCTGGGCATGTGCTAAAGAAGGTTGTACAATAGGTTGTGCCTCAGCTGTATCGGCCTCAGTAACGGTGTGTGATACCCTAATTTTTACCCCTAAGATCCCACTTCATTTGGATCATTACATACACAAACAAAATCAGCTTTGGTTCTCCTACCTGTAGGTTTGCTTTTGAGGGAGATCACCAAGCATCTATGTGTTTCTCACTTGCTTTATGTTTACTAACCTCTAACCAAAATACCAAAAATATGTGGCAATTGTTTGTTTCTTTTTCTCTGTGTGTTTAAGGTTTTACAGGGTTATCAAAAGCAAAGGTATGGCTTAGAGTCAAGTGTAGATATTCAATTATGATCAAGATCATATAGAAGTTTGACCTAATCTGGGTCAATCCATCAAAGAATTACTTGAATTGCAAGTTATTTACATCAGCGGGCTATTTTCTCAGGCCAGTGCATCCAAGATCAAGTTGTTTTATGAATAATTCATCAGGTTATCAAACTATGATTTATGAAAAGTCTGGTTCAAAATCAGTATCAAATGGCCCATCGATCCAAACTATGTTCAACCTGTGGATTTATTTTCCATGAGATTTATTCAGACAAATTCTAAGTAATTTAGTTTTAACTGAAGATTCAGAGATTTGTTTGTACAAGTCAAGTTTGGTGGATATTCAATCAAGATGTTTTTTTTAGATGAAAGTACAAAGTATGGTTGATGACTTCTTTGTGATCGTCTTGTTGCATATTCAATTATTTTTTGCTTACAAGTTGATTTAGATCCATTTTTATGGAGGTATTCATTCAAGTGTGCCATTTCCAAGTGATTCTAATTAAAGGTATTGATCTTTGGATTCATCATGACATCAATTTCTTAAGAATTTGTTTTATTCAAGAATTTGATTCAAGATAAAGTTGGAAGAGTCATGTATATGGCTTACTTAGAATACAAGTTACAAGTGATAAGTTCAAGGCGTAATCAAAATGTTCAAATCATTGATACAACTTGCTTGTGGGTTTTAAAGGTATGGAATGTTGTCGAGAAGCACAAAAAAAAGGAGATTATACCTTGATAATTCATGGTAAATATGCTCATGAGGAAACTCTAGCAACTTCTCCTTTTGCTGGAAAGTACATAATTGTGAAAAATATTGCAGAAGCATCTATGTTTGCTGTGGTGGATAAAAAGACTTTTCTTTTTGTTAGCGAAGAAAACTATGATAACAGGGCAAGTGATTTCATTTTCAATACAGTGGTTTCTACTGAGTCTTGTATTTTGGGCGAGACAACTCAAGTATGTGAAAATAACAAATTTATCAAGCAGGGAGGGCATTGGAACATATTAACGAGGCATTGATGATCAACATGTACTCTGAAAAGTTGCTTGAAATGAAAGCAGAGGCTCTTTTAATGCTTTGTAGATATGAGGAGGGGATTCAGCTGTGTGACGAGACCTTTAACTCAGCTGAGAAGAAGGCTTGTCCAATGGCTTCTGGTTGCCAAGCCAGATTTCTGGATGAATCAAAACTCTCAAAATCTTCTACTTCAGACAATGGAGGTGTTCAATTATGCTTAAAGCCTATTTTCACCATGGAAAGCTTGAATAAGGTCTTTCTTTGCTGGAACAACAAGAGGAAAGGGTGTCATCCATAAACAAGAGTGGAAGCAAAGTTTTGGCGTCACTTATACCACTAGCTGCCACTGTACGTGAGCTTTTGCATCATGAGACCACAGGATGAAGCATGTTGACTCGCTTCCATGCAAAAAGGGTTTTAAAATTTCATGACACACTCTTGGCAAGCTATCATCAAAGTGAAGTCAAATTTTCCGAGCTTACATTGGACGTCTATAGAATGATACAATGTTTAGAATGGGATCCTAGTGGATTATTCTACCAAAAACGTATAGTTAAACCTAAGGAGAATGGTGATGTGATTGATCATTCTGGAGCTTCTGGGATAATAGACATGAACCTTGCCACAGATATGACAGATCCAAACACACCTTATAATCCTACAAAGGCTACTTTGTATCGTCCATCTGTGACACACGTGATAGCAGTTATGGCCATAATTTGTGAGGAGCTTCCTTCAGGAAGTGTTATGCTAGTATATCTTTTAGCCCCAGGTAAGGCTGGTGCTCATAATGGTGAGCCGTCCAAATATTCAACACACAAAGTCCTTTCTCAGTCTTCCGATGAACTAAACTCTGGAATATCAGAATCTCAAAATAATGGCACATAGTTGATATTTTCCAACAAGCTTAAACATCATTTAAATTCAAAATCTTGTTTCAAAGGAGATAACAAGTCCAAGCCTCTGCGAGCTTCACGCAAAAACAAGCTATTATGAGCTATACGCAGTCGCTTCATGCCATGCTCCTAGCTGTTGCGTCACAAAATAAGCCATTCACAAATTGTAGCTTGACAATGTAGATTGATGCAGAAAATTGTATGAAGAGTATCTAGAGTGGTCACCTAAAAATTGCTATGCATGGACAAGTTATGCAGAGTTTTAAGCTACAACTATTGACGAGAGCTTAAACTTATCAGAATAAGAACAAAAGGAGCAGATGAGGCTATTCTTCCATATGCACGTGTTGTGGAACATTATGCTCACTTGGGATTACGTACACTATGCTTGGCTTGGCATGAGTTAAAGAGAAATGAATATCAAGAATGGTCTTTGATGTTTAAAAGTGCAGTAGCACTTCAAGATGGACGTCTATTAGATTTGCCGCCATCTGTAGTTTTTTATAAAGTTTGTTCTCGGTCAAGATCTTGATTTGCATGAGAGTCTTTACATTAATGCTGAACTTGGGAAAACTTTGCAAGAGTTGAATGCTTTTGTTTGCCGAAAACATGATATAGAATCTGTTGGTGGCAGTTATACTGGTACAGTGGCAATTTGCATTATCGTGGAGTTCCAGTTGATTTTGTCACAATTCTTGACATAAGTGGTAGCATTACAGGTTCAAAGATTCTGTTGCTGAAGCAAGTTATGAGTTTTGTCATACAAAATCTAAGTTCCTCAGACTGTCTTTCTATCGTTGTGTTCACCTCAATAACGCGCCATATATTCCCTCTACGACGGATGAATGATGTTGGACGCCAACATACATTACGCATAGTTAACATTTAAGCTCCAACTGGTGGTACAGATATTGCTACAGGATTGGAAAAAAGGAGTCAAGATATTTGTTGACCGTCGATGGAAAAATCCAATGTGGGATATCATGTTACTAACTGATGGACAAGATACTCATAATATTTGTCTTCTGACTCGTAGTAGAGAAGCATTGCTCGAACTGATGACAATTCCAAATCTGTTTGGTTCAAGGACCATGAAAATGTGGTCATCAACTTCAATCTCAATCTGAGATGCCTTATGTCCAGACCAACTTTGACTCAAGGGAGACGAGAACATGCTAGGGCGACTTCAGTTGTTGGCGGACACCTCGCAACAATTGCGGAGAGCCTTTCTGAGAGAAATTTGTAGATGAATGCAGTTCTTGGAAGGATTCTTTCACAACAGAAGAGTTGGCTTGTCACCATTCAGAAGATGAAGATTGTATATATTTGACATACACAGACATCACCCAATTTTTGTTTGAAGACTCATCTTGTCTCAAAGAATTTAATCAATGGTTTTCTAAGCAACTCAACACATGGCCATTTTGACTTGTTGCTAAGAAGGAGTTATCGAAGCTAATTTCTATGGTATCTTGGTGGCGCCAAACTGCTGATTTATGTCGGTGCCTTGGTTTGTCGAAGAAGATGCCTGGTGTGATTGAAGTTTTAGTAAACAGTGGGTGGCAAATTGATGCCGTTAACTTGGCTTTGGTAAATTGATGCCGTTAACTTGGATTTGGAATTTGATCTTATAGAACAATTTTCATCTATTCCATTTGCTTCAGTCCGCTTCACTTAAGTCCGACATAACCGTCACATCCACCGATTCGAACAATGATATAGATGAGTATGATGATGAAAGTATGAAAACTTTTTTTTTTGATACAAAGATAGAGAGGTTAGCATTTTCAAAGATTTGGATATTCTTGTTGATAACCTAGTTGTTGTTATTGGAAGCGCATGAAAAAGGAAGACATCACTCATATCTGCAATGCTTGAAGAGTTTCCTCCAATTGCGGATTCAACTGTTGTCATGAGAGGAACAGTTTCTTATATACCTTAAGTTTCATGGATTTTTAATGCAACAATACAAGATAAAATTTTTGTTTGGTTCTGCCTTTGACCCAATAGGATATGAAAGAGTAATAAATGTGACTGAACTGCAACACAACTTAGAATTACTATCATTCAGCTCACAATATTATTGACTAGTGAGTCCAAGGTTTATGTTTTAGATGCTTTGAGGAGTATGCTGTCTGTTGTTTTTCTTAGTGATCTTCTACGTGATGGCAGTGCTGCGAGAGATGTGATCCATACGATGAAAACTATTAAGCCTCATACATCCAAGCTGAAATAAAGCCTTACGTCACACCAAGCCGTTTCCAAGTCAAAAAGCCATGTACCGATACACGAGCTGCAAAGTGAAATTCCAATACATCATTTAAGCTGATAATCCACGTCACATATAAGCCACAAAGAGAAAAATAATAAACTAAACAAAAAGAGTTCAACTTCAAGTCACACACACAATACCAATTCAAAACGACATAAAAAAAATCACACGCAGCTTGCATCAACGGATTCAATTGAAACGCAACAGAAAGTTCAAAAACGTCAAATTGCTTCACTCCTCTCATTCTATAAATAAGAGAGCAATTCATTCATTTTTTAAAGCTTAAAAAAAAAGCCACTAAAACTCTGCTATTTTTTCTCTCCATTTCTCACTGCGAAATTGTTTCTAACTTCATCTCTTCCTCTAATTCCATTCTTTGAATTCACTAAGATTTCAAATCAAGTTCAATCCAGAATCACTAGAAGAAGAATAAGGAAGCTCAATTGATTCTTACCTGAGCCATTGAAGGTAGTTTGAGCTTCGCTGTCATTTTCGATCCGTTAGTTTTCGTTACGGTTCTTTGATTTGTTGATATCGATGCGTGCGGTTTTAGATTTCGATCTGTTCCACGCTAATTTTGTATTTCACCGCTCCGATTTAATTGAGCTTCGAATGTTGGCTATGGATCCATGGATCCATGGAGAACATTTCCTTAGTTGGGCCGTGCGGCCCTTTTAGATATCATCCTCTTTTTATTTAATTTTAAAACCTCCCTCTCCTTTTTCTTTTAATTTTCCTTTTATTTATTTTAATTTAAAACTATTTTTATTAATTTATTCTTCTTCTTCTTAATGTTTTTTTATATAGATTTTAATTTTTATGTTAATCCTTGTATTTTGAATTTTTATTTTAAATAAATTTTCTTGAAAAAATCATTAAAAATATCATAGTTCTTGATTTTTATTTTCATGTGAATTCTTATTTTGATTGATTATTGGTTTTGGATCTTGAATCTTGATAAGATTTCATAAATATCAGTGGAATTTGGGTGTCGATTTTATCCACCAAGAGAGGTGATTGATATTGATGATGATTTAATCGGTTTAAGATTCAAATTGTTGGTTCTTTTCATCTTGACCTATTTCTTCTTCTTTTTCTTTTGATCGATGAAATCTATGGATCATGGATTGTTGATTGTCAAGGTTGTTTAATCTTCATTATTTCAAATTTATGGACGAATGATCATTGAGATAATTCTCCGTACTTTGGAATAGTGATAAATTAGCTTTGATTAATCGATAAAAATCTTGATTAAGATGACATCACTACCTTCTTTTCTTTTTGTGTGGTATTGCTTTTGGAGAATAATCTACATATCAATTCTCTAGCACGCATTAGCACTAACATTTTTATTGATCGACCTCAGATAGTCGTGATTTTTATATAAATTCGATTATGATTGCTTAACATAGCGCTAAATTATCCCGTAATCAGAAAATGATCATTCGTGGCTCAAACTTATGTTTGAAAATCCAAGTATGGTTGATTATTTGTCTTAGGTCCATTATCTATGAAACTTGTTGTTAGGAGACTTTGATTTTATTAATCCTCTAATGACTTTACATTAACCTTGGTCTAAGTGCAAGAGTTAACCATCGTTGATCATTTGTTCTAACAACTAATTACTAACTCACTAACAATATCTGTGTATAAATTTTGTTTATGTTTTCTTCTT
Organism: Lathyrus sativus; assembly: GCA_963859935.3. Classification (NCBI taxonomy): domain Eukaryota; kingdom Viridiplantae; phylum Streptophyta; class Magnoliopsida; order Fabales; family Fabaceae; genus Lathyrus; species Lathyrus sativus. Next base: position 174,199,881 of record OZ012741.1, read on the forward strand.
GTTCCCTATCTCTCTTTTATTCTTTTATGCTCCATTATTACCATTTCATATCATATTATTGTTTGTGTTTCCATTCTCTTTTTCTTTTATCCACTTGGACCATATCTTGTTCAAAACACTAATAAAGGATTAAACCCCCTAAAAAAACTTGGTGCTCTCAATTTTGTGGTTATCCTCGTGGACTGTTCTTAGACCTCAAACTTCTTGGATCATTATTAGAACCTTGGAATTAGATTTAGGACTTTGTCCCTATGCTTGGATTATTGTGGATATTGACCTTTATTTGGCTCGCTCATTAGCTTATGCTTCAAATCGGATGGAATTCTTATTTCGCTAATTATGAAGTGTGCTACAGTTTGGTTAGATCCTTCTTATCTCTAGATTTTATTTTGCTTTCTAGGTTATTAACTTCATCTCCTCCCCTTCTTAAAATTTCAAAACATTCTCCTTCTTCAGAACCTCCTTGCTTTCAAACTTCAAACCGCTTTCACAATAAAACCTTGACTGTGTCAAGTGATTTTCAAACTTTGTTTTCTTAATAAATGTCAATCAATGTTAATCATATTTTTGACAAATTTCAAAAAGATATAAAAAAAACACTTCACCTCATTCAAACTTTTTGTGCCTTTGTACACTTTTCATTTTAAAACTTTTCATAAAGTTTAGACATGAGTCATTTCCATAGTTGAGATATAATTATCCTATTCCCCATAGTATTTAATATGTTGACATTTTCCACTTAGATATTGAGTGATAGACTTGTTGATTTTAATCTAAGCAAAATCCTCCATCTTTAGGTGATGCAAATGTTGTCCTATACTAGCGGGTGACTAGTCGTAGTTTTCTCCTTAAAATGACGACTTGCACTTACATTTAAAATCAATCATAACCAAATTTTTTGTTATTTGTACCATGAACTACGAGGTTTTGATCCTATATTGCACTTTGTGGGTACGTAGGCATGAGGCGATAAGTCTCTCCAAACACAAAAATCTTAAAAAAATTTCTCTTCTCATCTCCTCAATCTCTTTTTATACAAACCTTTTTCAAACCAAAAAGCGTAGATATTTCAAAGGGTTCCTATAGAGTACTATAGACGTTTTGGATGCTAACACCTTCCTATTGCGTAACCAACCCCCTTACTCAGATCTTTGTTCTTGTTCTTGTTTTAGAATTCTTTGGTTTTGTTTGCTCTTTTTCCTTTCCTTTTTGGATAAAATAATAGTGTGGTGGAGACTCTTACATTTTGAGTTAAGTTAATCAATAATTACACTCACAATTTTTTCGCTACAGAAAAGTGGCGACTCTGCTGGGGACAAAAACTCTAATGGATTTTTCCTACTTTGATTTATTTATCGCTTTTTGTTTGATTTGTTTGATTTTGCTTGTTTTGTTTTGGTGCCTGGTGATCTGTGTGGTGAGATAAGTCCTATATCCGAACTTGAGTGCACTTATGATAGGAGGGTGGTATAGTCTTGTTGGCTTACGTGGAGTAGTCCTTACTAATATGACTTGAGATCCCCCGCTCAGTGGAGGCCCCTTTGGAATTACTGATGTCTTACGAGTAGTCTTAATTGGCATCACTTTTTCCAACCTGGGAGCCTAAGAATCTGAGGACCTTAGAACCCTTTAAACCATCTTGACCTTAATAGGACGTGGTGCAGTGGATATTCATGTGTAGACTTGAATGAGTTATTACACGATACCACACTCAAACGAGTTTCTCTTGAGAATATTGTTGGCCGACGAGTAGTCGTTTAAGCCTATAATATCCAAAAAATGGAATTATGACTCTGGGAACTTTTTAGAACCTTGTTCTATAAGTGATGATATAACCTTAATACATACTATTGTGGGCTGGTTCTTACCTTTGGCTCCATGCTCGTGCCGAACCTTTGAACCTTTGTATGATCTTGTTTGTGGGTGTTGCATCTTGCACTCATGCATTCATGGGCATTTTGTTTCAGTCGGTTTTTAAGGATCTCAAAGATTTTCTTTTGCAAACATCACAGATTTTGTGATCATGGACATTGGAAGAAGAAATACTCAGAAGTATGGTTTATGAGCTCCTGATCTCACAGATTTGAGAAAGCTAGTGTCCTTGGTAGTTAATCGTTCAGGCTTCAGATCTCGTTATAGGAGACTTCTATTTGTTCTTTCTACCAACATTGAAAACAAAATTCTGAATACCCTTATGCAGTTCTATGATCCTATCTATCGATGCTTTAGTTTTCCCGATTATCAGCTTATGCCAACCTTGGAGGAGAATGCTTATCTGTTTGGTGTACCAGTTTCTAATAAGGTTCCGTATACTGGTTTAGAGGAAGTTCTTAAGCCCTAAGATATTGCTGCAGCTACCCATTTGACGGAATCTGATATTGATGTTAATATGATGGTTAAGGGAGGCATCAAGAGTTTGACTTCTAAGTTCTTAACTGGGAAAGCCACTTTATTTGCTAACGCTGGTCGCACGTTAACGTTTGAGGCTATATTTGCTTTGCTTATCTATGGACTAGTCTTGTTCCCTAATGTTGACAACTTTGTGGATGTTAACGCTATTAGAGTTTTCTTGATTGGGAACCCTGTTCCGACTTTACTTGGTGACACCTATTTCTCCATCCATAGTAGAACTTCTAAAGGGAACGGTACCATTGTTTGTTGTACACCTCTGCTGTATAATTGGTTCATTTCGCATTTGCCACAGTCATTTGTTTTTAGTGAGAACAAGGATTGTTTAAGGCGGTCTCAGAGGATCATGTCTCTTACTCCTGCTGATATTACTTGGTCTTCTTCTGTTTATGACAATGTCCAAATTATTGATAGTTGTGGGGAATTCTCCAATGTTCCTCTTCTTGGAACACAAGGTGGAATTAACTACAACCCCAGTTTAGCTCGCTGTCAGCTTGGTTATATGTTGAAGGATAAGCCTAAAAATATTCTATTAGAGGGTTTATTTTTTCAAGGAGGGAGTGACTCTCTTGGTTTGAGGAGAAGAATGGCTCATGCTTGGACTAAGATTCATAGGTTGGGTAGAGAAGAGCTTGGAAGACAAGTTTTCATTGCCTTGGAATCTTATACACTTCGTGTGAAGAAGAGAGCTATGGAGCTCAAAATGCCTTATCCTTTTGAGAAACCCATGATTACAGTGGTCACTAAGCCACTCCCTGTTGCTTTTGATGATGTGAAGACTCTTCAAGATTATTTGGCTAAGATGAAGCAATAGAAATATATGTGGGAAGGTAAGTTTCAAGCTTCTGACAAGGAGAAGATGGACTTGCAAAAGCATATGAAAGGAGAAAGATGACTTGATTAAGTTGCTTGAGAGGCGCATTATAAAGAGACTTGTAGATTATTTATTTTCCTCTATTACTTCATCATCACATACTCCTATTTCCAGTGCTTGGAAAGGTATTGTGGATCATCTCGTGTTAGAGAAGACCACCATGAAGGAAAACTATGAGAGAGAGATTAAGAGACTCCGAAGGAAGTATCAGCTCGAATCATTATCAGATGTTCCTTAGGACCTAGCTTTTTCTTATTTGAATTTTGATATTGTGTAACTTGTAATTCCAAGTGTAGCTCTTTCCAATATTCAATGAAATGAGATATTTATCAGTATTTCAAAAAGTGTTATTTCTTTACGATGTTTGTAATTGCTTTATATCTTAAAGATCCTTGGAGACTGATTGAAACATTTGTATTTTGCATTCGCATCATTGTGCATTGTATTTTTCCTTTTCCAGGTGTCTTATTATTTCTTTTGGTCTTCGTTTAGCCAAGCTGTCGCATCACTATAACACTCGAGCCAATTTCAAGAAAAAAGATGGATAAGTTACAACAAGAGAACTGCGAGCTCCGTGAAGAGGTGACAACTTTGAAGGATAGTTTAGAAAGACTCACTGCTGCAATGAGAGCTCTAGTGGCTGCTCAGGATCAGCCACCACCACCTCCCCCTTCTCCCGTGTAGAGAATTATGATTTCTGAGGTCAGATCAACGCCCATTTCTATGGCCCCGATTAATGCTCCTCAATATCAGATGCCTATTAGTTTCCCTTGGGGCATGCCTTTGAATTATGTTCCAGAGGGATATCGACCTCATGCTTTTGAAGGTCCAAGAGTTTCTGCTATTATGGTTGTACCACCTCCTGTGGTTAACATTATTCCTAATGCTGAGATTCCGGTTGTTCCTACCGTCATACCTGTGCTACTACCCGTAGTTCACACTATGCCTTATGCTGAAGAAAATATTTTCCACACTGCTCCAAGCGAGAGTATGGATGTTATTGATCGTATGGATGATTTTCAAGATCATTTTGCTGAGATGTAGGAAGGAATCAGGGCTTTAAGAGGAAAAGTGTTTTTTTGGAAAGAATGCTCACGAGCTTTGTCTTGTTCTAAATGTGAAGATTCCTGCCAAGTTCAAGGTTTCGGGTTTTGAGAAATACAAAGGGAACACTTGTCCACAAAGCCATTTGGTCCTGTATGCCAGAAAGATGTCTACCTATACTGACAACCATCAGTTGTTGATTCATTATTTCTAAGATAGTCTTATCAGTGTTGTACTGAGATGGTATATGGGACTTGATAGTTCCCAATTCAAGACATTTAATGATCTCTATGAAGCTTTTGTCCATCATTATAAGTATAATCTAGGTATGGCACCGGACCGTGATCAACTTCGTGCAATGTCTCAGAAAGAGAAAGAAACTTTAAAGAGTATGCACAAAGATGGCGTGAGATTGCAGCTCAGATAAGCCCTCCGCTTGAAGAGAAAGAGATGACCAAGATCTTCCTGAAGACTTTGGGACCGTTTTACTATGAAAGGATGGTTGCGAGTGCTCCTAGTGATTTCACGGAAATGGTTAATATGGGAATGCGATTAGAGGAAGCTGTCTGTGAGGGACGTCTTATAAAAGGAGGTAGTTCTGGAAGTACGAAGAAGTTTGGTCTTGGGTTTTCTAAGAAAAAGGATGGAGAAACTAATTCCATCTATCAAGAGAGGTCTAGAAGACGCAGAGATATAAACAATAATGATAGTCATCGTCAGCAACAAGTAGCGTCTGTTACACCCGTCATCAGTGTCGTTCCTGCCACTCAAGCTACTTCAATTTATCAACCATGTTTCCAACAAAAAACAAATCAACAAGGTCGTACGCAGAGGAAAGCACAATTTGATCCAATTCCAATGACGTATACTGAATTATTTCCAGCTTTGATAAAGAAGAATTTGGTTCAGACTCGTGATCCACCGAATGTTCGTACTGATATTCCATGGTGGTATAAGCCAGATGCCCATTGTGTATTTCATCAGGGCGCCCTGGGGCATGATATTGAAAATTGTTATCCTCTAAAATATGAAGTTGCAAAGCTCGTTAAAAATGGTATTCTATCTTTTGAAGATACCAATCCCAATGTGCAATCAAATCCGTTTCCTAATCATGGTAATGCAACTGTCAATATGGTATATGAGTGTCTTGGTACATACCAAAATTTTAATATTCTTTGGATTCAGAGGTCGCTTGTTGAAATGCACGCTACTTTGAGCGAATTCCATGATATTGAGCATGATTATGCCGCTTGTTGTATTTGTTCCATGAACCCCCGTGGGTGTGTGATTGTGAAGAGGGACTTACAAAAGATGATTGATTAGAATTTGATTCAGGTTACTACAAATATAAATGAAGTTGAGAATGAGGTAAATGTCATAGTTCTGCGTTTTAACATCCCAGAAGGAGTTGTAATTTCTTACAATAGTCAGAAATCTGCTGTGACACCTTTGGTTATCTGTTTTCTTGGCCCGGTACTGTATGAATCAGATAAAGTTGTTCCCTACAAATACAATGCTACTATGTTAGAGGATGGAAAGGAGGTTCCCATTCCTTCTCTTCCTTCAGTTGTGACTATTGTTGATGTAGGACGCGTGACCAGAAGTGGTCGAGTATTTGCTAATGTACCCTCTAAGACAAGCGAAGATGTTGTGGGTAAGCAAACTCAATTTAAAACTTCTGTTGAATCCGGTCAATCAACTGACGTGAACCAAAAATCAGATAATGATGAGGTATTGAAATTGATCAAAAAGAGTGAATATAATGTTGTGGATCAACTGTTGCATACACCGTCAAAAATATCTATTTTATCCCTGTTAATGAGCTCTGAGGATCATCGAGAGTCTCTGTAGAAAATATTGGAACAAGCTTATGAAGATCATGATGTGACTGTTAACCAGTTTGATAGCATTATTGCCAATATCACTGCGTGTAATAAACTGAGCTTTTGTGATGAAGAGTTAATCGAGCATGGAAGAGATCATAATTTGGCTCTCCATATTTCCATGAATTGCCAAGAGGATGCTCTATCCAATGTGCTGGTTGATACCGGGTCATTGTTGTATGTGATGCCAAAGTCTACTTTGTCTAGATTGTCTTATCAAGGCACTCCTATGAGATTCAGTGGGGTCATTGTGAAAGCCTTTGATGGCTCGAGAAAAACTGTGATTAGAGAGGTTGATCTCCCTATCAAGATAGGTATGTGTTTATTCCAGATTACTTTTCAAGTCATGGATATTTGTCATGCTTACAGTTATCTTCTAGGATGCCCATGGATTCATGAGGCCAGAGTTGTCACTTCAACACTCCACCAAAAGTTAAAAGTTGTCCAAAATGGTAAACTTGTTGTTGTTGGTGGAGAACATGCTATGTTGGTAAGTAGTTTGTCATTTTTTTCTTATATTGATGCTGAAAAGGATATTGGAACTCCGTTTCAGGCTCTTTCTGTGGTTGATAATGCTGTTAAGAAGAATGGGGTGTCCATGTCTTCTCTGAAAAATGCACAATATGCAGTGGAGAATGGCCAAGCTGATGGATGGGGCCGAGTCATTGAAGTTTCTGAGAAAAATGATAGATCTGGTTTGGGTTTTACATCTAGTTCAACTCACAAAGAGCTGAAGAGTATTCATGAGGTTTTTTGAAGTGTTGGGTTTATCCATGTCAAAGATCATTCTATAGCTGAAATTTATGAAGATGACTCTGAAGATTACATCTCAGATGGTTTTAAGGACAATTCCATTCCAACTCAAGATTGAGAGCCTTATTTGGAAGATCCTGGATACGGTTCTGAGACGGAAGATGCATAGGTTGAAGGTGAGATAATACTTAGAAGGGGGGGGGGGTTGAATAAGTATGAAAAAATAAGACTTGAAAATAATCACACAATTATTTTTATCCTGGTTCGTTTAAACAACTACTCCAGTCCACCCTTCCTAGAGTGATTTGCCTTTCTCAACAAGGACTTAATCCACTATTAAATCAAACTGATTACAATAGTAACACCTAAGAACAACAGTTCTTAGTCTTCTCAAGAGCTACTGATTCTAACTGAATCCTCTTAAGGAATATCCTTTACAATCAATGTAAATTAAATACAAGAGTTTTAATGCTTCTAAAAAGCTTTTATCACAACAGTGATTTTTCTCTTAAGTTTAAGTACAATAAATTCTAAAAAGAATAAGAATGAATGAGAGCTTAGAATATAATGATTTCTTTTCAGCAAATTGTGTGACTGAAGAATGTGGTGAAGTTCTCCTTTTATAGGCAGCTGATCCATGCAAGCTGAGCATTGAAAAGAGAGTCCCAAAAGGTTTGAGCCTTTTTGTCTTCACATCAAGTGACCTTTCCTAGAAGTAGATGGCACAGAAAAATCCTTTTTGTCTGTGTAAGTGTGTCTAGCACAAATGAGGAAAGAGACGTTGAATAGCTCCAACGGATATATTCTTGAATATTTCTTCTTCAGTTTTCAGCAAGTTCTTCAGAGTCTGAATGGATCAGAGTCTTCTAATGAGATTCAGAACTATGCTGTATCAGAGTCTTCTGCAGCATGTGTGCTTTCAGCGTGTTGATCATCAGAGCATATTTGACACAGAGCTTCAGTACTAGGCAGCATAGGTACTTTCAAAAACTTCTGTAGACTTATGCTTTGAGAAACTCTTCAATCAATATTCTTCTATGCTTCAGATGCTTCAGCTTCAGATGCTTCTGACTATCTTCAGATGCTTCTGACTCAGAATGTTCTGGAGCTTCTTGCTTCAGATCCTTCTGGAGACTACGCTCAGGATATTCTGTAAAGAGCAATCAGATTCTTCTGTAGGGTGCATCTGGCGCTTCAGAGTCAGAATAACTTCTTGTATTCAAAACAGATTTGCTTCTAGAGAGTTAATATTATTTCAGTCTGCAGTAAAACTCTCAAACAAATTTTAGAGTATATAATTCTTAAATATAAATTTCCTAACAGTTATCATCAAAACAAAGAGTTATTATTATGAACCAATCTGTGTTCTAACAATCTCCCCCTTTTTGATGATGACAAAAAGTATTAGAAATTTTATTTAACTGAACATAAAGAATTATAACTCCCCCTGAGATGATGAATCTCCCCTTGAGTTAAATAAGAAAAAGGAATAGAAACTTCCCTTTTATCTTGAGTAATCTTCAGAGTCAGATCTTGTTTGTCTTTGTAATAAATTAGGGTCAGAATATCTTGCAGATATAAGATTCAGAGTTTGATAAAAAAGCAAATGATCTGAGAAACTCAGAGATTCTTTTATAGAGTATTCTTATCAAATGTTCTGAAATGGTCAATTTAAATATTAGATAGAATAGATATGTCTGAAAATTCATTCTAATGAAGTTATATTAAACAGTTCAGATCTTTATTTTCTCCCCCTTTTTTGTCATAAGCAAAAAGTAAAAACTTTTAATAAAGACAAATAAAAGGAACAATAAATAGATAATTCAATGGAGAAAAACTGATTCATTTAACAAACAGAGCAAGAGTACATTGGTAAATATCAGAAGATATAACAATAAAATTCAGATGCAAAACAACAGATGCACAAACATTAGAATGAAAAAAATCTAAGAGTGTTTTGACAAAAGCATCTTCAATAGGTCTGTAATCTCAGATGAAGATTGCTCTTGCTTTGACATCCACTTAGTCATTGTCTCATTCTTCTCATCTTGTTTTTACATCCACTCTGTCATGTCCTCAGATTTCTTGTCTTGCTTCGCCATCCAAGATTTTATTTCAGATTGACCAGCCTCCAGAGCAGCAATTTTGTCTCCAAAATCTGGATGTTCTGTCTTTATCTCTGATGAAGAAGGTGGAGGTTCTGCAGCCTGAACAGAGTCAATTGCCATAGGTTCTGGAGATCCTGAAAAGGGTTCTACCAGAGTCATAGTCAATGCATTGGCAGTTGGTTCTGTTGGAGGAGGAGGAGCATCCAAACAAAGCAGAGGTTCAGTCTTGTTGACAATCCAGAATTGAGTTCTTTCAGCTCTGAGCTTTGCATCATCAGAACAGACGTTCTTCAGATTGGAAGCTACAGTGTTGAATCTATTGATAAATCCTTTCCAGATGATGTCAGTTTCATTTGCATCCATAGTTTCAGAGCATCTCTTCTGAACAGTACCTAAAGACATCTGTATTTCTTGCAAAAACGTTTGAAATAAATGATCAATATTAAGTCTGGGTGGTGGTTTAAGCAAGGTTTCCAGAGTCATATGTTTAGGTTTGGGAGTTGGTGGTATCAGTGATTTTGGGATGGAAATCAGAGGAGAGGGATAATATGGAATGAAAGGAATCTCTGGTTTTTGAGGTAAGGATCTGTTTAAAGCATTAAGCAGATTAGGTTGTGGTCTTGTGCGTGGGTAAACAACATCAAAGGGTTTATTAGAGTATGGTATGAAAGCAGAGGTTGATGGTTTATCAGATGCAACTGTGTTATCAGATGCAGGTTGCAGAGCTGAAACAACAGCTTTACCAGATGTAGCAGATATGGTTGCTAAGGATCCTCCATTGTTCATAGATTGAATATATGAAAGGATTACAGATGGAAGAGCCTGTCTGAGTTTTGGTTTCAGAGGTTTCAGGGGTTCAGAAGGTTCAACTCTATCATAAAAATCTTTCAGTTTGAAACCATAAGATAAATTATGATAAAGAGAAGAGACTTGGGCACAAGAGATACCAGATGATGATGGATTGGACGTGGGAACAATCATCTCAGATGAAGGTGCAGGTGGAGGCAAAGGGTCTGAAATGGAAGTTTTAGCAGGTAAGGTTGATTCAGGTTCAGGTTCATGTACAGGGTATTTGTCAGATGGAGAAATCAGAAAATCTGGATGAATTTTTGATTCTGATGAGTTGGAGGATGTTGTAGGTGTACAAGAGGTAGAAGAAACTTGAAACACTGTTTTTAATGGAGTGATATCAAGAACTTCTGTCTCAGGGATATGAGAAGGTTCTGAAGGAGTATCAGTTTGTTGGGATGGTGGTTCTGATGAAACAGGAGCAGAAGTTACTTTTGTGGGTTCAGAAGTAACAGGTGCAACAGGTTCAGAAGATGGAATGTTTGATGGTGGTATGACAGAGTCTTTTTCTGGTTGATCTTTTGTGGTTTGGTTTTCTGGATGTTCATAAGTTTTTGGTTGATCAGAGTTTTGTTTATCAGAAGGTTGTTGTAGTTCTGATGGTTGTGGTTCTGTTTGTTGTGGTTCTGCTGGTTGTGGATCTGTTGGTTGTGGATCTGTTGGTTGTGGACGTGGAATAAAGTGTTTGATGTGTATTTTGGGTTGAGGTGTTTTTGATACAGAAGTAGTGTTTTGTTTTTGAGGTGAGACAGAACTAGGGGCAGCAACAGAAGTTGTTTGAGTAACAGGTGGTTTGGGAACAAACTTAATAGTTGAATCATTAATAACAACATTTTTAGAAATAACAGAAGTCTTAGTACCTTTTAGTTTAATCCTCTTGGCAGATGCAGAGGCAGCTTCTTCAGAATCCTTTCTCTTTAAGAGATTCTTGGGTTTCTCAGCAATCTTGGCCTTCTTCTGGACAGGTTCAGATTCTGCTGCAGGCTGAGACCTTTTCCTCTGAAGTGGTACTTCTTCTTCTTCTCCTGCATCTGGTAGTGGTTTTTTGACAAGCTGAAACACATTTGCTGGAACAGGTACTCCTTCCCTTTTGCATTCCTCTATATACATCAGTACTATATGTCTAGGTTCTTCAGCAAAGAATAGAGGAAAGTCAGATACTGGAACCCTCTTATTCAAATCAGACATATTCAGCCTCTTTGGAGCAGTAGTGAGTTCATCTACAATCTTGAGTCTCAGAAGACTTTTAGCGTTCAGAGGCTTTCCCATAATAAACTCTAATTCCTCTGTAACTCCAGCATCATACAGAGCAGCCACTAAACCGTTTTCAGTGAGAAGATCTCAGATCAACCTTCCAAATGGAATCCAAGTCCTGATCTTCTGGCCTTTTTCTTTTACAGATTCTCTAGATGCATTGATGTGATTCCACAGATGCATGAACAGAATGTAAGGAAGATCTACCTTGTTGCTCTGACTAAGGCAGTACATAAAATAGATCTGTTCATTGTTGACATAATCTGGGGAATTTGTTGACTTCCTGTGATGTATGCATCCCATGAAGATCTTGGCCCAGATCTTGTAATCAGGCTTCAGATCTTTGAATCTGTTAGAAGCTTGTCCAGCAATCATAACTTCCTCATAAACCTCTTCCATATCCACACGCCCAGCTGGCAAGTGGGAAACACCATCTGTTTCTTCATAACCAATCAATCTTCTTATCAGATCCTCTGTGATGATAATCTCTTTTCCCAGCACAGATGATAAAATAAACTTGGGATACACAGATGCATGAATCCAGAATTCCTTCACAAGTAGAGGGTAAACTGGTCCAAACAACCTATCAAAGTATTTCACCCAACCTTGAGCTCTAACAATGGAGCGAAAATCAAACCCATTGTCAGCCAGAGAATCAAATTCAACCATAGATTCACAGAGCACTTCTAGTTTATCAATAGGTGTGAGAAGATTTCTCTTGGGAGGAGAATATGGAGCAGCACCTAAGTTATCTGAAGTCACAGCAACCATTGTAGATTGGAACTGAGCAGTTGTTGATGAAGAGGACGCCATTGAAGAATGCTTTTTCAAACACTTAGGTTTTGAGTTTTTATGCAGAGAGAACAAGAGATGAAAACGCATGTAAATTCTGAGAGTGAAAAGTGTGAAAGTGAATACACAACAAGTATTTATACTAAACACTCAGGCACATCAAAAGTCAGAAAAACACACGTTTGAGCAAGCATTAAATGAAGAAGAATAAAATCATTTCAAACAATAAATGCTTCTGACAATTTTGGGGGGAAAACCAAGATATTTACTATTCAAATTTCACCTCAAACGTCTCTTCAGTTATGTACACGCCACCTCTTCAGATTTTGTGTGACACGTGTTTGCTTGCATGCTGTTCTGAATTCTCTCAAGAAATGAAACGTTAGCCAACGTTCAGATCTTCTAAAGATGGTTAGTTCAGAGTTTCACATCAGAAATATTAATCAGAATAGAATAAATAAACAGAAGAAATACTTCAGATGAATTAAGCATTTTTGCATCTGTGACAATTTACTTCTGATAAATATCATTCTGGACAAAAACCCATACCAATATTTTTTAGAATAAAATTGAATCTATCTTCAACAAGGGGTTTTGTAAAAATATCTGCCCATTGATGATCTGTATCAACAAAGGCTAAGTTTATGATTCCCTTCTGAACATAGTCTCTGATGAAATGATGCTTAATTTCTATATGTTTTGCCTTAGAATGTAAAATGGGATTCTTGGACAAACATATAACAGAAGTATTATCACAAAAGATAGAAATGTTACTCTAAAAAATTTGATAATCTTCTAGTTGACTTTTCATCCAGAGCATCTGCGTGCTACATCCAGCAGCAGCAATGTATTCAGCCTCTGTGGTTGAAAGTGCAATTGTGGGTTGCTTCTTGCTGTACCAGGAGATTAGATTTCTTCCTAGAAATTGACAACTTCCAGAAGTACTTTTTCTTTCCACTCTGTCTCCAGCATAGTCAACATCACAGAATCCAACTAATTTGAAATCATCAGATTTTCTGTGACACAAACCCACATTAGAAGTACCTTTCAGATACCTTAGAATCCTCTTGACAGCTGTCAAGTGTGATTCTCTAGGATCTGATTGGAATCTAGCACACAGACAAACACTGAACAATATGTCAGGTCTAGAAGCAGTGAGATAAAGAAGAGAGCCAATCATACCTCTGTAGAGCTTCTGGTCTACTTTCTTACTTACCTCTTCTTTGCCAAGTGAGCTAGTAGGATGCATTGGAGTCTTTGCCAGCTTGCTGTCAGACATGTTGAATTTCTTCAGAAGTTCTTTAACATACTTTGTCTGATGTATGTAGGTGCATTCTGGAGTTTGATTAACTTGGATTCCTAAAAAGAATCTGAGTTCTCCCATCATGCTCATTTCAAATTCTGCCTGCATATATGTAGCAAACTCCTTTCCAAGCATAATATTTGTTGATCCAAAAATAATATCATCTCCATAAATTTGGCAAATTAGAAGATCTTTCTTTATAGTTTTACAGAATAAAGTTGTATCCACTTTGCCTCTGATGAAATTCTTCTCCAGAAGAAAATTACTCAATCTCTCATACCAAGCTCTGGAAGCTTGTTTTAATCCATATAGAGATTTCTTTAATTTGAAAACATGATCTGGAAATTTTTCATTTTCAAAACCAGGAGGTTGGTGGACATAAACTTCTTCTTCTATAATACCATTAAGAAAGGCACTTTTAACATCCATCTGATACAGAGTGATGTTATTTTGTGCAGCAAAAGAAATAAGAAGGCGTATAGATTCTAACCTTGCCACTGGAGCATATGTCTCAGTGTAATCAATACCTTCTTGCTGACTGTATCCTTGAGCAACCAGCCTTGCCTTATTCCTCTCAACTTCTCCTTTCTCATTTAGCTTATTTCTGAAGACCCATTTTGTACCAATAATATTGAATCCTTGAGGTCTTTGAACTAGATCCCATACATCATTTCTGCTGAATTGGTTTAGCTCTTCTTGCATGGCAATAATCCAATCATTGTCTTGCAGAGCTTCTTCTACAGAAGATGGTTCAATTTCTGACACTAGTCCAAAAAGTGATGCTTCAGATGATCTTAGAAATGATCTTGTTCTGATGGGATCATCCTTCTTTCCAATAATGACATCCTCTAGATGAGAAGCTTTAATTCTGGATGATGATCCTCTGATAGTTGACTCTTCAGAAATGTTTAGATTATTCATCTGAGAAGTTAAGGGAGTAGCATCTGGAGTTGCTTCTGGTTCCTTCACTTGAAGTTTGTCTGCTTCTGGAACTTCTGAGTCAATAAAGAATACTTCCCTATCTGCAGAGTTATCAACCTGCTTTGGCTTTTCAGAGCCAAGCTTATCATCAAATCTGACATGAATGGATTCTTCCACAATCTGTGTCTCAGTGTTGTATACTCTGTAGCCTTTAGAGCGTTCAGAATATCCAAGCATGAAACACTTCTGTGCTTTGGAATCAAACTTGCTCAGATTTTCCTTAGTGTTTAACATATAACAAATACATCCAAAAGGATGAAAATATGAAATGTTGGGCTTTTTGTTCTTCCACAATTCATAAGGAGTCTTCTTCAGAAGAGGTCTAACAGACACTCTGTTCTGAATGTAGCATGCTGTATTGATTGCTTCTGCCCAAAAATGTTTTGCCAGATTTGTCTCATTGATCATGGTTCTGGGCATTTCTTGCAAAGTTCTGTTTTTCCTTTCTACAACCCCATTCTGTTGTGGAGTTCTAGGACAGGAAAAATCATGAGCAATGCCATTTTCAGAAAAATATTTTTCATAATATTTATTTTCAAATTCACCACCATGATCACTTCTGACTTTTATAATTTTGAAATTCTTTTCATTCTGGACTTGCTTGCAGAAGTCAAAGAACACAGAATGTGACTCATCCTTGTGTTTTAAGAACTTTACCCATGTCCATCTGCTAAAGTCATCAACAATGACCAATCCATACTTCTTGCCTCTAATGGATGCAGTTTTCACTGGTCTAAACAGATCAATATGAAGTAGTTCTAATGGTTTAGAAGTAGAAACAACATTTTTTGATTTGAAAGATGTTTTTGAAAACTTCCCTTTCTGACATGCTTCACAAAGAGCATCTGAAGTGAACTTCAGATTAGGGAGTCCTCTGACAAGATTAAGTTTATTAATCTGAGATATACGTCTCATATTAATATGGCCCAATCTTCTGTGCCAGACCCATTTCTCTTCATTAACAGACAAGAGGCATTTAACATTTTGAACTTTAAGTTCTGAAAGATTTATTTTATAAATGTTGTTTTTCCTCTTACCACTAAATAGGATAGAGCCATCCTTCTGACTAATAGCTTTACAACATTTTTGATTAAAAGTTATATCATAACCATTGTCACTTAATTGACTTATGGACAATAAGTTATGCTTTAACCCTTCAACAAGTAAAACATTAGTAATAGAGGGAAGTTTACCATTTCCAATAGTGCCAGATCCAATGATCTTGCCCTTCTGGTTCCCTCCAAACTTCACGTCACCTCCAGATCTAAGTTCCAGGCTTTGGAACATAGACTTTTCTCCTGTCATGTGTCGTGAGCATCCAGAGTCCAGGTACCATGATTGGTGTCCTAACCTTGCTGCTAAGAACATCTGCAACAGGAATTATTTTGTTTTTAGGTACTCAGATCTTCTTGGATCCTTTGGGGTTAGTTGGTTTGTAGGTTTGTCTAAACTTCTGTTTTGCAACATAATGTTTATTCTGACTTGCCTTAGGTTTAAACACATAAGTACTCTTCTCAGAGCTTGTGTGTTTAATGTCATTCAAGTGACCAAATTTGAATTGAGAATACAGAGGTGTCTTCCTGATGAAAAGTTTGTCAACAGGTTTTGGATTGCTTCCAGATGAAGACTCATATCCAATGCCTCTTCTGTTGTTTCCACTAACACCATAGATCATGGAAGCCATCTTGCTTCTGTCTATGCTCTTAGTGAGAAATCTCTGAAAGCTAGAGTCATATTTTTCTAAAATATTTTCACATGACTTAGTCTCAGATTCAGATTCTTGTTGAGTTCTTTCAAAGTCATTTTTGATTTTCAAATTTATTTCTTTTTGCTCAACAAGTTCAGTTTTCAGAAGATCAATTTCAGATTCAAGATTGCTTTTCAGCTTCTTGTATTTGAGTTTGATGTTGTTATAACTTTTAAGAACTTCTGTTAAAACTTTAATGAGTTCTTCTTTGGTAAGTTTAGCCATTACCTCTTCTGCATCATCATCAGATTCAGATTCTGATTCATATCCTGAGGTACCTTCCTCTTGATCCTCTGTACTGGCCATTAGTGCAACATTTGCACATTCTTCTTCTGATTCAGAAGATGATTCATATTCATCTGAGTCATCCCATGTTGCCATCAGAACCTTCTTCTTTTTGTTAAACTTCTTCTTGGGTTTTTCTTTCAGAAGTTTGGGGCAGTCATTCTTGTAGTGCCCAGGTTCTTTGCACTCATAGCACACAACTTCTTTCTTGGCAGATCTTCTGTGACTAGAAGATTCCTTTCTGTTGTCAGATCTTCTGAAGTTGTTGAACTTCTTTCCCTTGTGCTTCCAGAGTTTGTTAATCCTTCTGGACAGCATGGATAACTCATCTTCTTCAGAAGAAGAAGATTCTTCAGAGCTTTCTTGAATGACCTGCAAAGCTTTAGCAGTTTTGTTAGATTTTAATGCTACAGATTTACCTTTATCTTTCTTCTGAGGTTCATCTTCCTCAAGCTCAATCTCATGGCTCCTCAGTGAGCTGATGAGTTCTTCTAGAGAGATCTTGTTCAGATCTTTGGCCATCTTCAGGGCAGTCACCATTGGTCTCCATCTGATAGGAAGACTTCTGATGATTTTCTTTACATGATCTGACGTAGAATATCCCTTGTCCAGAACTTTCAGCCCAGCAGTGAGTATCTGGAATCTAGAGAACATGGCTTCAACAGATTCAGAGTCTTCCATTTTGAAAGCCTCATACTTCTGGATCAGAGCCAGAGCTTTTGTCTCCTTAACTTGAGAATTTCCCTCATGTGTCATTTTTAGGGATTCAAACATATCAAAAGCAGTCTCCCTGTTTGTAATTTTCTCATACTCTGTATGTGAAATAGCATTCAGTAATATGGTCCTGGCTTTATGGTGATTTCTAAAGTCTTTCTTCTGAGAATCTGTCATAGATTTTCTGTCAATCTTTTTGCCATCCCTATCTGTGGGATGTACATATCCATCTATGACAAGATCCCATAGATCAGCATCATATCCTAGGAAAAAACTCTCAATTCTGTCTTTCCAGTAGTCAAATTTCTCCCCATCAAACATTGGGGGTTTGGTGCTGATCCTATCCCTCTCTTCATATTTATTGTTAATATTTGACATTGAATTATCAGCCATGATAACAAATAAATATATATATCAAAGTATATCTCTCTGGATCTTTACTGACACTGTTAAGTGATAGCACACTCAGAACCGGAGCTCTGATGCCAACTGAAGGTGAGATAATACTTAGAAGGGGGGGGGGTTGAATAAGTATGAAAAAATAAGACTTGAAAATAATCACACAATTATTTTTATCCTGGTTCGTTTAAACAACTACTCCAGTCCACCCTTCCTAGAGTGATTTGCCTTTCTCAACAAGGACTTAATCCACTATTAAATCAAACTGATTACAATAGTAACACCTAAGAACAACAGTTCTTAGTCTTCTCAAGAGCTACTGATTCTAACTGAATCCTCTTAAGGAATATCCTTTACAATCAATGTAAATTAAATACAAGAGTTTTAATGCTTCTAAAAAGCTTTTATCACAACAGTGATTTTTCTCTTAAGTTTAAGTACAATAAATTCTAAGAAGAATAAGAATGAATGAGAGCTTAGAATATAATGATTTCTTTTCAGCAAATTGTGTGACTGAAGAATGTGGTGAAGTTCTCCTTTTATAGGCAGCTGATCCATGCAAGCTGAGCGTTGAAAAGAGAGTCCCAAAAGGTCTGAGCCTTTTTGTCTTCACATCAAGTGACCTTTCCTAGAAGTAGATGGCACAGAAAAATCCTTTTTGTCTGTGTAAGTGTGTCTAGCACAAATGAGGAAAGAGACGTTGAATAGCTCCAACGGATATATTCTTGAATATTTCTTCTTCAGTTTTCAGCAAGTTCTTCAGAGTCTGAATGGATCAGAGTCTTCTAATGAGATTCAGAACTATGCTGTATCAGAGTCTTCTGCAGCATGTGTGCTTTCAGCGTGTTGATCATCAGAGCATATTTGACACAGAGCTTCAGTACTAAGCAGCGTAGGTACCTTCAGAAACTTCTGTAGACTTATGCTTTGAGAAACTCTTCAATCAATATTCTTCTATGCTTTAGATGCTTCAGCTTCAGATGCTTCTGACTATCTTCAGATGCTTCTGACTCAGAATGTTCTGGAGCTTCTTGCTTCAAATCCTTCTGGAGACTACACTCAGGATCTTCTGTAAAGAGCAATCAGATTCTTCTGTAGGGTGCATCTGGCGCTTCAGAGTCAGAATAACTTCTTGTATTCAAAACAGATTTGCTTCTAGAGAGTTAATATTATTTCAGTCTGCAGTAAAACTCTCAAACAAATTTTAGAGTATATAATTCTTAAATATAAATTTCCTAACAGTTATCATCAAAACAAAGAGTTATTATTAAGAACCAATCTGTGTTCTAACATAGGTACCCTTCTACTCTCCTCGACTGAGATTTAAGGAACCTGGGTATGAAGTAAGTGCCATCATTGAAGATGACCAAGAGGAGGAAACACCCAACTTTGTGATGCGTGGATTGATATGCCAGAATTGGATCGCTGTTGACATTCCTACTGTTGTTCATATTTTAAAGTAATATTTTTTTCTTACAAAAATCCTTTCATTCTGCCCAAGGTGAAAGTGAATTTGTGAGAGTTTGTTTCAACTTTTATCATCATCAATAAAATGTTATTCAGTTTATCCATATGTTGTTTTCACTTTTATATGCATAATGCTTGCACTTTTTGTTCATATTCTAAAATCAAACATAAGTCAGTGTTCAGATTAATCGTTAAACCCATTGAAAACAATGACCATACGCCCTTTCCCAACTTTGAGTTTCCTGTGTTTGGAGATGAAGAAGAGGATGTTGAAGAAATTCCTGATAAAATTTCTCGATTGCTTGAGCACGAGAAAAATACCATTGAGCCTCATGAAGAGTCGGTGGAATTGGTTAATCTGAGTTCCGATGATGATAAGTGTTGCAGTGAGAATCGTGACACCAAGCTATTGATTAACTTGAATCTTAATTCTTAAATTCACAACCAGACTTTAATTTTATCCAAAGGAAAGATCTAAAGAAGGAAAGAACCTTTTGCGCGATGTAACAACAACGCTGAGAGATTCGGGGATCGGGGGTTGGTTATGCCTAGGGTAGGTATTTCACATCCTAAACATCTGTAGTACTCTACAATAACCTTTTGTTTGTTTGCATGCTAAGTTTGGTAAATGTTTGCTAAGGTTTGGGTTGGGTAAAGGGTGTAGGTTAAAACCTAAAGATAGTTTCTAAGTTTTCTCGCAAAGACGCCGCGTCCTCTACCTACGTATCCTAACTAGGATAGAATCAGAGCAATCGTAGTTCACCTCACTAGGGATTAAGAACACTTGATTATGATCAAAGTTCAAAGGGGAACAAACATAACAATGTTTGTATAGAGTTTAACAAAACTCTCTAGATCTATGTTATAACACTCAAGAGGGGGTAGGTAATCATTACTATGATTCTTACATAGGGTTTACAAACTCTATCCTAGGGTTCTAGTTGAAGAAACACTCCTAGTAAAGGTGGGTTTTCTAGACTTAAAGAAAAGTATAATGGCTTATACTAGGGTTCAAAATGACTTCACAAAGTCAAGGGAGCGGGTAATGGGCTATCCAATGACACAAGG
Organism: Lathyrus sativus; assembly: GCA_963859935.3. Classification (NCBI taxonomy): domain Eukaryota; kingdom Viridiplantae; phylum Streptophyta; class Magnoliopsida; order Fabales; family Fabaceae; genus Lathyrus; species Lathyrus sativus. The sequence goes on from OZ012741.1 coordinate 174,219,811, forward strand.
GTCAATGGAGAGACTTTTCCTTTGGAAGGAGAGGGAGAGGCAACTTGGATGAGAACTAAAAAGTTCCATCACTTGGGGGATAAATACTTAACAAAGCAAATAAACAATTAAGCAGAAGAATAAGATATATGGTTACAACCAAGCAAGCATGTATATTACAATAAGCAAGGATCAAATGATACAAATGGTTATAACCGAGAATCAAATATCTTAACAAAGATGGAAACAATAATCATGCAAGTAAGTCACAACTTTAAGATGATCATGTTATAAATTCAAAGTGTATCAAATGTAACAACATTTAGGCATTGATGACAATCAAATACGCAAGGAATGATTACAATAGTTAAACTCAAGATTTAGGAAGAGAACAACAATTCATGGTAACAACCAACCAGAAATGAAATCTCAACATGTTAACAAACATAGAGAAATCAAATACCTATAAATCTCACAAGATAAGTCAAGCATGGTATAAGGGGAATTTATCAAGACGTGAGGTAACGATCTAAAAACGAATCAACTTACAAGTAGGAAAAAGGGCATTGTAAAAACAAACAAGTTGAAATTTCAATCCATTAAATGAAACTAGACATCACCATGAGCAAGTTGCAAAAAGAACGGGTTAAAAATAATAAACAATGAATAAGTTATGAATTTTTAAAGTTTTAAAGATTTATGAAAATTAAAATAAAAGGAAACAAGCAAATAAAATAAGAAATGGCATGGGGAGGGGTTGAACCCACGCCCTTGTGTTTACAAACACAACACTCTAACCAACAAGCCACTAAACGCGCGCATGGTAAGGGATGGAAAGAGATAAGAAAATAAATCAAATGACAAATTGAAAATAAAAATGCCAAAAGAGTTGATCACCAAGGATCGAACTCAGGTTAGGCAAGTGAAAGGTACAAAGCACGCAAGTGTCTTACCACTGGGGTGGCTATACATCCGTGTATTTAGCCACCCCCATAAATAGATAATGCTACTCATGATGGAATTCTGGGCAAAAACAAACCAAACAAACCACAAACATGAAGAATCCAAACTTGATCAAAACTCAACCTTTTTTTTGTGAAATTTTAGTCAAACATGACTGTTTTTTAACAAGGATTATGATGGTATCAACAAAATTTTGAAATGATGCTTTAAATGAAAAACACGATTGAAAATGCAAGTTGACATAATGAGTTGCATAATGGAAACTAACACCAGCTCTGAGTTCATACACATCAAATAGGCATTGCACACAAATCATATACATCATAACAGAGGGATTAAACACTTAGGGCTCAAGCACAACTCAGTAGAATAGGAATTGGTTCATGAATTGCAAATGTGGTGTGAAAATGAGAACAAGATATCAAGGGCAGATGGCAAGGTTCAATGTACATACATAGCCTAACATTTCTAAACATGTTATTGATGATGCTCTCACATACTTACAAATCAAACACCAAAACTCAGGCAGAAAAAAAAGAAGATAGGATGCAACATGACAACATATTGGATGAAACTTAGTAAAGTGGTGAACTTGCTTTCAAAACCACAATGATAAATGACCTCAAACCAAAACCAAGCTGTTGAAAATTAACACAGGCAAACAACTACATCATGTACACCTATGGATAAATCCAATGTGAAAATGGAAGGGGTCAAGAAAGATGAACATAGCAGCCAAGTTGCAGGCCAGGGCCAAGGTGGCCCTGCTGCCCAAAATCCACACAAAGGGCTAAACATGGATGAAAATCAATCTTGGATCAGAACAGAACAGGAGAAGTCATGAAACCTCAACCAAATTATCAAACTGCAATAGGAAACAGGCTAACCACAACCAAGATGCTAAGATCAAACACTAAGCACAACTGTTATGCCATACCATGTGAAATGAAAAGACAAGCAATTTGAAATCCAAAGTCATGAAATAGACTCAATCAGGCTGGACAGACCTTGCATACAAACCAAAAACATCATCTTGAGTGTTTCCACACTTCAAGACTTGCCTCAAACCCAACAAAATTGAAAATCACATATCAGCTGCTCAAACACACATAAAAAAAAGCATAATTGAAAACATATCATGATTGGAATAGGCTAGGACAAAATAAACATCATCCACAAGTTACAATCATGTCCATGAATGATTCTATACCTCAAGAATGACCAAACAATGCACACAACACAAACTAGTTATCAAGTTGCAATGGTATCATACATGGTAGCAGGCTGCAGATGGAATGCTAAATTCAAGAATGAGCAAACTCAGTTAACATACACACCACATACAAGTTGTAATTATGATGACAAGTGATTTCAAGTTCATGACTTAATGAAAATGCTTCAAACAGGCCAATTGTATGGTGTGTGCAGTTGTGATTTTCAAAAAAAAGGAAGTTTTGACAGTAGGGTGATGGGCAAGCTAGTTCAGTCAACAATGAAGGGTTTCTTATCATGAAATTAGCAAATACACATCTCAAACATGACAATGAATGAGGTCATACCCAAAATTCAAACATATTGCAAACAAATTAGAAGTTGGTATGTTGGTTGATACACAAAACTATCTTGAAACAGAATGATGGTATAGCAAGACATTTTTCAAGTAATGAGCTCTAATGCTAAACCAATGACACACACACATATCATAATCATGTTAAAGGATACTTTCATGCTCACAAATCAGTTCAAATCATCATCAAACAGAAAAGGGCATATTGAAACTCATGAGATACAAAAACAACAACTCAATCAGGCAGCAGGTAAGTTTATGGCAGTTGGGATGATTTGGCACCACATACAAACTCAAAATATGTAGAACATTGATTCTATACACATGGTTCAAGTAAAAACAGGTTGAGGCAGAATATGACATGTTGTTGGTATCATGAGATTTGAAAATGCAAGAATGAGAATGAAAAACAGTTTTGAACAAGTAGTGGAAGTTTGAACATACAAGTACAACATACATCCTCTAATCATGTTAACAAGTGATTCTACAACTTAAAATCAAGCACAAACTACTCCAAACCAGAATTGAGGTGCTGATCCAAACTTTTGACAGCAAAAACAACAAAATCTCACAGCAGGCCTCAATGAACAAATCTCATGTTTTCAATATTTCCAACAAGTCTCAAATGATATAATCATAACCAAAACATAAAAAGTCAACATTTTAAACATTTGAGACACAATATGGCAAGCATAAACAGTTCAACACAAGACTCATGACAATGGCATATCAAATGTAAGGCAAATAATCACAACTTTTGAACAAAGTTAAACTAGATTCATATATGATCTAGGGGGTAGGGGAATCTCATGAAACAACTTTCAAGTTATCCAAATAACACCAATAAACTAAGATTGACAAATCTAGGGCAAGCACACCAACATTTCAATGTTTGGATCCCTAAAACTAACATGTAGGCAAAATCTTCAAAAACAAGTTATACATAATGTCAAAGCTCAATATTGGTAACATAACAACAACACATCATTCATAGATAACATACTTTGACAAAAGCAAATACCATGGCTACAAAACCTAAGTTCTTGACAGAGAACTAGCATGGGACAGGAATGACTATATTTCACAACAAGCATCTCAAAATGGTAAAACATGACAATGTATGAACAATAAAGAGGTTGAGCATTACATACCTCTTGTAGACAAATCTTGAGCAAGCTAGAAAGCTAAGAAACCCAGAGATCTTCTTCTTTGGCAAAGGTTTGGAGTTTTCTTCCTCTTGAAGCAACAAGCTATCTTTCAAGACAGTTAGAGTTGTGAACCTCCCAGCTGGTTTTTGTGAGTTTGGACAGTTGAGGTATGATATATATGAGGTGTTGAGTGTTGGAATGGTGGGAAATGCCTCAAGTAAAGATTTGGCTTCCAAAGTGCATGAAAGTCAACATACTAAGGTATGAAGGTTGACTTTTAAGAAAATGATGTTTTTGGGTGGTTTGAGTGTATGGGAACCTTCTACACAATGTTTATGGATTGTGTAAATGGTTTTGAGTGGCTTGGAAGTGGTGGAGCTGAGTTTGAGCAGAGTTTTGCTCAAGACAGTTTTTTAGTGAAAACTTAAAGTTTTTGAAAAATGAAGCTTTTGAGAAAATGTTGGAGAGTTGAGAGCTTTTGTTTCTCTTGGTTTTTAAGAGTACTCTGGTGTGCTTAACATCATAGAGAATTCCTCTATTTATAGGGAGAGCAAGGGTGAGGGCAGCCTTGGCTTTTCACATTTTGGAGGGAGATTATGAAGTTTTGAAATGAATCTTGCCAAGATCTTTGTGGCAGCTCTTCATATCAGCTCCATGGAAAAATGCTGAGCCAAAATCAAGTGAGATGGGAAGGATGGGATGGCTGAAGTGAGGCTAGGAAGGTAGGGGACTGCAGCTGCCCAATTTGCTTTGAAAAGTTTCTCTTTCATGACTTTTAAATGAATATTATAATGTCCACTTGCTCCAAGTTAAACAAACCCTCCAATTCTTCATTTTTTCTGGTGTTTGCATCATCCAAACTTCATAATATCAGAAAAGAACAAGATCCAATGGCTGAGGGTAGCCCAAATTGATGAATTCTGAATTTTGAAAAGTGTTGGATTGGTAATCTCAAGTGTGGCAGCCCTAACTTTCATGATCCATAACTTTCTGCTCACACATGCTATTGAGGAGTTCTACCACAATTTAGAAATCCCTCAAGTAGCTCTATAACTTACATGTTTTTGAGATTTCCAAATTCTATATGGAACTAGGTTGAAAAACACTTCCAAGTTGTTAAAAAACAAGCCTAAAAGTGAATTTTTTTCAAAGTTATTTTCCCTTGAAATGAATTTTGTCATAACTCCAAATCTATGCATTTTTTGATCATGGACCACTTTGAGTCTTTTATAGGAATTGTCAAGAGCGTTCCAATGAGCTTTGAACCACTTCATTTGGATGTGTGGTTGAGGAGTTATGGTCTTGCCCCTTTTAAAACCCTAATTCCTGATTTTTGCAATTACTTCTTAACCCTTGATCCAATGGTCATGAAATTTTATGGGAAGGTGTAATATGACATAAGGAACACTTTTTATTCACATCTTGAAGTCAAATTCATTATTGTTGAAGAGTTGAATTTTCGGTCAACCGTTCGATCAATCGGTGACTACCGAGTCGACTGTTGATGATGCGGATATTATGAGGACTTGAAACTCTTTGGATATACTTTACTAAGCCATAAGAACTTAATGGACCTTGATCCCATCATTGAAACACTTTTTAAATCAAAACTCAAACTACAGTTGACTTTTCCTGATCGAAAACCCTAATCGGGCATCTTGAACTGCACTGTTCTCAATTCCCGGGTGACCACCTCAAATTGAATTCATACTTGAACCAATGTAGTATCTTTGATTTTGTTTATAGTTGAATCAATCCAAAACATTGATTGATCAAACCATCGAGGCCTCGATTTCGACGGTACGGAACCCTGATTCATCTGCATCTTGACAAAGATAAACTTGAAATGGGTTAAGGTTAGTTAATCAGATGAATATGATCCTAAAATGATGATGAGGATCTAAGGGGTCAAAATTTGGGGTGAAACAATAAGAAAGAAGTCAAGATTGGGGCACTGCTTCAGTTAGATATTAAGAAGAGGATGGTAGAGCTTCTTAGAGAATATGTTGACGTGTTTGCTTGGTCCTATCAAGACATGCTTGGTCTTGATACTGATATTATGGAGCACCATTTGCCATTAAAGCCTGAATGTCCGCCTGTGAAGCAGAAATTGAAAAGAACTCATCCTGACATGGTGTTATACCCTAAATTTTGACCCCTAGATTCCATCATCATTCTAGGAGCATCAACATTGTTTATCTAACCTTAACTTCTTTCAAGTTTGATCTTTGTTAAGATGCAGGTGAATTAGGGTTTCACACAGTCGGGAATCGGGGTTTCTATGGTTTGATTAGTTAAGGTTTTGGAATTATTCTCCATGTAAAAACTCTCTACATCATCAAGGATACTACATTAGATCAAGAGTGAATCCAATTTGAGGTTGTCCCCCAAGGGAGAAGAACAATACAGTCTAAGAACCCAAATTGGGGTTTTTGATTGGAAAAGTCAAATGTAGTTTGAATTTTGATTTAAATGGAATTCAAAGGCATGAATCATGGTCCAAGATACCTCTATGAATTATTGAAGCCCCCACAAGAAGTTTCAAGGCCGCAGGGAACCCAGAACACTAACAGTCGATTCAGAGGTTTTCGATGGTTCGGTTCGTCTGACTGAAAAGTCAACCCATTAAACAATAAGGTTTTGACCCAAAATTGAAGCCAATTATGTTCCCAATGTTATTTAATATCTAATCATGAAGTTTGGTCACCACTTGATCAAGAAATTGAGAAGTACTCGAAAAGTCGGGAAATTAGGGTTTTGAAAGGGGCTAAGCCATAACTTCCTAACCACATGTCCAAATGAAGTGGTTCAAAGCTTGTTGGGAAGGTCTTTAGATACCCTACAAAAGTGACACAATGACCTATGATCAAAAAATGAATGGATTTTGAGTTATGAGCAAAGACAAGGCAAGAGGGGAAAAACACTTAGAAAAATTTCATGTTTTTTGTGCTTGAAAGACAATTTTTCAGCCAACTTCGAGGAGATTTTTGACATGATTCCACTTGGAATTTGAATTTGTGTAAAACATGAAGGTTGCAGAGCATGTTTATAGATTTCCAAAAGTACAATAACTCCATAGCATTTGTGAGCTAGGAGTTTCTAAGAGAGGAAGTTGAGGTCCAAAAGCTTGAGAAATCACTCTATGATTTTCAAACTTAAGAAATCACTCTATGGTTTAAAACAAGCTCCAAGAGCTTGGTATGAGAGATTGAGTAATTTTCTTCTGGAAAAGAATTTTATCAGAGGCAAAGTGGACACAACTCTCTTCTGTAAATCATTTAAGAAAGACTTGTTAATTTGTCAAATTTACGTAGATGATATTATATTTGGATCTACCAATATTACGCTGGGAAAGGAGTTTGCTCTTTCTATGCAGGCTAAATTTGAGATGAGCATGATGGGAGAACTCAGATTCTTTCTGGGCATCTGTAACACGGTGGGAGAACTGACTTTAAACAATGTTGCGGATAGCAAGAGTCGCCACCGACTTTTATTTTATCCATAAGGAAAGGTTATAAAAGAACAGGAAAGACCTTAGAGAATATTTTGGGTCCGGGGGGTAGGTTATGAAAAGGGAAGGTGTTAGCACCCCTTTCATCCATGGTTATCCATGGGCTCTTAGGTACTTAAGCTCACTTTTGAATTGTTTTGAAAGTGTAGTGTGTGAATAGCAAAAAATTTCAGAATAGTTTAATAATAATCCGTGTATGGATGTGAAAAAAACTTGTTTGAAAATTTTGTTGGAAATTTGTTTAAGTGTGAAAAAGTTTTGAAGTGAGCAAGTATCTAGGAGTAGCCTACCTTAATGTTTTAAGGTCTTTCTTATTCTTTATCCTTTCCTTTAGTAAGACTATCCCTACTATAATGGAGTAGGTAGTCCTTACTTTGGATGTTAAGGGACATGTGGGGGACAATTTGACTTTGAAGGCCATTGTGGGATGTAATAAGCACATATAAGGGACCATCATCATTTTTCGAAAGGGACTTGATTCGTAAAGGCAACCATAAGGGACTTTGATGATTTTTTCTATTTGAGGGACTTGCTTTATACACCCCACTTAACCATTATTCGTAGGCAACTTGAGGGATATCCTTAGGAAGTGAGACGGCGATTAAAATCGACTTACGTGTGTGACGTGTTTATTTTAATTATCTTTATTTAAAAGTGATCTAAATTTATTTTAATATTACATACATGTTGTTACACTCCCTAATTACTAACCATAATAATAATTAAATAATTAAACAACTTTACATCCAAGAAACAATTACAAAATAATAAGCAAAATAATTAAATAAAATATAAATAAGCAATAATAAATAATAAAGGGGGTTAATTCTAAGTTTACTCGGCAAGACATCGCATCTTGTGCCTACGTATCCTTACGGGAGTGGAATCAGAGTAATCGTAGTTCCCCTCAATAGGGAGGTTAGAAACTTCTTGACTGTGGTCAAGGTCTCAAGGGGAATAAACGCATCTTAAGGACACGCTTACGTGGAGTGTAGAAACTCCAAATCTCTACGTTGAAATGTTAAGTTGTAATTAGGGTTAAATTAGGGATTCCACGGCGGGAAACCCTAAAATGAGCGCGGCGGCTCTTTGACCTAATGCTAAGGGTAAAATTGTAATTTTGCCTGCGGCGAGGCATTTGTGAAAATTAGGGTTTGTAGTTTGTAGTTTTGAGGATTTGAAATTGAATGTGTGAAGTTTTACGGACTATTGGCGCGGCGGCCAAACAGTTAGACCTAACCTTCGGATGTGTGCAATGTGACAGAAATAATAGTAAACGCGTGAGATAATTGAATCATGCAAACAGAGAGATAATGTCATAATTTAAACCATGCAAGCAGAAATTTAAAGGCAGAATTTAAAGAGCGATTGTTAAGTTCGCGAGGTTACATGAGAGGAGCAGATACAATATGATAATGAAATTTGAATTGAACAATAATAAAATAAAATAAATAACGGTTCTAGTTATTATTTAAAAAAAAGATTTTAGTTATTATTTTAAATTTATCTAAAAAAAAGTTTTTCTTAAAAATAATAGGTTTTCATATTAATTTGGAAAAGATGTTAATGTTATTTATTTTAAAAAACAGATTTTTATATTATAACAAATTTTAATAAATTAATGATAACAATAATAATAATAATGGTAATAATAATGATAATAATGATAATAATAATAAATAATGATAATAATAATAATAATAATAATAATAATAATAATAATAATAATAATAATAATAATAATAATAATAATAATAATAAAGCAATAATGAATTTTAAATGTGCCAAATAACCCAACAATGTTGCTAACGCAGAAATGCGCTCATCGCAACCAGATCTAAATCGGACGAAACAAAATTTATCGCAAAGAAAAAGAAATTAAGCAAAAAAAATAGTGTTATTGCTCACACAAAAATGCGATCATCGCAACCAGATCGAACTAACACAAATGTCACGCGTCATGCACACAAATGTGCAAACATCGTATCGACATAATTCGATCAAAAATCTTATATATATAAACTCTAACAATTTAAAAATTATATATATATATATATATATAAACGTAACAGTAATAGATAAAGAAAAAGAAATAACGGTAATAGATGAAGAAAAAGAAATAACGGTAAAAGATGAAGAAAAAGAAACAACAGTAATAGATGAAGGAAAAGAAATAACGGTAAACGATGAAGAAAAAGAAACAATAGTAATGGATGAAGAAGAAAACTAAATAACGGCAAACGGCACTCATTCCTCTTAGGTTTTTTTCATTCTCCCCCTTCTTTTCCAACAAGGCAACACATGTATATATAGGGAACAAATTAGGGTTAACACCAAATTGTCAATAATGTCCCTAAAGCCCATTTTAAAGCCCAAACTAAATAATTAGTTAAGAAAAAATAAAATTTAAATAATTTAAAATAATTAAAATAAACTTAAAATAAAAACTAATAATCCTATTGATTCCTAAAATAAAAAATATTATAAAAAGAACAAAATTTTTTTCAATATTTTTTATTTTATGATTTTTTGGATATTTTTATGAATAATTTAGAAAAAAGTGAAAAAAATAATATTTTAAAAAATGATTTAATTAAAATACGAAAATAATAATTAAATAATAATAAAAAACTATTTTTGTTATTTTTTTAATGAAAGATAGAAAAATTTAGAGTAAAAATAATAAAAAAAAAAAAAATGACAAAGGTGAGATTCGAACTCTCAACCTCTCACACTCATAACTCCTTACACATGTCCTCCTGCCAATTGTGCCATTTTTACTTTTTAGACAAAAAATGCATGCCATATGATATTTACCTGCAAAAAGTCAAACGACTACACAAATTTGTTAGTAATTGATTAAATGCAATGAAATGCGACGACAAATCTTAGGGCAAAATTTGGGGTATTACAGTTATTATGATAATATTTCTCACCCAACCTCTCTTTGATGTTGGCAAAAAAAAATCATGAAGTTTGACTTTGGTTTGACCACAGTTGACCTCAGTTTGACCTTTTAACTGCATTGACTGCTTTTGACTTATCTGATCATCTGACTGAGCAAACTTTTGAGAAAAGTCTTGAAACTTGACATGGGGGTTCTTATACACATATAAGATGTTATGAAGCTCACTTGAAGTCTTGGAAGTCCATTTAGCCTGACTAAAGTCAAAACCCTAGTTTTGGATGCACTGCTTAGGAGGTGCATTGTCTGAGGGAATTGTCAACTCTTCTGACCAATTGTGAATTTTGTGAACCTTGTGAACCTTCTTGGAACACAAAGTCTTGTATTGTGAGGGCAAATTTTGGGGTGCAACAGCTGCCCCTGTTCAATTTTCTGAAACCTGAGGGGTTAGATTGGTATATTTGCCAGTCGTAACCTGGAAGGTTGAAGGGGATTGAACACAAAAGCCCAAAAATTTGCACTCACCAGTGCATGGAGTGATATTGATGGTTGGTTGAACATGATTGAGTGGGCTTAAAGATGCCACTAGGGGAAAGTTCTTCAGTAGTATAATGAGAACTGTCAGGAGTCTGGAGTAATACTGATGTAACAGCATGTCTTCATGAGGATAGAGCAATCAATAATGATAACCCTAAAGCAGTCTTGAAGTGATAAATCTGACCTCAGGAGGATAGAGCAATCAATAGCTCTAAAGCAGTCTTGAAGTAATAATGGCTTCAGGAGGATAGAGCAATCAATAGCTCTAAAGCAGTCTTGAAGTAATAGAATGGCTTCAGTAGGATAGAGCAATCAACAGCTCTAAAGCAGTCTTGAAATAATAATGTGATATGTCTTCAGGAGGATAGAGCAATCAATAGCTCTAAAGCAGTCTTGAAGTAATGATTTCAGGAGGATGGAGCAATGGATAGCTCTAAAGCAGTCTTGAAATAATAATGTAATTTCAGGAGGATAGAGCAATGGATAACTCTAAAGCAGTCTTGAAATAATTAGATGGCTTCAGGAGGATAGAGCAATGAATAGCTCTAAAGCAGTCTTGAAGTAGTAATATGACCTCATGAGGATAGAGCAATGAATAGCTCTAAAGCAGTCTTGAAGTAATAGGATGATTTCAGGAGGATAGAGCAATCAGTAGCTCTAAAGCAGTCTTGAAATTATGAGAGGCTATCAGGAGGATAAAATAACCCTGAGGTTACAATAAAGCAGTCCCAAAGTAATAAGAAGCTCATCAGGAGGATAAAGTAACCCTGAGGTTACAATAAAGCAGTCCCAAAGATCATAAGCTTGTTTGTTGGATAATTAACCTGAAAACAAGGTAGCATTCTGTATAACAACATTAGTTTATGCTTTATGTATGCATGTATGACATGATACACTTAGGTAATGTACTATAGACATATATGTTATGGTATGATGTAAATGATGTATGTATGATATGACACTGCTGGAAGTGTCTGGATATCCTTGTATAACAACTGCTGGCCAAGGAAAATAAATCCCGATTCGTTGTTGAAGAATATATAACCCTCCGTCTGCTGGGGATAACAAGGTATAGATAACCTCCCGTTGTTGGGGATAACAAGGTATAGATAACCTCCCGTTGTTGGGGATAGTAGGGTATAGATAACCTTCGTTTTCGTTTGATAGTAGGATAAGTATAACATCCCGTCTTCGTTCATCGTGCCCTTATTGGAAAGTAATTTCCCGTATATCCGTATGAGGATAAAAGAGATGGATATAAATTCCAGGGGAGATTAGACTTTGTGAAAATGGATTAGTCCTACTGATGGTTTGTAACTGTCTTGTAAAGATGAACCGGCGAAGCTTCGTTGAAATCCTTCCCTCGTTCGTCCTTAGTAAATACTATTACTGCATTTTCATGCATTTCTGGTAAACATCAATCATATTAAAAGCATACATGCATTTCTGGTAAACATCAATCATATTCAAAGGCATACATACATTCAAACACAACCAATGGACGTTTCGCTTATGTAAATAGGGTAAAAGTAAATCTGGATTCAAAAGATGGAATTTATTTATATCAAAAGTGACCCATGCACGGGTAAGTTTGTACAAGGAGACATAAACCCTAGTAAGAGAATTTTGTCATGAAGTTTTACAAAAAGAATCAGCTATGTGGGAAATAATCCTATTGAGTTTCAATTCTACTATTGCCACTCAAGTATCTCATCTTCTTGCTGTTGAGACGGAAACGATTGGATTGAGCTTTATCTGTTTGAGCTTGAGTAAGTAGTACAACTGGTTGCAGTTTCATGAGTGATCCAAACGAGACATAGTCATACGCTTTAATCCCTAACTTTTGCCTGGATTGCCCTTTCAGGTTTTCAATCCACCGGGATACCCTTTTTTGCCCAAGCCGCCTTTTCATGTTTTCGACTTGCCGGGTGTACATCTTTTTATATATATATCCCTAATTTTTGCCCAAACCCTTTTGGTTTGCCGGGATGCCCTTATTTTTGCCTAGGCCTGTCAACCTAGCGGGTCTCTTTTTATGCGTAGTATTTTTTAACTATGTCTGCGTTTACAGGTTGTGGGAAGTCTTCACCATCCATTGTAGTCAGTATCATGGCACCTCCTGAGAACACTGTCTTGACTACAAATGGTCCCTCATATGTTGGAGTCCACTTGCCCCTAGGGTCACCCTGTGGTAATATGATACGCTTGATTACCAAGTCACCAGCCTGATATACCTTTGGCTTAACCTTCTTGTTAAAAGCTTTGATCATCCGTTTCTGGTACATCTGGCCATGACAAACTGCTGCTAACCTTTTCTCATCAATCAAATTTATCTGGTCAAGTCGAGTCTGAATCCACTCATCTTTATCCAAGCCTGCATCCTTCATAATTCTCAAGGAGGGGATCTGAACTTCAATAGGCAGAACTGCTTCCATACCATAGACTAAGGAGAATGGGGTTGCCCCTGTTGAAGTACGTATTGTAGTACGATAACCATGCAGAGCAAATGGTAACATCTCGTGCCAATCCTTGTAAGTAACAGTCATCTTCTGTACAATCTTCTTAATGTTCTTATTAGCAGCTTCAACTGCCCCATTCATCTTTGGACGATACGGAGAAGAGTTGTGATGCTTAATCTTGAACTGCATCTTCGAAATCAACAAGGTAGTATGGGTCAACATATACTGTCTTAGTCGGCGAGCAGCCCATGCCAAAGCGCAGCAAGTTTTCTCGAGCAGTGAGTATCTTGTTTCACAGTCGGTAAACTTTTTGCTAAGGTAGTATATTGCCTGCTCTTTTCGACCAGACTCGTCATGTTGCCCCAATACACACCCCATTGAGTTGTCTAATACTGTTAAATACATAATCAAGGGTCTTCCATCAACTGGTGGCATTAAAATTGGAGGTTCTAGCAAATATCTCTTGATTTCATCAAAGGCAGTCTGGCACTCATCATTCCATTCCATCACCTGATCTTTCTTCAACAACTTGAAGATTGGCTCACAGATGGTAGTTAATTGGGAAATAAATCTTGCAATGTAGTTCAATCGTCCCAAGAAACCTCTAACCTCCTTCTCAGTACGGGGAGCTGGCATCTCTCGTATAGCTTTCACTTTTGCAGGATCCACTTCAATACCTTTTCCACTAACAATGAAACCCAAGAGTTTTCCAGATCTAACTCCAAAAGTACACTTGTTTGGGTTCAATCTCAACTTGTATTTCTTCAACCTCTCAAACAACTTGTGCAGATGATCAAGATGTTGCTCTTCATTCCGAGACCTGGCTATCATATCATCCACATATACCTCTATCTCATGATGAATCATATCATGAAACAAAGCCACCATGGCACGCTGATATGTTGCCCCTGCATTCTTCAAACCAAATGGCATTACCTTATAGCAAAAGGTGCCCCACTGTGTCACAAATGTTGTCTTCTCCATATCTTCAGGTGCCATCTTGATTTGATTGTAACCAGAGAAACCATCCATAAAAGAGAATACCTTATGCTGAGCAGTGTTGTCTACCAGAATATCGATATGAGGAAGTGGAAAGTCGTCTTTAGGGCTAGCCTTGTTCAGATCTCTGTAGTCTACACACATACGTACCTTACCATCTTTCTTAGGAACTGGTACCACATTTGCAACCCACTGAGGATAAGAAGTTACGGCCAAAAACCCTGCATTGAACTGTTTCATTACCTCTGCTTTGATCTTTTCTGACATTTCAGGACGCATACGACGAACCTTCTGCTTCTTTGGACGACAATCTTCTTTCACTGGCAAACGGTGAACCACAATGTCCGTATCCAACCCTGGCATATCTTCATAAGACCAAGCAAAGATCTCCACATAGTCACGTAGCATCCGAACCAACCTGCTCTTGACACTGTCCTCTAAATCAGCCCCTATTTTGACCTCTTTTCTGTTTTCTTCAGTTCCCAGATTCATAACTTCGACTGGCTCTTCATGTGGCTGTATAGCTTTCTCTTCTTGTTGTAACAACCTAGCAAGCTCCACAGGTATTTCACAATCGTCCTCGTTTCCGTCTTCAGTTTGATAGATCGGATTCTCGAAATTGTAATTGGCAATAGTAGAACTGTTATCAACTGGATCCAGAGTGGATGAGGGTCTGCATTTTAGTGACGTGGGTGTGTGTAAGAACACATAGCTGATAAAGCAAAAATAAAAGAAAAAGAAAGACAAGGAACACAATATTTACGAAAACGAAACGTCCACTGATTTTGTTGAATGAAGTATGCAAATGAAATGACAACCCGTAACAAGCACACCATTGTGCCCCGGGTAAGGCACATGGCTTGAAAGTTTTAATTGTTCCGGAAATTATAAATTTAAAAACATAACACAGTAATAGTATTTACTCCTGACTAAAGGAGATAGGGATAACATCTTCAGCTGTCCAATTATTGAGTCCAGCACCCACAGTAGGAAAAATCCATGCCTCCAAGTTGTAGTCTTCATCTTGATCTCCCACAGCATTGATAACCCCTTGATTGGTGATACGAACAGCACGGGCACGACGGACAGCCTTCTGGGACTCTGCAGTGAAACCCAAACCAAACTTGTCAGACTTGTATGGAATATCAGGAAGCTGACCCCAAATAGTACAACCACCTTCTTCCACCACAGCTTTTGCATCATTGAGGGAGGCCATTGCCATTGTTGGAGGGTTTCTGATGACCACAGGAACCTTCTTCACAGCAGGAGGAGTCACACAATCCTTAACAGCCCAGGGAACCACTTCAAACGACTGACATGGAGTTTCAATGTATTCACCTTCTACTTCCAGATACTTGAAAGTGTTTACATGGCTGACAAAGTATTCTTCCTCTCCAAAGACAGTAACAACTTTTCCATTCACCGGATATCTCAACTTTTGATGTAATGTGGAGGTCACAGCACCTGCCCCATGGATCCAGGGACGACCAAGCAGACATGAGTACGAAGGACGAATATCCATCACATAGAATGTAGCAGTGAACACCTGAGAGCCAACCTTGATTGGAAGATCAATTTCCCCATGCACTACTCTTCTAGAACCATCAAAAGCCTTTACCACAATATTACTGGGCTTCAATACCGTATCTTCAGGACTCAACTTGTTCAGGACTTCCTTAGGCAACACATTCAGAGAGGAACCATTGTCTATCAGCACATGAGACAGGGTAGTGCCCCTGCATTCAATTGAAATATGCAAGGCCCTGTTATGATCCCTCTTGGCAGGGGTCAAGTCAGCATCAGAAAATCCTAACCCGTTGTCATAGGTCAGGTGCGCAACACAATTCTCAAACTGGTCCACAGAAATTGCACTGGGTACATGAGCCATCTTTAGAAACTTGATCAATGACTTGGCATGAGCCTCAGAACATAATAACAGGGAGAGCATAGAAATCTTTGAGGGAGTATGCCCCAGCTGATCAACAATATCATAATCACTCTTGCGAATGATTTTCAATACTTCTTCCATCTGCTTAGAGAGGTCATCAGCAGCTGGCACATCAGTAGATACAGGCTCAATAACAGGACCCTTGCCCCGAGCATCAGTGGTGGAAGTAACAACAGGAGTAACGGCACTCTTAGAAGCAACTGGAGGAGAGAAGACTCTTCCACTACGAGTGATCTTGCTAGATCCAGCAATATTAACAATGTCAACAGGCATATCAGGTAAAGGTTCCTGCTTGACACCATGGATGTAAACATCCGACCCATAGTGCCAAGGCACAGCTTTGTCAGATGTATAAGGAATAGGACCAGGAGTGGTAATGATCAGAGGAGCTACTCTGGCTTCAGCAACAACTTTCACAGGACCTTCAGCAGTAATCTTGATTGGGCCCTGATGAGTGATTTTAATGGGACCCTTTGAAGTGATTCTTAGTGGTACTTTGTCAGCCATGTCAACCTCTTCAATCTTCTTACCCTGAGTCAGATGATCCATCATACTTTCTACAGATGCTGGTCTTCTTTCAAACACTATAGTGTATTTATCCATGAGACGTTGAATCCCATCTCTCAAAATGAAGCAACTATCCGGCTTATAGGTACAATATAGACAATCTTCATGACAACCTGGAAAGATCCCAGCTTGTACTAACCTCTTTCTGATAACAGACAATGGTGTGCTCAACTCCATAACTGAATAGACATGCAGATCTTCATCAATATCTTCATCAATGGCGTTGACAGTCTTCTCGTGATTTGGCATTGGAGCGGTAATCACATTTGGAGTACCTGGTGGATCAAACTCAATTTCTCCAGCATCAATCATATCTTGAATTTTGTTCTTCAAGACCCAGCAGTTATTAGTATCATGTCCTAGACAGTTTGAATGATATGCACATCGTGCATTGGGATTGTACTTGGGAGAGGTAACATTGGGATTCTGAGGAGCCTCCCTCAGGGTAATAAGTTCAGCCTTCAACAAGTGTTGCAATGCCTGAGCCATTGACATGTTGATCTTCGTGAACTGTCTTCTAGCCCTCTGTTGGTTGCCTTGAGGCTGCTCTGTTGTTGCAGGAGTTGGATTTGAAATATGAATTGCACTAACAGACTGATGCCTTCTGTTACGATCAGACTGACCATACACAGCATTAGATTCTTTCTTCCCAGTGGGAGACTTCTTTGCAGCACCTGATGAAGAAGTGCCCACTTGGATCTTACCACTCTTGATACCATTCTCTACTCGCTCTCCTGTCATGATCAACTCAGTGAAGCCAGATGATGAGCTTCCAATGAGATGACTGTAAAACGGACCATTCAGCGTACACATGAACATATCAACCAACTCCCTATCAGTCAAAGGGGGTTGAACTCTTCCAGCTAAGTCTCTCCACTTCTGAGCATACTCCTTAAAGCTTTCTTTGGCACCCATAGACATGCTTTGAAGCTGCATGCGAGTGGGGGCTAAGTCAGCATTGTATTGATACTGCTTGTAGAAAGCTTCAGCAAGGTCATTCCAATCTCTGATGTTGACACTCTCCAACTGATAATACCACTCTAGCTGAGCTCCAGATAAACTCTCTTGAAAGAAATGGATCCACAACTTTTTATCAGCAGTGTGGGGTTGAATTCTTCTGACATAAGACCTCAGATGCAATTTGGGACAAGAGACCCCATCATAGACAACAAATGTAGGAACTTTGAATCCAATGGGTATGACCACCCCAGATATCAAGCTCAAATCCTCAAAATCCAGCCCAGATGATTTCTGTAATTCCATAGCATCC
This sequence comes from Lathyrus sativus, assembly GCA_963859935.3. Lineage (NCBI taxonomy): Eukaryota > Viridiplantae > Streptophyta > Magnoliopsida > Fabales > Fabaceae > Lathyrus > Lathyrus sativus. The sequence continues at coordinate 174,237,664 of OZ012741.1, forward strand.
ATTCTATCCACCAGCATCTTGAATTTGTCTTCGTTAGGCTCATGGTAGTAGTTAGCCTCAGAATCAGAGTCCCCCATAGTGTTGTGGAGACTGCCTCTCTCCTGCTCAGATTCTTCAGATTCATAGTCTTCAACATGTTCCTTGGTCTTGTCAGGACCTTTGAACCTTCTTCCCATGTTGAGCAACCCAGCAGACCTTCTAGCCTTCTTAGTCTTCTTGGCCAGCAGTGTCTTCAATTCATCCTGCCCCTTGGATAGGTTCAGGATCAGCTCTTGGAACTGTGCATTCTGTGCCTGGAGATCCTTAACTGATTGTTCAAGAGCCATTGCTGAAATAAACAGCGAGAAGATGAGAAACATGTGCACAATTATAAACCTGTGATGCAATGATATGGGAATGCATATGCAATGTTTTCAAGGACCGCAGGATTTAAATTTGCTTAAACAAACAAGAAAGTAACTTTTTATTAGTAATAACTTGTTTTGCCTTTTAGGCTTACAAAAAATGAAAACGAAATAAGTACAAAAGATGGGGTTTTAAGTCTCCCATGGACGTTTCCTCTTTGTGTTGAGGTATGAGTTGAGGTTTCGTTCCTCATGAAGTAGCTTTGTTAGCTCTAGGATCCTTGCTTGGCTTGCTTTGTAATGAGCCTCGAAAGTATCCCTTCGCTCTTTCAGTTGGATCCATGATCTCTGCAAGTCTTCCATATCAGTAGGCATGTCTGGGTGAAGGATGGTATAAGCTGTGTCTCCTTCAGCAACAGGTTCCATGGTAACTGGTAGGACGGCAGAATATGGCATCATGAGTGTCTGAGCACGAGATCGTACCCATCTGAGATAAGCCTCCATAGGAATAGTGTACTTAGGCTCCAGTGTCTTGCTGTCAATCCTGTTTACCTTTCCCCAAGCTCGGATGAATCTCTGACGGTAACCCTGAAGATCGTTGTCGTAATCAAACACAATGCCCTGAATCAACATGTCATGTGGACCATCGCTCCGGGCGTAACCAAACTGTCGTAAAGCTAGAGATGGGTTGTAGGTGATGCCTCATCTTATGCCTAGAAGTGGCACATTAGGAAACTCCCCACAACGGTCAATGATGGTGACATTCTCCATAGATCTGGAGCACCAATGGATGTCTGAGTGAGAAAGTGACATGATCCTCTTGGACCATCTGAACCCTTGCTCATTCTTCATTACTGAGCGAGGAAGGTGAGAAATAAACCACCTAGAAAGTAAAGGTATGCAGCACATCAAAATTCCTCTTGCCCTTGTAGTACGGGTGTGAAGAGAATGTAGGATGTCTCCAAGTAAGGTAGGCACTGGATTGTGACTCAGGAATATGTTGATGGCATGAACGTCTATGAACTGATCAGGATTGGGGAACAACACTAAGCCATAAATCAATAAGGCTAAGATCTCCTCAAAAGCATCGTAGCTCATAGCCTTCAAGAACATTTGAGCTTTATCCACTAATACCTTGGCAAGAATACCTTTAACTCCACTTCTCGTCTCTAGAACAATGTCAGACTTCTTCAGATGTAGAGCTGCAGCAATAACTTCTGGTTTAAGCTCCTTCTCTAAGCCTGTGAATGGCTTCTGATCAAGAACAGGTATACCCAGAAGCTTAGAGAACTCCTCCATGGTTGGAACCAGCTGATAATCAGGAAATGTAAAGCAATGGTGCTTAGGGTCAAAGAACTGAAACAGCGCACTCATCATGTCTTCACTGAACCCTGAAGTAACTAGATCCAATAAGTGACCATGTCTCTTGTTGAACTGGGAATGATCAGGCACTAGGGAAACCAACTCCTTGAGCTTAGCAGGTATCCCTACAAAGTTGATCCTGATGGTGTTTCTATGAGCAGAAGCCATGACCTGCAACAAAGAACAAAGATAAATCCTTTGGTCCTTGAAATGGTTAGGGAAAATGATATGCTTATGATGCATGATGATGTCATGGTGTCATGCTCAATCACAAACATGTGGCACACACAAACAAGTCACACCATAGCCCTAGGTTTAAAGGCTTGCATGAGGTTCAAAGGCAAGTACCCCCCCCTGAAGTTAGATGGTTCATCCTGTCCTACAAAAGTAACCAGGTTCTAAGGGATCTCAATATCATTGATCCTTCACAAGGGTGGTTGTTCAGAAGGCAACTTACTTGCCAACCAAAACCCTCCAAGTTTAAGATCTCAATGAGCGTAGTATCGAGTGTCAACCAACTTCAGTCTGCACCAAAGCCGGTTACCTCACTACTTTCTAAAGGCCAAGATGAGTTAACTAGGGTTCTAAAAGTCAGTTAGTGCATTGACAACATATGGCAGCCTCAATATTATCCTCAACTTGACTTAAGGAATATAAGCACCAACCAAGAAGTCGCACTAACTATGGCCACCAGATCAACCGTATCGATATACGTCGTACAGTTTCCTTGGTCTATTGCCATTTACCTAAGGTACACTAGATCCGGGTTAGGACCTTTCACACATAAGAGCACCCCAACAATATAATAATAAAGCAAACAAGGCAAACAATTTAAAGTGATCTTAATTCCTAAGGGTACCCCTCTTAAATAGATCCCCAGCAGAGTCGCCAGTTCTGTAACACGGTGGGAGAACTGACTTTAAACAATGTTGCGGATAGCAAGAGTCGCCACCGACTTTTATTTTATCCATAAGGAAAGGTTATAAAAGAACAGGAAAGACCTTAGAGAATATTTTGGGTCCGGGGGGTAGGTTATGAAAAGGGAAGGTGTTAGCACCCCTTTCATCCATGGTTATCCATGGGCTCTTAGGTACTTAAGCTCACTTTTGAATTGTTTTGAAAGTGTAGTGTGTGAATAGCAAAAAATTTCAGAATAGTTTAATAATAATCCGTGTATGGATGTGAAAAAAACTTGTTTGAAAATTTTGTTGGAAATTTGTTTAAGTGTGAAAAAGTTTTGAAGTGAGCAAGTATCTAGGAGTAGCCTACCCTAATGTTTTAAGGTCTTTCTTATTCTTTATCCTTTCCTTTAGTAAGACTATCCCTACTATAATGGAGTAGGTAGTCCTTACTTTGGATGTTAAGGGACATGTGGGGGACAATTTGACTTTGAAGGCCATTGTGGGATGTAATAAGCACATATAAGGGACCATCATCATTTTTCGAAAGGGACTTGATTCGTAAAGGCAACCATAAGGGACTTTGATGATTTTTTCTATTTGAGGGACTTGCTTTATACACCCCACTTAACCATTATTCGTAGGCAACTTGAGGGATATCCTTAGGAAGTGAGACGGCGATTAAAATCGACTTACGTGTGTGACGTGTTTATTTTAATTATCTTTATTTAAAAGTGATCTAAATTTATTTTAATATTACATACATGTTGTTACACTCCCTAATTACTAACCATAATAATAATTAAATAATTAAACAACTTTACATCCAAGAAACAATTACAAAATAATAAGCAAAATAATTAAATAAAATATAAATAAGCAATAATAAATAATAAAGGGGGTTAATTCTAAGTTTACTCGGCAAGACATCGCATCTTGTGCCTACGTATCCTTACGGGAGTGGAATCAGAGTAATCGTAGTTCCCCTCAATAGGGAGGTTAGAAACTTCTTGACTGTGGTCAAGGTCTCAAGGGGAATAAACGCATCTTAAGGACACGCTTACGTGGAGTGTAGAAACTCCAAATCTCTACGTTGAAATGTTAAGTTGTAATTAGGGTTAAATTAGGGATTCCACGGCGGGAAACCCTAAAATGAGCGCGGCGGCTCTTTGACCTAATGCTAAGGGTAAAATTGTAATTTTGCCTGCGGCGAGGCATTTGTGAAAATTAGGGTTTGTAGTTTGTAGTTTTGAGGATTTGAAATTGAATGTGTGAAGTTTTACGGACTATTGGCGCGGCGGCCAAACAGTTAGACCTAACCTTCGGATGTGTGCAATGTGACAGAAATAATAGTAAACGCGTGAGATAATTGAATCATGCAAACAGAGAGATAATGTCATAATTTAAACCATGCAAGCAGAAATTTAAAGGCAGAATTTAAAGAGCGATTGTTAAGTTCGCGAGGTTACATGAGAGGAGCAGATACAATATGATAATGAAATTTGAATTGAACAATAATAAAATAAAATAAATAACGGTTCTAGTTATTATTTAAAAAAAAGATTTTAGTTATTATTTTAAATTTATCTAAAAAAAAGTTTTTCTTAAAAATAATAGGTTTTCATATTAATTTGGAAAAGATGTTAATGTTATTTATTTTAAAAAACAGATTTTTATATTATAACAAATTTTAATAAATTAATGATAACAATAATAATAATAATGGTAATAATAATGATAATAATGATAATAATAATAAATAATGATAATAATAATAATAATAATAATAATAATAATAATAATAATAATAATAATAATAATAATAATAATAATAATAATAAAGCAATAATGAATTTTAAATGTGCCAAATAACCCAACAATGTTGCTAACGCAGAAATGCGCTCATCGCAACCAGATCTAAATCGGACGAAACAAAATTTATCGCAAAGAAAAAGAAATTAAGCAAAAAAAATAGTGTTATTGCTCACACAAAAATGCGATCATCGCAACCAGATCGAACTAACACAAATGTCACGCGTCATGCACACAAATGTGCAAACATCGTATCGACATAATTCTATCAAAAATCTTATATATATAAACTCTAACAATTTAAAAATTATATATATATAAACGTAACAGTAATAGATAAAGAAAAAGAAATAACGGTAATAGATGAAGAAAAAGAAATAACGGTAAAAGATGAAGAAAAAGAAACAACAGTAATAGATGAAGGAAAAGAAATAACGGTAAACGATGAAGAAAAAGAAACAATAGTAATGGATGAAGAAGAAAACTAAATAACGGCAAACGGCACTCATTCCTCTTAGGTTTTTTTCATTCTCCCCCTTCTTTTCCAACAAGACAACACATGTATATATAGGGAACAAATTAGGGTTAACACCAAATTGTCAATAATGTCCCTAAAGCCCATTTTAAAGCCCAAACTAAATAATTAGTTAAGAAAAAATAAAATTTAAATAATTTAAAATAATTAAAATAAACTTAAAATAAAAACTAATAATCCTATTGATTCCTAAAATAAAAAATATTATAAAAAGAACAAAATTTTTTTCAATATTTTTTATTTTATGATTTTTTGGATATTTTTATGAATAATTTAGAAAAAAGTGAAAAAAATAATATTTTAAAAAATGATTTAATTAAAATACGAAAATAATAATTAAATAATAATAAAAAACTATTTTTGTTATTTTTTTAATGAAAGATAGAAAAATTTAGAGTAAAAATAATAAAAAACAAAAAAAATGACAAAGGTGAGATTCGAACTCTCAACCTCTCACACTCATAACTCCTTACACATGTCCTCCTGCCAATTGTGCCATTTTTACTTTTTAGACAAAAAATGCATGCCATATGATATTTACCTGCAAAAAGTCAAACGACTACACAAATTTGTTAGTAATTGATTAAATGCAATGAAATGCGATGACAAATCTTAGGGCAAAATTTGGGGTATTACAGTTATTATGATAATATTTCTCACCCAACCTCTCTTTGATGTTGGCAAAAAAAAATCATGAAGTTTGACTTTGGTTTGACCACAGTTGACCTCAGTTTGACCTTTTAACTGCATTGACTGCTTTTGACTTATCTGATCATCTGACTGAGCAAACTTTTGAGAAAAGTCTTGAAACTTGACATGGGGGTTCTTATACACATATAAGATGTTATGAAGCTCACTTGAAGTCTTGGAAGTCCATTTAGCCTGATTAAAGTCAAAACCCTAGTTTTGGATGCACTGCTTAGGAGGTGCATTGTCTGAGGGAATTGTCAACTCTTCTGACCAATTGTGAATTTTGTGAACCTTGTGAACCTTCTTGGAACACAAAGTCTTGTATTGTGAGGGCAAATTTTGGGGTGCAACAGCATCCAAGTCAATCAAACTCCAGAATGAACTTACATACATCAGACTAAGTATGTGAAGGAGCTTCTGAAGAAGTTTAACATGACTGAAAGCAAATTGGCTAAAACTCCAATGCATCCTACAAGCACTCTTGGTAAGGAAGAGGTAAGTAAGAAGGTTTATCAAAAGCTTTATAGAGGTATGATTGGATCTCTTCTGTATTTGACTGCTTCTAGACCTGATATTCTATTCAGTGTTTGTTTGTGTTCTAGATTCCAATCAGATCCTAGAGAGTCTCACTTAACAGTTGTTAAGAGGATTCTAAGGTATCTGAAAGGTACTACTAACGTGGGTTTGTGTTACAGAAGATCTGATGATTATAAATTAGTTGGAATCTGTGATGCTGACTATGTTGGAGATAGAGTTGAAAGAAAAAGTACTTCTGGAAGCTGCTAGTTTCTTGGAAGTCATTTGATCTCTTGGTTCAGCAAGAAGCAACCCACAATTGTGCTTTCAACAACAGAAGCAGAATACATTGCTGCTGCTGGTTGTAGCACTCAGATGCTCTGGATGAAAAGTCAACTAGAAGACTATCAGATCCATGAGAGTAATATTTCAATCTTCTGTGATAATACTTTTGCTATATGCTTGTCTAAAAATCCTATTTTACACTCTAAGGCAAAGCATATAGAGATAAAACATTACTTCATCAGAGACTATGTTCAGAAGGGAATTATCAGTTTAAACTTTGTTGATACAGATCATCAATGTGTTGATATCTTTACAAAACCCCTTGCTGAAGATATATTTAAATTTATTCTGAAAAATATAAGTATGGATTTCTGTCTAGAATAAAATGTTTATCAGAAGAAAATTTTCTTAGATGAAAATGTTTTAACTCTGAAGTATTACATTTATTTATTTATTGTTTATTATTTTATTTATTGTGTGCAAATCTGAACTAACAAGCCTCAGAGGATCTAAACGTTGGCTAACGTTTCATTTCTCAAAGAAGTTTCAGAAGCACATGCAAGCAAACACGTGTAACTCTAAATCTGAAAAGGTGGAGTGCACATTACTGAATTGGCGTTTGAGGTACTATTTTTGAATATTGAGTTTCTCGTTTTCCCCCCAATTTGTCAGAATCATTAATTGCTTGAAATGATTATATTCTTTTTATTAAATGCTAAGTGGAAACGTGCTGAACATGTGACTCTTGTGTGCCCTAATATCTTCTATAAATACCACAACACTTCACTTTTCACTCTCTCACACTCTTGTATGCAGTTCTGCTTGTTTCATTGTTTCCATCTCTCTCCCAAACCCAAAATCATTCGTAACCCTAAAACTCTCTCAAGAACAACAATGGTTATTTCTTCATCAACTTCTGCTTAGTTTCAATCTACCATGGCTGCTCTCTCATCTTCAAACATGGGTGTTGTTGCTTTCAAGGAACCTGTTAGAACTTTACTCACACTTGTTGACAAACTGGAAGTCTTGTGTGAATCCATTGTGAACTTTGAATCTTTTGCTGAAAATGGGTTTGATCTTCGTCCCATTGTTGATGCTCAATGCTGGACAAAGTTCTTTGATAGGCTGATGGGACCAGTTTATCCATGTTTAGTGAAGTAATTTTAGATTCATGCTACTACATGCCCTAAGTTCATTGTTTCATATGTTCTGGGTAAAGAAATCATCATAACTGAGGATCTGATAAGGAAGCTCATAGGTTATGAAGAAACTGATGGTGTCACAAATCTGCCAGCTGGGCGTGTTGATATGACTGATGTGTATAGGGAAGTTTGCTCATCTGGAGAAGCTTCTAACAAGGTGAAAGATCTGAAGCCAAACTATAGGATCTGGGTTAAGATCTTTATGGGATGTATTCACCACAGGAAGTCTTCAAACTCTCCTGAATATGTAAACACTGATCAGATGTAATTCATATACTGTCTGAGTTAGAGCACAAAAGTGGATATGCCTTATCTACTTTTTAATCATCTGTGGACACACGTAAAACAATCAAGGGAAGAATTCAGAACCAAACATCAGAAGATGAGGAACTGGATTCCTATGGGAAAACTTATTTCAGACATTCTGACTGAGAATGGTATGGTTGGACATCTGACAGAAGCAGGACTAAAGGAAGTGTTAGCTTCTGTAATAGGAAAACCTTTGAATGGGAAGAGTCTTCATAGGATGAAAGTTGTAGAAGAAATCACCTCTGCACCAAAGCAAATAAACTCTGAAGAGGTCAGCAAGAGAAGGATACCAATGAATGATTTTCCTATGTTCTTCGCTAATGAACCAAGGGAAATTATTCTGGAGTACATTGCAACGTGTCTGAAAGATGGAACTCCTCTACCAGCAAATCTGGTTCAGAAAGCAGGCCAACCTGCTCCAGATCTTTATGAGACAAGACACAAGAAGAAGAGGAAGGTTGCTGAAGAAGGATCTTCAAAACCCAATAGGAAGGCTACTGGTGAAGCTGCTGCTGTCAAACCCAAGAGGGCCAAGAAGCAAAAATCTAATCCTCCTGAGGAAAGTTTAGATTCTATCTTGCAAACTGTCAAAGAGGTACTAACATCTGATCAACCTATCCATGAACCTATACCCTCTCCTTCACCTTCTCCTCCTCGTGTTTCTAAACCAAAGAAAACTTCTGAAACAGTTCCTTCTGTACCTCAACAACTAGCAACTCCATCTGAAAAGCAAAACTCTGCACCAAAACAACCATCTGATATTCCCCCCTCTGACAAACAAAACTCTACACCACAACAATCTTCTGAACTTCCCCCATCAAAACCACAAAATACTGAACAACAACCAGAACAACCCATTCCCTTTGAACCCCAACCAGAACAACCCATCCCCTTTGTATCTCAACCAGAACAACATCAACCTTCTGAATCATTCATATCTGATTCTGAGGTTCTTGACATTCACCCTTTGAAGATGCTGTTTGACGTCTCTTCTACATCCTGTCATTCTTTTGCATCATCTAATTCTTCTGAATCTGATGTTCCCCCAGAAGTAAACTTACCTCCCTCACTCCGTGGCTATGAACCAAGATCATATGATTTTGTTTCTTTTGCTTCTTTGAAATCCTTTTCATCAGATGACTTTCCATCTGGACTCAAACTCAAACACTTCTATCCAAAACGTCAAGATTTTCCTGAATCATCTGGCCAAACATCTTCTACACCATATCCTCGTCCTCTGTTCATTATCCCAACCTTCACAATACCATCCCCACCAGAACAACCAAAAACACCATCTCTAGAAAACTTCCTAAAACCTAAACCTAGAATGGATGTTGGTACGCTTTTTGATGGCTTCAAGAAGGTAATGAATGTGTGGATCTCTTCTGTGAAGAAATACTGTTTGTCTAGTGTGAATCCAGATGCTTCTGAAGCCTATTGGAACAGGTTCATCTCAAGGTTCAACACTGTAGCTTCAAATCTTTGCACCATTTGCTCTGATGATGCAAAGGTGAAATTTGCTGAAGTTATCAGGCAGATTTTTCTGAACATGAGTAGACCTCCAGTTCTTCTTCTGGATAATGCACCCGCTGAAGATCCTATGTCTAAAGATACTCCTCCAGAAGCTGCTATTGCTGAGGAAACTGTTGTGCCAAATCAGTCAGCTCTGCTGATTGTGGAACAAGCTTCTACTTCTGAGATTCAAGAACCTGCATCTGCATCTACTATGGTCACTGATAGTGCTCCAGCTACTGAATTTGCATCTGCACCTGCTTCTTCTGAGATCAAAACAGAAAGACCAGATCTAGAAGAAAAGTTTGCTCTACTAGAAGCCAGCAACAAAGAGATCAGAACATGGATGGTCAAGCAAGAAGAAACCACATATGAGATTAAGACTTGGATGTCTAAACAAGAGGAATCTAATTCTCAGATTACAGATCTTCTGAAGTTGATAGCCTCTCGCCAATCTTAGTTTCTTTTTCTGTTATGTTTGTGCACATGTTTGCTGTGTTTTGTTATCTTGTGTTTATCTGAATGTTCTCTGGATTCTATTTTTCAATGAAGTTGACTGTTTCCTTATCTTCTCTTATATTGTTTTTCTCTGTTATTCTTTTCTGTCTTAAAAAGTTTTTCTTTTTGATTATGACAAAAAGGGGGAGAAAAAGAAATTCTGTTTGTTCAAATATAAACAGTTACTAAAATGGAATTCATACATAATAATTTATAACTAACATTGAATTTTAGTCTTTCAGAACTAACGTATCATCTGACAAAATTCATTGAAGTTACCCTGAGAATCCCCAACCAGACTTTTATTTAAACCAGGTTCTGATTACCAGGCTCTGATAATTCAAACCAGGCTCTGATTCTGGAAAGAAAATCAATAAAAGTAAATCAAGCTATACCATACTCTAATTCTGGAAAGCAAATCAAGCTCTGATTCTGGAAATCATATTCTAACCAGGATTCTAATCAAGCTCTTAATCTGAAAAGTATACTTTTGCAAAAAGGGAAGTATTCTCTTCTATTAGAGTATTCATTTTAGGGGGAGACTCTTTATCTCAGGGGGAGTTATATATTTATCCTTTTTATTGAACAAAATTTCCTATGTTTTTGTCATCATCAAAAAGGGGGAGATTGTTAGAACACAGATTGGTGTTTAGTTATATCCCTATGTTTTGATGATAACTCTAATGAAATTTTGTATTAAGAAAATATATACTCTAATTTTGCTCAAGTGTTTTTGTTTCAGATATTAAAATAAATATTCTTATGGAAGAAAAAATGCATCTGAACAGTATTCTACGCAAAGCTCTGAAGCATCAGAAGCAAGTCATCAGAAGACTCTGAGCGCTGCCAGAAAAGACTCTGAAGCAGAAGCTGCAGAAGACTCTGAAGCAGAAGCTGCAAAAGACTCTGAAGCGTAGTTGAAGAATTTGTATGATGAGTTTCAAGCATTGTTTCAAGAAGACTCTGAAGGTACTTTACGCTGCAAGTACAGAGGCTTTGTTATTCAAACTCTGCTCTGATTGATATTCACGCTGAAGCACTTTGGCTGCAAAACTTTGATAACATCAAGACTCTGATGTTGATAACTTTGAGACAAAAGCTTGTTGAAGAAAATATTATTCAAAGATATATCCGTTGGCATATTCCAAATGACTCTTTCCTTATTCATGTATGGCACAGGAAATCAGACAAAAGAGATTTGTCTGAACATTCCTCTTTTGGGAAAGCTAGAGTCAATAGAAGACAAAAGGCTACAGCTACTCAGCAGTGCACGATCTTCAAGCATTGGACTTTCTGCCTATAAAAGGACGTCTTCAACAACATTTCAAAGTTGACGAATCAATTGAGAAATCAAACTTAAAACTACTCTCAAGCTCTCATACAATTTATTTCATAAGCTGAATAGTTTTATTCGTTCTTAAACTAAGTGTAAAAATCACAGTTTGTGATATAGCTTTTTAGAAGCATCTTAAACACTTGTTTAGTTTACATTAATTTGTAAAAGGTTCCTTAAGAAGACCAAGTTGTGGTCAGCATTTCTTGAGAAGACTAAAACAATTGTTCTTAGTGGTTGACACTATAATCTGTTTGAATATAATGGATTAAGTCCTTGTGGAGAAAGGAAAATCACCTTGATAGGGTGGACTGGATTAGTTGAGTTCATCGAACCAGGATAAAAATCTTGTGTTGTGTTTATTGCCATATTTATTTCAAAACCCTTATTCAACCCCCTTTCTAAGTGTTTTTCTCACCTTCACAACCAACCTGGTATTCTGGTTTTCTCTTCAAAGTAGACTTCTTCAGTCAGCAGCAAAACGATTATTCAAAGCTTTATGGGAGTTTTGATCCCTTGTTTGTTGCATTTTGCATTTTGCATTACATTTGCATCTCATTTTTGCATATCCATCCTCGGCCGGAACAAAAAGCTCACCCGTCTTTTGTCCAACCCGCAGTTGATTTCCCGACACTCGCATTGGACTTGAATTAGTTTCTGGGAGAATCATGAACTCAGGAGAGCAGAATTTGGTTATTTCAAGGACAGAGTTTGAATTGATGAGGAATCAGTTGGATTAGCTCATGGAAGCCATGACAACTATAACTAGGGTAGAGGCCAATATTCAGAGGACTCCGGTGAATAATGTTGCTCAAGCTCAGCCTGTGCAGATTCCTGTTGGAGATCAAGAGCATACTATTGTGAGAGATAGAGATTCATCTTCTCTCAATGACTCGAACTATCAAAGCTTCATTTTCTCTGTGCCAGATTCTCAAAGGGCTGTTCCGAAGATTAATCCTAAGAAATCGCAGACTGTTGAGTTTATGAGAAGATGTCATCTATTAGAGGAAACGCTTGACGCCCTAATGGGTCAGGATACTCTTAATCTGAATGCTTCGAGCATGTGTTTGGTACCAGGACTTGTGATGCCTCCGAAGTTTAAGAAGCCAAATTTTGAGAAGTACCAAGAGGATAATTGTCCAAAGTAGCATTTAGTGATGTTTTGCAGAAGAATGACCTCGTATGTCCATAATGACAAGCTTATGATTCACTATTTCCATGACAGTTTGAGTGGAGCATTGTTAGGTTGGTACATGCAGTTGGAGAGTGGTTACATCAGATCATGGTCAGATTTAGCCAACGCCTTTGTGAAGAAATGCTATTATAATCTCGACATGACTCCTAGTCGCATGCAGTTGCAAGACTTATCTCAAGCGGACAATGAATCTTTGAGAGCGTATGTTCAGAGATGGAGAGAGTTAGCTGCTCGCGTTCAACCACCCATTCTGGAAAGAGAATTGGTTGACATGTTCGTGGATACTTTGCAAGGTCATTACTTCGACAAGATGATTGGTAGTGGGGCATTAAACTTCTCTGACTTGATAATAATGGGGGAACGTATCTAGATCAGACTCAAGAATGGAAAGATTTAGGATACCTCAGATATCTCTGTTTATGAAAGCGAATTGGTTGTAAGTTCTCAAGAAGAATAGGGGAAAGAAAGTTGTAACAGCCCAAATTTCATTAAATAATTAATTGTAGTAATCAATTGATTTAGTGGGATTTTATTTAATGTTAGAAATTAATTTTTATTAATTGGAATTAATAAAGAATTGAAAGGAAATTGGAAGGAAAGAAAATAAAAGGGATATATAAGAGAGAAAGAAAAGAAAAGAAAGTTAAAAAATATTTGGAAAGAAAGAGGAAAGAAGAAGAAAGGAGAGAAAGAGAAGAGAAGAAGAGGAAAAGTGGAAATCATCAAGAACCAACATCAAAGCTCCGATTAATCGAGGTAAGGGTGAGAAATGTTTCTATTTGATCATTGTATGATGTTATGTATGTTGGGTTGGGGTTTTGGTAGAGTTTTCATCACTTTCCATTTAGGGCAAAATGTTGGATAATCGGTAGATTGATGATTTAATCGGTTGAAACTGAGCAATAATGCCGTAGAATAGTCGGGTAACATGTGTTGATGCTGTTTGTACTGGTTTTGTTGTGTGAGAAGTTGGATGATGGTGGATTGTGGAGGAGGAACAGAATAGGGTTCTGTTCTGCGCAGGTTCGCTGGCTCTCGCCAGGCGAGCGAAGGCGAAGCTTCGCCAGGCGAAGCCTAGCGAATGTTGGCGAATAATTATATTTAAGTCCCAGTGGACTTCGCTGGTGGGTTCGCCAGGCGAAGTTGGGTAGCGAAGGTTCGCCCAGCGAAGGTGCTAGCTAATGGTGGCGAATGAAGTCAGTAGCTACTGATTTGGGCTCGCTGGGAAATCTCGCCAGGCGAAGCCTAGCGAGTGTTCGCTGAGGGAGTTCGCCGGGCGAAGGTCAGGCGAAGGTTCGCTGCGAGGGTTCGCCAGGCGAATGTGGGCGAGTTTGACAGCATTTTTCTTTTGCTGTGTTGATCATGTGGAGATGGTTTGGTTGTTCCACATAGATGGATACCTTATGATATGAATATAGATACGATCTATTGTGATAACATGTGTTGTGGGTAGCCTTCGGGCGTGAATCCTAGAGTTGTGATATGAAGGATTAATTGTAATCGGTTAAAATACATGTGAACATAATAAGTGATTATGTGTGTATTATTTAATGAATTTGCGAATGCTTGATGTGTATACAATTATGTAATGAGTATGCATGAGAACATTTTGAATATGTGTGCATAACTTATAATTGTATGATTGGTATTGTAATGAGAATACCTTGATTGTTGTGATAAATAGAAATACATGTGAATACATTGATGAATGTATGTGTATTGTCTAATGAACTTGCGAATGCTTAATGGGTACATAACTATGTGATGAGTATGCATGAGAACATTGTAGATATGTGTGCATGACTTATAATTGTATAAATGGTATTGTGATGTGAATACCTTGATTGTGTGATATATGTTGTATGTACAATCATTGTGTAATTCTTGAAGTGATGAATTATGTAAATGCATGAGATTAAGATGTCGGTCTTAAGTGCATTTGTTGTGGTTGATTGTACATGCATCATTTAGTCAAGAGGCAATGTCTGTTAGTTTCGTGGAAACTAGTGGCTTGTCCCAAACCTAGAAGTGTGGGTTTGAAGGCTTAGAGGACGGGCCTTTGTGGTTATCGGTCTAGAAGTGTGGACCCGGTTTAATGTAAAAACCGAAAAAAGATAACGGGTTATCGGTCTAGAAGTGTGGACCCGGTTTAATGTAAAAACCGAAAAAAGATAACGAGAGTCGGTACCGCATTGCATGAGTTGCATTGAGTTGTTGAGTCACATTGATATATGACATATGCATGAAGTGATGCTTATGTGTGAATGATGAGATTGTGGAAATTGTAAGGGTATACATAATGTGGGAATGCTTTGTGAATATCCATGTTTATCTATATATAAGTGTGGTAAATATATATGACTAAGAGAATGAAGTGTGGTGAGAAATGTGAATATGCGTTACATGATTACCTATATATGTATAATCTCATGCTTTGATTATTATGGTTATATTTCTCACCCTTCTGCTGTTTTATAATGCTCTATGAGGCATTGCAGATTAGGATGCTGGAGTCCTTTTGTGAAGATTAGTCTTCATTCTTTTGAGTCGGCTGCTCTGATATGTAACACCGGGTAGTTAGAATAGTATAGTCATTCTTTTGTGATACATTGCGATGTATCAGCTTATGTGGTTTTGTAAATCTAACTGAATATGATATATTAATTTGGATAGCTTATGTGTACGTGGATTAATATTTTGAAAACGATCAAATGATTTTATCTTCCGCTTAAATTGAAAATGTTACATATTTTATGGAGCAAGTGTTTTATTGGTAGAGTTGTGACATTCTTCTTTTATACCTTATTCTAAAACTTTTACTCTGATGAATTTGTATATGCTTAATTGTTTTATATGCATTTATTTGGGGTATAGAAGGGGGTGTTACAATAGTGGTATCAGAGCAGGTCGGTCTGTCCGGCCAAGTTGTTAGAGTGTCCTTCCCTGTGTGTTATGGATATGCGTGTGATGCATTATCAATATTGGTTGTTCTTACGTAGTTCTGTTGTTGGAATTAGTAAGATGGTTGCAGGGAGGAACGACGAAGCGATTGCGGAGGCATTGACGAGATTGGCGGGGGCAATTGGGCAGAATCCTCCGGCCAATGCGAATGTGAGGAATCATGCTGATGATGGATTCCGTGCTTTGGGGAAATTCCAAAAGAATAACCCTCCGGTCTTCAAGGGAACTCATGAACCGGACAAGGCACAAATTTGGTTGAAAGCTGTGGAAAAGATTTTTCGAGTTATGAATTGCTCGGATGCACAGAAGGTGCAGTTTGGGACTCATATGCTCGAAGAAGAAGCTGAAGATTGGTGGGGTAATACTCGCCAAAGATTTGAGGAAGATGATATTGTGATCACGTGGGATTTGTTTAGAGAAACCTTCCTGGAGAAGTATTTTCCAGAGGATGTGCGGGGGAAGAAAGAGATCGAATTTCTTGAGTTGAAGCAAGGTAATTCGACGGTTGCTGAGTATGCGGCGAAATTTGAGGAGTTGATCAAATTTTGTCCTCACTATAATACTGGTAATGCTGAGAGGTCTAAGTGCCTCAAGTTTGTGAACGGTTTGAGACCCGAGATTAGACAAGCTATTGGATATCAGGAAATCAGGCGGTTTTCTGAGTTGGTTAACAAGAGCAGAATTTATGACGAAGACAGTAGGGCTAGGTCTAGCCACTACAAGAGCCTAAGTGATAAGAAAGGAAAATGACAATTCAGAGGAAAACCTTACGTAACTCCTGCCGATAAGGGGAAACAAAAGGTTGGTTTTGGCAAGAAGCCAAGTGGGGGAGTTTCTACCCCGGTTAGGTGTTACACTTGTGGTGAAGCGGGGCATCGTGCTCCGGAGTGCAAAAGTGTTGAACCGAGGTGTTTTAAGTGTGGCAAGCCAGGCCACAAGGCTCTAGAGTGTAGAAGCGGTGCGGGTGTTACTTGCTATAACTGTGGTGAGCGAGGGCACATCAGTACCAAGTGCGATAAGCCGAAGAAGAATCAAGGGAGCGGGAAAGTGTTCGCTCTATCTGGATCTGAGACTGCTAGCGACGATCGATTGATCCGAGGTACGTGCTTCATTAATGGTACACCTTTGATCGCTATAATTGATACCAGAGCTACGCATTCTTTTATTTCTTTGGATTGTGTTAGAAGGTTGAATCTTGAGTTGTCTGTGATTGGTGGCGGTATGGTTATTGATACTCCTGCTATGGGTTCAGTAACTACACCGTATGTTTGCTTGAATTGCCCGTTGAGTATTTTCGGTAGAGATTTTGGGATCGATTTAGTGTGTCTTCATTTAGATCAACTGGATGTCATTCTTGGAATGAATTGGTTAAAATTCAATTGTGTGTATATTAACTGTTTTGACAAAACGGTTATTTTTCCCGACTCAGATGTTGAAAGGGAATTGTTTATGACGAGGAAGCAAGTGAAGGAATCGGTACAAGATGGGGCTAAGGTATTTATGCTTATGGCAACTTTGAGGACTAGTGAAAGTGAAGAGATTGATGCTGTGCCCATTGTTAGAGGTTTTCCGGAAGTATTCCCTGAAGAGATAAAGGATTTACCGCCGGAGCGAGAAGTGGAGTTTTCGATAGATTTGATTCCTGGAACTAGTCCGATATCGATGGCTCCATATCGTATGTCGGCCTCGGAGTTAAAAGAGTTGAAGAGTCAACTTGAGGATTTGCTTGAAAAGAGGTTTATTCGTCCGAGCGTGTCGCCGTGGGGTGCACCGGTGTTGTTGGTTAAGAAGAAAGAGGGTTCTATGAGGCTCTGTGTGGATTACAGACAGTTGAACAAGGTGACTATTAAGAATAAGTATCCACTTCCAAGGATTGATGATCTGATGGATCAGTTGGTTGGTGCAAGCGTGTTCAGCAAGATTGATTTGAGATCTGGGTATCATCAGATCCGCGTGAAAGCTGAGGATATTCAGAAGACGGCCTTTCGGACGAGGTATGGACACTATGAGTATTCCGTGATGCCATTTGGTGTGACTAATGCACCAGGTGTATTTATGGAGTACATGAATAGGATTTTTCATCCTTATTTGGATAAGTTTGTGGTGGTGTTTATCGACGACATCTTGGTTTATTCGAAGAGCGAAGGAGAGCATGCTGAGCATCTGAAGATTGTGTTATCTGTGCTGAGAGACAAGCAGTTGTTTGCAAAGCTTTCTAAGTGTGAATTTTGGTTGAAGGAAGTTAGTTTCCTTGGTCATGTGATTTCTAGTAGTGGTGTTGCGGTCGATCCGCCGAAGGTTGAAGCGGTGTCGCAATGGGAGACTCCGAAATCAGTTTTTGAGATTAGAAGTTTCCTTGGTTTAGCCGGTTATTATCGGAAGTTCATTGAAGGATTTGCTAAGTTATCGTTGCCGTTGACGCAGTTGACTAGGAAAGGTCAAGCCTTTGTTTGGGACGACAAGTGTGAAGCGAGTTTTCAAGAACTTAAGCGAAGGTTGACGACAGCTCCTGTTTTGATTCTGCCAAATCCAGAAGAACCATTCGTTGTGTATTGTGATGCTTCTTTGATGGGTTTAGGAGGTGTGTTGATGCATAATAACCAAGTTGTAGCTTATGCTTCAAGGCAACTCAAAGTGCATGAGAAGAATTATCCGACGCATGACTTAGAGTTGGCCGCCGTTGTGTTCGTGTTGAAACTTTGGAGGCACTATTTATTTGGCGCAAGATTTGAAGTGTTTAGTGACCACAAGAGTTTGAGATATCTTTTTGATCAAAAGGAATTGAATGCGAGACAAAGAAGATGGCTTGAACTTTTGAAGGATTATGATTTTGGCTTGAACTACCATCCGGGTAAAGCGAATGTAGTAGCGGATGCCTTGAGTCGGAAATCATTGCATATGTCAGCATTGATGGTGAAAGAGTTAGAATTGATTGAGCAATTTCGAGATTTGAGTTTGGTATGTGAGAGGACTTATTTTGGATTTAAGTTGGGTATGTTAAAGCTTACAAGTGGTATTTTGGACGAAATTCGAGAAGGACAGAAATCGGATTTGAGCTTAGTTGATCGGTTGACTTTAATCAACCAAGGCCAAGGTGGTGATTTTCGGATTGATGAGAATGGTATTATGAGATGTCGGGATCGAGTTTGTGTTCCAAATGTGGTTGAGCTGAAAAGGAGTATCCTTGAGGAAGGACATCGTAGCGGATTGAGTATTCATCCGGGTGCTACTAAGATGTATCAGGATTTGAGGAAGGTATTTTGGTGGCCTAGTATGAAGAAGGATATCGCGGAATTTGTATATTCTTGTTTGACTTGCCAGAAGTCAAAGATTGAGCATCAGAAGTCATCGGGTTTGATGAAGCCGTTGTTTATTCCTGAGTGGAAATGGGATAGTATCTCCATGGATTTTGTATCGGGTTTGCCAAGGACGCCGAGTAATTTTGAGGCTATTTGGGTTATCGTGGATAGGTTGACTAAATCTGCTCACTTTATTCCTATGCGTATGGATTACCCTTTGGAGAAGTTGGCTAAGTTGTATATTGAGAGGATTGTGTGTCTGCATGGTATTCCGTTAAGTATTGTTTCGGATAGAGATCCGCGGTTTACTTCGAGATTTTGGGAGAGCTTGCAGAGTGCTTTGGGTACTAAGTTGCGTTTGAGTTCAGCGTATCATCCTCAGACTGATGGTCAGACGGAGAGGACGATTCAGTCGCTTGAAGATCTTTTGAGAGCTTGTGTATTGGAAAAAGGAGGAGCTTGGGATAGCTACTTGCCTTTGATTGAGTTTACCTACAACAACAGTTTCCATTCGAGTATTGGTATGGCACCATTTGAGGCGTTGTATGGTAGGAGGTGTAGGACACCATTGTGTTGGTTCGAGTCCGGAGAGAGTTCTGTTGTTGGACCCGAGTTAGTTCAACAGACTACTGATAAGATCAAGATGATTCAAGAGAAGATGAGAATTACTCAGAGTCGTTAGAAGAGTTATTATGACAAGAGGAGGAAGGCACTTGAATTTCAAGAGGGAGATCATGTGTTTCTTCGAGTCACTCCGATGACAGGTGTTGGTAGGGCACTGAAGTCGCGCAAGTTGTCGCCGCGTTTCATTGGTCCTTATCAGATTTTGCAAAGGATAGGAGAAGTGGCCTATCGTGTGGCTTTACCACCGTCGCTTGCTAATCTTCACGACGTGTTCCATGTATCTCAGTTGAGGAAATACATTGCGGATCCGTCTCATGTAGTCCAAATAGATGATGTGCAGGTGAGAGATAACCTGACTGTTGAGACATCACCTATGCGGATTGAGGATCGGAAATTGAAGCAGCTTCGAGGTAAAGAGATTGCTTTAGTGAAGGTCGCTTGGGGAAGACCGGCTGGTGGAAATGTTACTTGGGAGCTTGAGAGTCGGATGAAAGAGTCTTATCCAGAGCTGTTTGAATCAGGTAACATTTTCGAGGACGAAAATTCCTAAAGTGGGGGAGAGTTGTAACAGCCCAAATTTCATTAAATAATTAATTGTAGTAATCAATTGATTTAGTGGGATTTTATTTAATGTTAGAAATTAATTTTTATTAATTGGAATTAATAGAGAATTGAAAGGAAATTGGAAGGAAAGAAAATAAAAGGGATATATAAGAGAGAAAGAAAAGAAAAGAAAGTTAGAAAACATTTGGAAAGAAAGAGGAAAGAAGAAGAAAGGAGAGAAAGAGAAGAGAAGAAGAGGAAAAGTGGAAATCATCAAGAACCAACATCAAAGCTCCGATTAATCGAGGTAAGGGTGAGAAATGTTTCTATTTGATCATTGTATGATGTTATGTATGTTGGGTTGGGGTTTTGGTAGAGTTTTCATCACTTTCCATTTAGGGCAAAATGTTGGATAATCGGTAGATTGATGATTTAATCGGTTGAAACTGAGCAATAATGCCGTAGAATAGTCGGGTAACATGTGTTGATGTTGTTTGTACTGGTTTTGTTGTGTGAGAAGTTGGATGATGGTGGATTGTGGAGGAGGAACAGAATAGGGTTCTGTTCTGCGCAGGTTCGCTGGCTCTCGCCAGGCGAGCGAAGGCGAAGCTTCGCCAGGCGAAGCCTAGCGAATGTTGGCGAATAATTATATTTAAGTCCCAGTGGACTTCGCTGGTGGGTTCGCCAGGCGAAGTTGGGTAGCGAAGGTTTGCCCAGCGAAGGTGCTGGCGAATGGTGGCGAATGAAGTCAGTAGCTACTGATTTGGGCTCGCTGGGAAATCTCGCCAAGCGAAGCCTAGCGAGTGTTCGCTGAGGGAGTTCGCCGGGCGAAGGTCAGGCGAAGGTTCGCTGCGAGGGTTCGCCAGGCGAATGTGGGCGAGTTTGACAACATTTTTCTTTTGCTGTGTTGATCATGTGGAGATGGTTTGGTTGTTCCACATAGATGGATACCTTATGATATGAATATAGATACGATCTATTGTGATAACATGTGCTGTGGGTAGCCTTCGGGCGTGAATCCTAGAGTTGTGATATGAAGGATTAATTGTAATCGGTTAAAATACATGTGAACATAATAAGTGATTATGTGTGTATTATTTAATGAATTTGCGAATGCTTGATGTGTATACAATTATGTAATGAGTATGCATGAGAACATTTTGAATATGTGTGCATAACTTATAATTGTATGATTGGTATTGTAATGAGAATACCTTGATTCTTGTGATAAATAGAAATACATGTGAATACATTGATGAATGTATGTGTATTGTCTAATGAACTTGCGAATGCTTAATGGGTACATAACTATGTGATGAGTATGCATGAGAACATTGTAGATATGTGTGCATGACTTATAATTGTATAAATGGTATTGTGATGTGAATACCTTGATTGTGTGATATATGTTGTATGTACAATCATTGTGTAATTCTTGAAGTGATGAATTATGTAAATGCATGAGATTAAGATGTCGGTCTTAAGTGCATTTGTTGTGGTTGATTGTACATGCATCATTTAGTCAAGAGGCAATGTCTGTTAGTTTCGTGGAAACTAGTGGCTTGTCCCAAACCTAGAAGTGTGGGTTTGAAGGCTTAGAGGACGGGCCTTTGTGGTTATCGGTCTAGAAGTGTGGACCCGGTTTAATGTAAAAACCGAAAAAAGATAATGGGTTATCGGTCTAGAAGTGTGGACCCGGTTTAATGTAAAAACCGAAAAAAGATAACGAGAGTCGGTACCGCATTGCATGAGTTGCATTGAGTTGTTGAGTCACATTGATATATGACATATGCATGAAGTGATGCTTATGTGTGAATGATGAGATTGTGGAAATTGTAAGGGTATACATAATGTGGGAATGCTTTGTGAATATCCATGTTTATCTATATATAAGTGTGGTAAATATATATGACTAAGAGAATGAAGTGTGGTGAGAAATGTGAATATGCGTTACATGATTACCTATATATGTATAATCTCATGCTTTGATTATTATGGTTATATTTCTCACCCTTCTGCTATTTTATAATGCTCTATGAGGCATTGTAGATTAGGATGCTGGAGTCCTTTTGTGAAGATTAGTCTTCATTCTTTTGAGTCGGCTGCTCTGATATGTAACACCGGGTAGTTAGAATAGTATAGTCATTCTTTTGTGATACATTGCGATGTATCAGCTTATGTGGTTTTGTAAATCTAACTGAATATGATATATTAATTTGGATAGCTTATGTGTACGTGGATTAATATTTTGAAAACGATCAAATGATTTTATTTTCCGCTTAAATTGAAAATGTTACATATTTTATGGAGCAAGTGTTTTATTGGTAGAGTTGTGACATTCTTCTTTTATACCTTATTCTAAAACTTTTACTCTGATGAATTTGTATATGCTTAATTGTTTTATATGCATTTATTTGGGGTATAGAAGGGTGTGTTACAAAAGTGATGCTATCCTGGAATCTCCGATACCTTAGACTCAATTTTTAGACACTTCGAGTATTCAGAGTCAGCAACCTGTTAGGTCTGTGTATCAGATATCTGTTCCCCTCCAGAGTCAACATTCGTACCGTCATCAGCCGCAACAACATGCTTGACAAAGACCAAGGAAGCCAGATAGGCATTTCACTTAGCTGCCAATGTCGTACAGTCAAATGTTGCCAGATTTGATCAGAGGTAGATTGATAGTGTCGAAGAAGATTAATCCAGAGATTCCTCCGTACCTGCCAGGTTTTGATGTCAACACCCGCTGCGAGTACCATGTTGGGGCACAAGGGCATTCAGCCGAAGACTATAAGGTGCTTAAAAGCAAGATTCAGACTCTGCTTGACTCCAACATGTTCTTAATCACACCTCAGAGTATTCAGATCAACGATCCTCCTTCATCCAGTCATGTGGGTTCAGCAGTCAATGTTATGGAGGAATTCACGGAGAGCATATGTTTAGAAGAGTATCAGGCTGATTTCGAAGAGCAATTCTGAAGGTGGCTAGTTCAGTAGCAAGTCAAGATGGGAGATCCCGGTTCCTTGAAGCTGACAATCTTTTTATCATGTCATTTCTTTGCATTTGTAGTTTCTTTTCCGTTAAAGTGCAAACTTATTTGTATAACTTATTTGTTTTCAATTGATAATGATGATGAAATGAATATGCATGTTTTGATTAAATCCATTTGTGTTTACTCAATACTTTTTATTGATGTCAAACACTTGTTTAAGCGGAATTTGAGGGAGGATGACGAAATTGAAAGACGCAAAGCTTCTGAAGTATGCTTTTGAATAAAACCTCTGCTGATGATGTACAGACATTGTTTCAAATTCCTAAACACCAGAGATATAAGGAAGATAATTCCTTGTCAACCCCTTTGAGCCTAGTAGTAGGAGTTTATTTTTGAAAACAAAAAACCCTCAATCTTAACCAGGGGCAGGGTAGGTGTCAGTTAATTTCGACCGAGCATCTGAATTGCAAAAGGAGTGTTCTCGTTCGAGGATCAATCACACCTGTAGAGGTCGTACCTAAAAAGCTTATGGTGGTTATCCGTCACCAGCCAAGGAGTTAGGCGGTCACAATCCTTTCAACAAGTCAGACAAGCCGGTGTCACACGATTTGTTCTCAAAAAAAGAAAGAAAAAAAAGAGGAAAAGAAAAAATAAAAAGCCCGCTAAGTTGATAACTTGAAAACAAATGGCTTAGGAAAAAATCAGGGCATCCCACTGGACTCTAAAAAGATATACTCAAAAGAGTCAGTCCAGAAAAAAATAGGGAAATCAGAAAAATGAGGAAGAACAAGGCGTGTGACTCCAGACACCAAAGACGAAAAGCGAGTGACTGTCACTCCGAAAACTTGTGGTTTCCTTAACCATCACTCCTGTCATCCAACCTTCGAAAGGTGAGCGCTTGTGTCGAATTATCTGAATATAGGATTGAAGAAAATCAAGGAGAATGAGTGGGTTAAAACAAACTTTGAGCCTTATATCCTTTCTTTCAAACCGTGAACCTGGCCAAGTTACAACCATCAAAAGACCTAATTGAAGCAGGTTTGTTTCGAAAGCATACTTCGGTAAAGATTGCATTGAAACTGACTCCTAAAAGGATTCTTCTTACCATGTTGGTATTGATATTGACATTCTGATAAGTGATTCATTCACTATATGTCATAACCTTTTTCCAATGAACAGACTTGGATTTCAAAACTGTCAAATGCATTGCATTAATATTATCATTTGCAAAACGATTTGTTTTACTTATGAGTAAGCACTTGACATCAGGAGAGTTTCCTACAGTGGAAAGTTTGACCGAGATAAGATGCAGAGCGCCTGAGTACTCCGTTGAGCAGGGGCAAGCCATATCAGATAATGATCATAACGAGAGTCAGCCATCCAAGATTCAGTTAATCTGGGGCAATCAGGTCGAGATTCGATAAATCTTTCGAACATTAGTCAGAGGCATCTTCTGCATAGATCCGCCAATCAGGAGCAAAGGCATTGCAAGGCTGGGGGGAAGGCTGTAACACCCCATTCCCCAAAATAACATAAATGCAATTAAAATAAACAATTATCAGAGTATTCATACCAAAACGGGATGTCACGAAAATAAACTCAACACAAAACATTTCCATTAAATGATTTTCAAC
>OZ012741.1:174862708-175012900 GCA_963859935.3 Lathyrus sativus
GGACTTGGTTGAGATGACCATTCCTTTCCCGTCTTTGCGGTAGGTTTACTTCGAGCGTTTCCTTTCCCTCCGTTGGGATAAATATGCACGGTGGCGACTCTTCTGTTCAGCCGGCACCGATTTTCACAGTAGCGACAACAACTTGTAAGCCATAGTCTTCTTCAAAGTATCCATAATAGCGGCAGACAGAAATCCAGGCAACTAGAATCAGAGGGTATGAAATGCACCTGCAGCACAGACACACGTTAATGATATGCAGAATGAGTATGCAACAATGCAATATGCAAGCATGCAAACAGGGATCAAGTGATATATTGCTGAAGAGATCCATCCACATCTGTCTCAACAGACCCACAATACTGCTCAAACATGGTCTCGAAAGACCCATAACAATGCTCCAACCTGGTCTCAACAGACCTATAACAAAGCTCCACCTTGGTCTCAACAGACCCATAACACTGTCTTGATGAAGAACCCCGAGTAACCGCACATACTGATCCAATATTAAGAAAACCGGGTAGTCTGGAGGTCAAGTTTCCTGCATGCCCCTACCCCTCTCACAAGTAGGTGTCCTATCAACTGGCACAAGGTATGGCATCCTATGTGGTCGTCGGTGTCACAGACTTTCAAGACTGATGATACGATACCCAGAAGGTGTGGCATCATCATGTCCTGAAGAGGCCTCACTTAGCCAACTTCCAACTGATCGGTCCCCAGAGTCGACAATCCAACTGACCAACAACCCCCTCAACCCAAAGGGTTGAAAAAGAAGTCAACCAGAAGAACCTCGTCTGAGCATGGATTTTGCGGGACACTAGTACATGCAAAGCATGCACGCGCCCACTACTTTCCACAACTAATTCTAGGTGCACTCAAGCCCAGGTCCGGCTTATCTCTCAATCTGACCCCCTACCCAGCATAACAACAATAATATAATGCTGAAAGTAAATACAGAAAAGTAAATCCATACAAAACCCACGATGGGAAAACAAGCGCTAGGATTGACTCGCGTAGGGAACTGTTGGAGTCCCCAACAGAGTCGCCAGCTGTCGCTACTGTGAAAATCGGCGCCGGCTATGACAGAAGAGTCGCCATCGTGCATTATTTATCCCACAGGAGGGAAAGGAAACGCTCAGAGTAAACCTAACGCAAAACGGGAAAGGAATGGTCGTCGCAACCAAATCCTGGATTCGGGAGTCGGTTACGCAAGGGGAAGGTATTAGCACCCCTCACGTCCGTCGTACTCGACGGGATCCACGCTTGTTTTCTATCTAAGGGTGTGTTATTCTACTCTACAGGTCTGGATTAAAAAGAAAAGAAAATGACTCGGCAAAGTATCACACTTTATGCCTACGTATTCCCGTCTGAAACGAGAAATCAGAGTCAACGTAGTTCGCCTACCTACGGGAAAGGAGGGGAATGTTGCTCGCTAGGATATCGCATCCTATGCCTACGTACTTTCATACGACATGAAAGATCAGAGCAAACGTAGTTCGGGCTACAGAAGACACAAGCTTGTCTGACAGTTTTTTATGTCCTTCTGAAAAGGGTTTCTTGATTAAGGGTCCAAGCGGACAAAAATGACACTTTGATGTTTGTTTTGAATCTTTTACGAAAGAAGTGTTTTTTTAGTCTGTTTGCAATCTCTGACGCACTAGAGACTATGATTTGAGAGTGACTACATCGCGTGTCACCCAAAGGGTACCACACTAAGCAACCAGACTACTGGAAAGAAGCTCTCCAGCAACCCTTTCTCAAATAGCTTAAGGCTCGTAACGTACGACGTCGATTAACCTTATTACTGTGTTTTTGAGTTGTTTTGAGATAAGAAAAGAAAGAAGCTCTAAAAAGCCTAGGGTTGAAAAGGGAATAAAAACTAACCTAATGTTGTCATGCATGGATAAGAATCCTAATGTCTGTCATAATTCCCTCCTGCACAGAGGAAATCAAAGATCCTAGGGGATAAACAGAAAAGAAAGCAAGCAAATATAGTAAAATGCAGGCAATGCAGCAATACAAGCGAGGCAAAGGAGTCCCGCTCAACCTCGAACCTGGGAAAACAACAGGCAAAGTGAATCAACATTCACTTCAAACCTAGGGGCAAGCTGCACAAGCCAACAAACAATACAGAAAACAAAACCAAACAGAGGAGGCAGCCCAAGCAGCAGCACCAAACTCCTACAGCAAACAGTACAAGCAGCAGCTCTGACAGCAACAGTTGATTAAACAGCAAAAAGTTGACAGCAACAACCTTCATCTTCCTGAATAGCCCCTATCTTCAAGCTCCACTAAACCTTCAATCTTCAACAAGCACCAAGCTTCAACAAGCTTCAAGCTTCAATAAGCTACTAGCCTAGACCAGCAAACTTCAACCAGTAAATAGCTTCAACAAGCTCCTGACTTCATCTTCAACAAGCAGCAAAACCCTAGATTCAACAAGCAACCAGCTTCAATAAGCACAAACCTTCATTCTTTACCAGGCTTCAACAAGCACCTTCAAGGGAGAATCATTCAACAAGATCAAGTTGAAGTGTTAAGAAACTCAATGACAACCAAGGGAAGCCATTAACATCTTAACACTGTAAATAGGAAGGCATCCTCAAAGTTCTACTCTTAAAGCATGCCACTCATCCCTCCAAACGAGAGATGTGACTTGTTTAAGAGGACTTTATGTCATTGGATTGAATAGAGATGGACAATATACTCCATGTTTGAAGAAAGAAACAAAACTAGTCTAATGCTCTTCCTAAAACCCTAGTTTTCCTAAGCTCCTGACAAACACTCCACAAGATGAGAAATTCTTCACATCCAAGCTCCTTCAAGCTCTCCAAAGCATCTTCAATTGGTCTTCATATTCATCCAAGCACAAGAGCACCACCACCCTAATCTAAGGGGAACTATTGAATTAAACTAGTCAAGTTAGTTCACTGGAAACACCTAAAAGTTAGTCTTAAAACTAAATCTAATTAAAATACCAAAAATGATTGTAAGATCCTATGAAAAATTTTAAGGGTTCCTAAACCTCTTAAGAATATCTACATACAAAACCAAGGGGTTAACCATTCATTAAGACCTAACACTATGGGCTAAACCTAAGGGTACTATCCTAAAACCCTAATTCTACACCACTTAATGTTCAATGTTCAAACTAGCCTAAAATTCTATCACAAAATTATAAAACAATTACTAGGGGTACATGCATATCTAAGCTATCTAGTCCAAAAAGAATCACCTCAAAAATCCACACCAATCTCCCATACCAAAATCAGCAAGATCAAGCATCAAACAAATTCAATATAAAAACAATTAAACTTCAAAAAATGAAATTAAATTCTAAAATGCATGAATTAATAAAATCCTAATCCTATAAAATTCTAGACTCTTTAAGGAGTCAGGGGAAAAAAAATCTAGCCTAAAAATATTAATTTCCTATTTGTTATGAATTTAATCCTAAACTATATGAAAAATGTAAAAATAAAAGAAATAATACAAAATAGAGAAATCAGCGTGCCAAATAGCAATAAAATCCTGTTGTTTCTCCAGACTGGGCCTAAGAGGGGGTGTGGATAGCGTATCTGACTAAGCCCAAAGCAACATCAGAAAATAAAATGGAAATGGAAAAAGCCTCGTGGCAAATAGCAACCAATCCTAGTGCAAATCCTCAATGGGCCTGAACTGGGGTGTGATTAGCAAGCAAGTATTAAGCCCACCCAACCTGATTAAATGAAACGGTGAGTTTTGCCAAACTCACTTCCTTCAGAAATTGAAACGCAATCGTGGCCCTTGGTTCATGCTCCCAGTCAACAGTCAAACAAGATCTAATGGACTGGGAGTCATCGTCCCCAAACAATTTGAAAACGAGAGGGAAACTCAGACGGTGGCCTGAGCTACAGCGCCACCGTCGTCTCCGGCGAGGGGGTTGCAAAAATGCATCAAACACCAAACTGAAACACCCTATCCCACTCAGAATTTCACCCTGAACTCAAATCCACCATCCAAAATTATTGATTCTCACCCTAACTCAAAAACCGATAGGAGTTTCAGAAAATTCACCAAGTCTTGAATGTCACAAACCTTGCATCTAATGATCCTAAACTCACCTACACGTATCACTGATTAAATCTTGCTATCTAAACATGATTGAAACCTCAAGAATCAGGAGATATAAGCTTCAACAGAAATGGTGTCATGACCTAGAGTGTCTCTAATTGCTCCAATTTTGGACTGAAAACCATCCTAGCCTCAATACTAACCTAACCATATGATCATTTCTAAGAAATTCTCCATAAATTATGCTGAAAATTGAAAGTTGCAAACCTGGTAAAAATGGATGAACAGGTGATAATTTTGCTCAATTCAACCTCCAATTTCTTCCAGAATCACTCAATAACACTTCCCCAAGCTTCTCCAATCAACAATTTGCAATGAATCCTCTTCAATTCCAAAATCCGATTCTTGATGCACTTGAGAAATTTTCAGTTGCTCTCTCTCGATTCCCTTCAATGCTTGCCCAAAAAATGACCTGAATCAGTTGCAATGAATATATAGAAGTTGTTGGAAACCTCTAGAAGCTTCTGTAACTAACTGAATGAGATTTTGAATTTCTCATTCTCTTCCAATTTCTCGTATGTGACAGTCACCAATTGCTCTGTTCTTGGCCTCATTTTCACTTGAAATTCTCCCCTTATGACATTTAAAACTGAATGGGAGGTGTATCTTCCTTGTTTTTGATCCCATGGTGTTGAATTGATGTGTTGCTTCATCCTTAAGTTACAAAAGGGAACCATGTGTTATTGGCCTCAAATCCAAAAAGTAACAATGTCATCATTCTCCAAATGTAATCTCTGATCAAAATGACATATAACATGACCTTGTTTGACCCTAAATCATGAAATTCCATTTTTTGGCCTTTTAATACTTTTAATTTCTTCCTTTTTAAGCCATCTCAAGTGGATTTGTGTTCCAAGCCAATACAAACTCCCATAACCACTTGGTTGCACTCAAAACACCATTTTGAAAAAGTTTCATGTTGGACAATTTTCCATTTGAGGCTTGCAAGTTGGAGTTATGGACCTATGATCACAAATGACCTATAATCACTAATACCCAAAATACCCCTGGCTTGCAAAGATCATAACTTGAGTTCTACAAATCCTATCAAGGACTTCTAGTACTCTATGGAAAGCTAAGATCCAGATCTACAACTCTCTTGTTGGACAAGAATCCATTTGAAACCTCCTTGAAGGGAAAAAGTTGCTTGGAAGTCAAGTGACTTTCATAGATAAATTTCATAGTCATCTGATGACCTGTAATTTGCAAGGACCATAACTTGAGTTCTATAAATCCCCTTGAGGACTTCTAGTACTAAAATTAAAGTTATTGAGATGCTCTACAAGTTTCATGTTGGCCAAAGATCCATTTGAAACTTGTATTTTGACTTATGTGGCTTTGAAGTTGAGCACTAAACAGGGGATTTTACACTGAAACCCTAATTTAGCAACTTCCCACATTCTTGATCCTTCTTTGCTTAACCTTGGCACAACACCACACATGTATCAACATACCAATCCATGAATCCCATGACTTCAAAGTAGGCTTTGATGCTCTTCAATTTGCACAATTGAACTAGGGTTGACCTAGATGAAACCCTAGTTGACTGCACCTCAACTGTGGCTCTCATACTTGAATCAATGACTTGTCTCAGCTTCAATAGGGCCCTCTAGGCATCCCATGAGATCCATACACACCTCAAATTCACATCCCACTGATGATTCTCAATATTCCTCAAGATAGGAGCAAAACCTACATGTAGGCACTCAAACTTCTCAAGACTTCAAATCACTTCTTTATGGCTTGGATGATTTCTCAAACTTGGATAACACCTCTTGCTAGGCTCTTCTTTTGATAGACACCCTTGATCCCCTGTTGGATGCATGCTATGCTATGATATGCCAATGATTGAACTATGTACATGATGTAACTATGCAAATGAAATGCAAGGAAACATAAATCAGGCAAGAAAAAGGTTGAGCAAATTTTGGGGTGCAACACACGCGCGCAGCTGTTAGGTCATTGGACTGGTAATCTAATCCTAGGGTCCTGACATTTTTTGAATTTCTTTTAATTCCTTAATTTATTTTTCTATTTTCTTTTATTGTTTTGATTGATTTTAAATCATTTTAAATAGTTTTAATGATCAGAAAAATATGAAAAAATTATGTGGTTGATCCTTGTTGAATTTCTGATTTTTCCATGCCTTTGGATTTTATATTGGTGCTGTTTTCAATTTAATGTTCGTTTTTCTATTTCTAATAAATGATTAAAAATGCATAATATGACTAGTTTGATTGCTGATTTTATTGCTAATTCCTGATTTAGAATTTGATATTGAAACATTGCATGCTTGTTATAGACTCCTTGATAGGATTGGGTGATTTTTGTTGTGATTTTTAGATGATTCTAAATAGGAGTTTGAGGTAGATGTTTAGGAGCCTTCCTTGATGGACCCCCTTTAGTACACTCTTGGGATTTATATTTTATTTGAACCTTTAGGATTAGGTTTGGCCCCTGGTTTTTGTACCATAGATTGTTAACTCATGTAGGATAATGTAGTATTTTCCTTGAGATTTGTAGAATTGATTTTCTGTTAGTTCCCCATTCTACAAGTTGCTTATAGTTTAGGTGACCCTAACTTAGATAACTTCATAGATTAACCTTGTAAATGACCATTAGATGATTCTAAGTATCACATCCTTTCTTGATAGAATAAGTAATTAGGTAGACACCTCATTAGAACCTTGTTGAAGCCTTGATAGAGCTTTTGATTCCCCTAGCTTAGGTGGTCCTTGTAGCTAGCCTGTAGGGTTCCTTAGAAGTTGTTGTGTTGCCTTCTGTCCCCTATGTGATTTCTTCCTTGGGCTCTTCCCTACCCTCTTTCTCCAAGTCTTGAAGAGGAGCCTTCCTGGGAGAGCCTAATCCTTCCTTTGGTTAGATTATGTGCATTCCTCAGGAGGTTGAACCTTGAATTGACATTCCCCAGTATAGTACATTCCTTTGGTTTGTACTATCTTTCTCTTTCAAGTCCTGATGAGGAGCCCTCCTGGAAGAGCCTAATCCTTCCTTTGGTTGGATTCTGTGCATTCCTCAGGAGGTTGAGCCTTGGATTGACATTCTTGGCATGGTATATTCCCTTGGTTTATACATTGTCATCCACCTCAAAGTCCTTTTTCTTGGGATCCCTCTTGGGAGAGCTGATCGCGACTTTCTATGTCTAATACAACCTAACTGCAAGTGCACAGTCTAGCACGTAGTAATAA
The DNA here is from genome assembly GCA_963859935.3 of Lathyrus sativus. Lineage (NCBI taxonomy): Eukaryota > Viridiplantae > Streptophyta > Magnoliopsida > Fabales > Fabaceae > Lathyrus > Lathyrus sativus. Next base: position 174,870,025 of record OZ012741.1, read on the forward strand.
TAGATATCGATCCCACAGGGACTCGTAATCAAACTAGTGTTCTCGGGAGTTACTATGTTTAGCTAGGTAGATAATGTTTGAGGGAATAAGATTGTCACTAAAGGGAACTAAGAATGTTAATTAAAGTATAATTAATTGAATCGATATGCAGTAATTATGTTCTTCGGGGATTTGACAAGTTACCGGTATACGAAATATTTTTCAGAGTTTATTTAAGCAGAAAATGGTGATCTGAAGATTCTCGCCTCACGATGGTTATTGACGCTAATCATAATTCTAAGGGCCAAACGTACGCTTTCGTGTCCCATTCGGGGTTTAAATTATTTTTTGGAGATCTCTAAGTTCTAATTCATTTTAAAGTGCTTTCGCTGTTATTAAAATGAATGACTAGTGTTTACTATCTGGTCTTGCCGCAGCTTTCGCTTGTTGGTTCGTACGTTAATTAATTTCCCACTTTCGTGGCAAAACTACTTTTAAATAAGTTCTCGCTTTCGCGACGATGTTTATTTAGTAAATTAATTTTAAACACTCAGACCATAAACGACTTTTGAAAAAGACAATTTTCAACCGGTTATTATCAAATTCCTTCCGAATTATTATTACATACGGATTACTTAGATTTAGCTAGACATGGATTTGGGAAAGGTAAAACATAAATAAAAATAATAAATAATAACATGCATCATAATGAAAACTGGAATTACGATTAAAATGAGAAACCTGTAAATATTCCAATTGACCTTTGGGCAGATCCTCCACAAATGTTGGCAGGATTCTGGTATTTATGCCAATTGATCGTACAAGGGAAATAAGAATTACAGAATATCAAAGAAATGCAGAAAAAGAAAAAGAGAAACAAATAAGAATAGAAAAACTGGAAAGGTTGCTCTGAAGATAAATTGGCAGCACTTCGTTGTCTGAATGCGGCTCCCTTTCTCTGCTTCCCTTCTTCCCCTTTTATAGAAATGGAATTCTAACGGTTATCACTTGAAGAAGGTGGACTTTGAGGCAGAATTATCATGGAGTAGTGGTCCACTATTTGGGATTTGGAACTGCTTCTTTCACGTGCATTTGAAGTGGGGCGTTTTTGCCTGCATGACGGTCGTCACAATGTGTGACGGTCGTCACCCGTGTGACGGTCGTCATGGAGCTGTGACGGTCGTCACAGCAGCAAAATCAGCATTCTGCGCTTTTCATGATGTTTTCATCCGGTTTTCGTCCATATTTCATCTGAGATTGCTTCTTTTCTTCATATTGCCTTGTTTAGACATGATCATCAAATACCTGCAAAACATCAGACAAATAACACGGAAATAACCCGAAATCGGATCGAAAACAGTTAAACTTTAGTTGAATTATGCATCAAAATATATATACGATTTCATGTTATCAAACTCCCCTAAGCTTGAATCTTTGCTTGTCCTCAAGTAAAACAGGAAAAAGTTGACAAGCACGAGGCAGCTTCTTCGTTCGCAAAGTTGGGAAAAACCGGGATTCTTAGTAAGAAAAAAACGAGTACCATGACGACACTGGAGTATAAGTCTTCAGAGTTCTCTTTCTTATGCGAATCGGTCCCAGTCATGCTACTGTAGCTTGGTGTCAAGGTTCTCGCGGCAAGTTCACCCTGTTTGTTCTAGCGCAATCACATTAAGCCCGTTGTCCATACACTTTCATGGCAAGTCGACCTGTTAGTGAATATGATCTCATTTTTGTTTTGATCTTCTTCATTGATCATAAGCTTGTATCATTGATTTTTCAATGAGTTTTCGTGCCGTTGGGCTAAATGCTCGGGTGAGGAGCACCTAACTTAGAAGGAAACATGTCTTTATATTTTTGGCTATCTAGCTTTCTTTTCATGATTTTTCATCTTTTTGGAGATCATACACTTATTTGCATTGGTCGCTCACTTAGAAGTGTTTTAGGATGGTGCTGACTGCTAGTATAAACTACTTGGGGCTGAGTTTGCGTAGACACTTGAGACTTCGGTACACGTAGGTAGTGAAACCGACTCGCATAAACCGGAGATCTAAGGTGTCAGGACGGTACTGGTTTTGTTAGAATTGTCGTCTCCTCGGAGTTTCGAAACTTGGTTTGAACTCGAGTGCATTCTCGTGATGCTTTTGCTTTTGAGGAACGAACGAAAAAATTTGTTGTTTACGTCGAATAACGTGGGGATGTTTGCGTAACGGAAAAAAAGATATATAAACGAGCTTTATTTGCTAAAAATAGAAAAATGTTTGAATATAAATTACGAAATTCAAAGTACAATGGAATGGGAAATAAACGCTCCGCTCCCACACTATCTCAATCAGTGTCCCCACTGATTTGAAAGAATGCGAGAGGGAGATACAACGGAAATGAAAGTACAAATAAACTGAAAATATAGTAAACAAATAAGGAAAATGATAACTAATCACGGCCTCTGCCTCGGTCACGTCCTCGCTCTCGTCCTCTGGCTCTGACCTGGGCAACTCGGTCCTCAAAACTCATAGCTCCAGTATGATAGACATAGTCACGAAGTCCTTCGACCTGCAAGGTCAGATTCTCCAAGTTCTCAGTAATGGTTTCTTGGCCGGTTTGTAGTTGTTGCATTTGGGTCCGATGCCAAGCTTCGAACTGCTCTGCTCACTGATTCTGCTGCTGCATCATAGCGAGTATCTGGGCCTGCTGGTCGAGAGAGCGGCGGAGGTCCTCTTCTGAGTAGTCGGGCACTGGACGATGGCGGCGGCGGCGGCGGGAGGATGTACCTTCGGAAGGAAGAGGTTGCGATGCCTCCGGTTGCTCCGGCATGTCCAACTCAGCTTGGATTTCGTCGTCAGAACCTTGGGTGTGGTCCTGAGTTGGAGCAGCGGCAGCAGGAGGGGCAGTGAGGTCAAGTAACCAGTTGGTACGATCCTCTGGGTGTATCCGGGTGCGTGATGGAAGGATGATGCTTCAGACGGTTTTGCCACGCGCTACCGGATGGTACTTACCGTCGGCTCTGGAACGGATGAGGTGAGAGGCTCTGCAGTGGTCGGTGTCAAGGAACACCGAGGGAATGGCATGGAGGTGCTGGAGGCGGTCGCCGAGGTTCAGCCCAAGTGCAATGGCAGTGACAATCCCGCCAAAGTAAAATGGCTTGGATCCACGGTTACAGTTGGCCTGAATGTGGGCCAGGAGGAACGGAGCGGCGTTGATAGGCTCGTTGTTGAAGACACAGTGGAGGAAGAAGAGCTCTTTCGAGTTCACCTTATGGTTGCTGTCCTGGGCGAAGATTGTGTTGCTCAATGCTCGGTGGAAGTACCGGATGGTCGGGTTATGGATATGCGTTGCGTGCAGAGAATCCCAACCATCGGCATTGATGCCGGTTAACTGGTACCAGAGCATGAAGGCTTCGTGCTGGAACTGATCGGTGAGGCGGTGGTGAGCATTGTCGCCTCGAGGGAGTTGTAAGATGGCGGCAATCTGGTTCTGGTTCACTTGATAGTTTGTGCCGAACATCCGGAAGCATGCGGCACCGGAGTGTTGGCTGAGGTCGCCGCTGGAAGTGACGTAGGTGAACGAACTTAGGAACTCGAGAGTGAGTTGTTCGTACGTCGGCAGTGGATTGGTGCAGAGGTTCCAGATGCCGGCTCTTTGAAGCATCCAAGTTACGCCTTCAAGGAGTCCGAGCTCCGTGAGCGATGGAATATGTGGATAATGAGTCGGCTGGAGCGACCGTTGATGGAATGCGATGTAGTTGGCCCGCTGTCTCTCTCCTGAGTCACCGTCGTTGAATACAATGTTGCTGAGGTCTGGGGTTTCGTGGTTTCTCGCCATTGTTGGAGGATTGAGGTGGTTCTGAGGAGTGGAAAAATGTAACAGAAGTGTGGTAGGAAGTTGAGATGGGAGTTGGAATATATGGTGCAAGGTGGGGAAAACAAAAAATTGGAGTGGGGTGGGAGTTTCTGATGATTGGAAGTTGAAAAGAGATGAGTGGGAGAGAAAACGCAACCCCTGTTATATCAGATAACAGTTTTGGGTTCGTGACGGTCGTCACGTATATGTGACGGTCGTCACCCGCGTGACGCTCGTCAGGATCCTGTGACGGTCGTCACAGCAGCAAAATCTGCAGAACATAGAATTTTGCTGTGAGGGTGTTCTTGCAGTGACTTTTAGGCCTATTAATGATATAGCAATGCATTATAGTGGCCAATAAACAAAGAAACAACGTAAAAACAGAATAAATAGATAAAGACTATAATTGAAATAAAGAAATAAAAGGTAATTAGAATGATTGTAATGTAATACATAAAGAAATTAACAATGCAAAAATCCAAATGATTAAACGAAACTAAACTAAACCAAACTAAACTAAAAATAGTATCTAGTCTTTTCGTGCCTTCAACTCATCGAACTTCCGTGCGTAGTAGTCGAGATGGTCGCAGACTAAGTCCATGAAGACTACCAGTTCGCTGTGTATGCCTGCGATGTCATCTTTTACAGTAGTCAGAGCTGCATCAACGTTGTCCAATCGGAGTAGAACAATATCCATTTTTTCGGTGGTCTCCTTAGGAATGGGCTCAGGATAGGTGTTGTAATGCGGAGGAGTCGTAGGGTATACTTCAGCTTCTGATACAGCATCCTCATAGTACATATAGTCGTGTGCCTCAGAGATGTGGTCACTGTCGTACATATAGTTCTGTGGTGTTGATTGAGGTGAAGGAGGTCCCATAGGCTCATCCAATTCATAAAGCCAGTTGTCCTTGTTGTGGATACTTGTCATCTGATGATCAGGCAGTGTGAATAGCTGGACAGGTTTTTCATTTATGAGGTACTCGTAAGGTCCAGGTCCCATAGTTCCTAAAATGCGCATGTTAAAGCAGAACTGTATATTCATGGGTCGGATGGTGCCAAAACGAGTGCTTGCATTTAAGTGGAATCTAAGGCCGAGCTCGTGGGCAATCATTGTCATGAGGCCTCCTATAAGAATAGGTGACTGTGGGTCCTAAGTGAGGCGTCTGAAAGATCTCATCATGAAAGGCACTGCATTTACTGTACATCCCTGAGAAGCACAGAACATGATGAATAACTCCTCTTTAGATACTGTAGTAATATTTTCTTATTTCCCGAAAAGGGTGTGAGCTAGTATCTTATGGAAGTATCTGAAAGTTGGGTTATGAATATCATTATTATACATTCTGTCTGGTTCAGGGTGATAGTCGCCTGTGATTCTACCCCAGAATTGGTCGAGTTCAAAATCAATATCGTCATCTTCTGCACTGATGAACACATGCGGTCCGCTAGGAAATCCTAGGAGGTTAGCTAGTGACATCCGGCTATGGGTTTGGTCCATCCCAAACATCCTAAAGGTGATCAGTTCTGTGTTGGATCCAAAACCATAGTTGGGTAGGTACCGGAAGGAACTAAGGAATTCGTAGGTGAGGTCCTTATAGGTAGCAAAACGTGTTTTCAAAGCAGTGTTCTCCCAACCCAGTTGATTGAACAGGTATTGAATGCTATTCGTGATTCCTAGTTTATCCATGGTAGACCTATCATAATACAGCATTAAGGAGATTTCTCTTTCAGTTAGTGCTGCAAATCTTGCCTTTTGAGCTAGTCCTCGAAAATGAACCTTTGTGAAGTCATACTCGGCCATACTCGCAGGTAAGTCGGAGAAAACAGGAGGAATGTTTTGAAGACTTTTAAAATCCTGAAAAGTTTAAAACAGAAGTTTGAAGTCAGGATTTTTAAAAACAAAAAGCGGTAAAAACAAAAGACCAAAAGAGAAAAATAAAATAAAAATAAAAATATGAAAACAAACGAAAGTAAAAAGTAGTAGTAATTTTAAGTTTAGAATTTTTGTTAAAGTTTCAAAGTAAAATTTTAAATAAAAAATGAAATACAGTAACGAGGAAAAATGCGGGAAAAGTCGGGTTGCCTCCCAGTAAGCGCTGTTTTTAACGTCTAAAGCCTGACGATAGCTTGGTGACAAGCTATTTGGGTGTTTGAGCTGGAAGCTCAAGCAATGCTATACTGCAGACTTGAGGGCTGTTTTCGTTCTTATTATAATGTTTTAGACGTTGCCCGTTTACGATAAACGGTGCATTCGTCTTATCGGTAATTTCAACAGCTCCACTCTGAAGTACTTTAGTCACTTCATAAGGTCCAGACCACCTAGATTTTAGTTTACCTGGGAAGAGTTTTAATCTTGAATTAAATAGCAATACGGTGTCTCCCACACTGAATTGTTTCTTGACTGAACGTTTATCATGCCACTTTTTAGTTCGTTCTTTGTAGATACGGGCATTTTCGTAAGCGTCTAATCGAAGTTCTTCCAATTCGTGTAAGTTCAAGATTCGCTTTTCTCCCGCCTCGGTGTAGTTGAAATTGAGTGTCTTAATGGCCCAAAAGGCCTTATGCTCTAATTCTACAGGGAGATGGCAGGATTTACCGTAAACTAATTTGTAGGGTGTAGTACCTATTGGTGTCTTAAAGGCGGTCCTATAAGCCCATAAAGCTTCATTTAGCTTTGATGACCAATCTTTCCTTGAGGTAGCGACAGTCTTTTCCAATATCTGTTTTATTTCCCTGTTCGAGACCTCTACTTGTCCGCTAGTTTGCGGATGATAAGGTGTAGCTACTCGGTGTCGGACTCCATATTTAGAAAGAAGTTTATCAAATATTCGCGATATGAAGTGAGATCCGCCGTCACTAATGACGAGTCTGGGTACACCGAATCTAGGAAAGATTGTGTTTTTGAAGAGTTTGATTACTACTCGTGCGTCGTTTGTTGGAGCAGCAATGGCTTCTATCCATTTAGACACATAGTCTACAACGACGAGTATGTAGTTATTACCAAAAGAAGGTGGGAACGGTCCCATGAAATCTATTCCCCATACGTCAAAGATTTCTACCTCTAAGATTCCTTTCTGAGGCATTTCATCGCGTCGTGAGATGTTGCCAGTTCGTTGGCATCGATTACATTTTAGCACAGCGATGTAGACGTCTTTCCAGAGGTTAGGCCAGAATAAGCCGGCTTGGAGAATCTTAGCGCACGTCTTGGATGTACTAGCATGACCACCATACGGTGTTGAATGGCATTGGGAAATGATATTTTCTATTTCTTCCTCTGGGACACAGCGACGGTATATGTTGTCGGCTCCTCTCTTGAAGAGTAGAGGTTCGTCCCAATAATAGTGTTTCAGATCGTGGAAGAATTTCTTCTTTTGCTGATAAGTGAGATCCGGTGGAAGCACGCCTGCAGCGAGGTAATTAACGATGTCAGCATACCAAGGTAATGTGACTTGGGCATACACGACTTCTACAGCTTTTTCGAATTCTGGATCTTCCGAGATTGAGTTGGGTATATCACTTTCTAATTTGGCTATCAGACGTTCGTACGGGAAATCGTCATTTATCGGTACTGGTTCATGTTTGATGTCTTCTATTCGGGATAAGTGATATGCAACAACGTTCTCGGTTCCTTTCTTATCTTTGATTTCTAAGTCAAACTCTTGTAATAACAGGATCCATCTCAATAGTCTTGGTTTGGCATCCTTTTTGCTTATTAGGTACCTTATGGCAGCGTGGTCTGTGTATATGATAATTTTTGCTCCTACTAAGTAAGAACGGAATTTGTCAAGCGCGAATATAACTGCTAGAAGTTCCTTTTCTGTGGTAGCGTAGTTCATTTGGGCAGGATCTAAGGTTCTACTGGCATAGTAGATGGCATGGAGTTTCTTGTCCTTCCTTTGTCCTAGAACTGCGCCTACGGCATAATCACTCGCATTGCACATGATTTCGAACGGTAGTCGCCAATCGGGTGGTTGCATAATCGGTGCGGTGATAAGGGCTGATTTTAATGTTTCGAATGCTTTTAGACAGATGTCGTCGAAGAAGAACTCAGCATCTTTCATCAACAGGCCGGTCAAAGGTTTTGTGATTTTTGAAAAATCTTTTATAAATCTTCTGTAGAAATCGGCATGTCCCAGAAAACTCCGTATTTCTCGTACGGATTTTGGAGGTTGGAGATCTTTTATAATCTCTATTTTAGCTTTGTCGACCTCAATTCCTTTATTTGATATGACATGTCCTAGAACTATTCCTTGTCGGACCATAAAATGGCATTTTTCCCAATTTAGGACGAGGTTCACTTTTATACATCGTTCTAATACCATTTCTAAGTTTTGTAGGCATCCTTCGAAACTTTGTCCACATACCGAGAAATCGTCCATAAATACTTCCATGATGTCGTCTATGAAATCTGCAAAGATTGCCATCATGCATCTTTGGAAGGTTGCTGGAGCATTACAGATTCCGAATGGCATTCGGCGGTAAGCAAAAGTACCATAAGGACAGGTGAATGTAGTCTTTTCTTGGTCATCCGGATGAATGGAAATTTGGAAAAATCCTGAATAACCATCTAGATAGCAGAAATATGAATGTTTGGCTATCTTTCCAACATTTGGTCTATGAAGGGTAACGGGAAGTGATCTTTTCGTGTGGCCTTGTTAAGCTTTCTATAATCAATACACATCCTGCTTCCAGTCACGACTCTTTTTGTTATTGATTCGCCTTTTTCGTTTTTAACTACTGTTACTCCTCCTTTCTTGGGTACGACATGAACCGGGCTAACCCATTCACTATCGGAGATTGGATAGATGATTCCTGCATCTAGCAATTTCTTTACTTCATCTCTGACTACAGTGCTTAGGATGGGGTTCAGTCTTCTCTGATGCTCTCTAGAGGTTTTAGAGTCTTCCTCTATTGTAATTCGATGCATACAGATCGAAGGGCTTATGCCTTTTAGATCGCTTATGTTATAGCCTAATGCGGTGGGGTACTTCTTTAGGACTTCTAATAGCTTTTCGGTTTCTGGTTGTCCTAAGTCGGCATTGACTATCACTGGTCTTTTTAGTTCATCGTCTAGAAATTCATATCTAAGGTTTTTGGGTAGTGTTTTAAGTTCTAAAGATGGGTTCTTCGGACCTGGCATATGGTTTGGGGTCAGTGCTAAGCTTTCGCTTAGGCTGTCGTCTTTATACGGTTTACGCCAATCATCGTCTTCAGAAATATCGGGTATTTGAATCTTTATTATTTCTGAATACGTGGCCTCTTCATTTTCAAGTTCTCTTATGCATTCGTCAATTTCATCTACTAAATAGCAGGTATCGTCTATGGCTGGTGCTTGTAAGAACTTGGTGAGAATGAACTCTATCTTTTCTTCTCCTACTTCGAATGTTAGCCTTCCTTTCTTCACGTCTATAATCGCTCCGGCTGTAGCTAGGAACTTTCTTCCTAGAATAACACGTGTCCTCCTTGATGTCCATGATTATGAAGTCGGTTGGGATGTAGAATTGTCCTATGCGTACTGGAACGTTTTCCAGTATTCCGACGGGGTATTTTACTGATCGGTCAGCTAATTGTACGGACATTTTGGTTGGTCTGAGGTCTCCCATATTCAGCTTTTTGCATATAGATAAAGGCATAACACTGATACTGGCTCCTAAATCGCATAGAGCTTTGTCTATCACGAACTTTCCTATGACGCAGGGTATGGAGAAACTACCTGGGTCTTTTAATTTAGGAGGCATGCGGTTTTGAATAATAGCGTTACACTCTGCAGTAAGTGTAACTGTTTCGTTATCCTCGATCTTTCTCTTATTCGACAGGATTTCGTTGAGAAATTTAGCGTATGACGGCATTTGAGTTATCACTTCTGTAAAAGGAATAGTAATATTCAGCTGTTTAAGGAGCTCTGCAAATTTCTTAAACTGTCCTGAAGTTTTGGAGTTTATTAATCTTTGAGGATAAGGGATGGGTGGTTTATATGGCGCTGGAGGTGCTTGAGTTTTTTCACTTGCGGTATCCTCCTTCTCGTTGTCTTCCTTCTTCTCTAACTCGGATTCCTTTTCTGCTTGTTCAGTTGGTTTTTGTTGCATTGCTGAGTTTTCGGTCCTCTGATCGATCGGTTCGTCCAATTCTTTTCCACTTCTTAGTATTACAGCATTTTCTTGGCCTTTTGGATTCTGTTCGGGTTGTCCAGGAAATGTGCCAGCGGGTGCGGCAGAAGAGGCTTGTTGTTGAGCTACTTGTGATATCTGTGTTTCTAGCATTTTGTTGTGGGTGGCTAAAGCGTCTACTTTTCCGGTCAACTGTTTAATTTGCTCGCTAGTGTGTATGTTTTGATTCAGGAATTCTTTGTTTGTTTGAGCTTGAGTAGCTATGAATTTTTCCATCATCAACTCGAGGTTTGATTTCCTAGGTGCAGTCTGAGCAGTAGCTGTTTTCTGATATCCTGGTGGAGCAGTAGGCATTTGCAATGCGTTTTCGCTTTTGTAAGAAAAGTTTGGATGATTTCGCCAACCTGGGTTATAGGTATTTGCGTAAGGATTTCCTTGACATAATTTACTTGGTCTGGTGGGATTCCGGCTAGCAATGGGCATTCGGGCGCATTATGAGTGGTACTTCCGCATAACTCACAGTTTGGAGTTACGGCAGCGACGATTGCAGTGGGGTTAATGATCAGACTGTCAATCTTCTGTGCTAGAGCATCTACTTTAGCGTTGAACTTTTCAAGGCTGCTGATCTCGTACATCCCACCTTTCGCTGTGGTTTTCTCTGTTGGAGTGCGTTCACCTCCCCATTGGCAGTGGTTCTGAGACATGTTTTCTATTAGTTGATAGGCTTCGTCGTATGGCTTATCCATAAGAGCACCGCTCGCGGCAGCGTCTATTGTCAATCTGGTATTGTATAAAAGCCCATTATAAAAAGTATGGATTGTCACCCAGTCTTCTAAACCGTGGTGAGGACATGTTCTCATCATATCTTTGAATCGTTCCCATGCTTCGTAAAGAGATTCAGTATCTTTTTGTCGAAATCCGTTGATTTGATCTCTAAGCATAGCAGTTTTGCTTGGCGGAAAATATCTCGCTAAGAAGACGTTCTTCAATTGTTCCCACGTCGTAACGGAGTTGGATGGTAAAGATTGTAACCATGTCCACGCTCTGTCTCTAAGAGAGAATGGGAAAAGACGAAGTCTTATCGCGTCTGGAGTTACTCCATTTGCTTTCACCGTGTCTGCGTATTGCACAAACTTCGTTAGATGTTCGTTCGGATCCTCAGTTGCGTTTCCTGAGAATTGGTTTTGTTGTACAACTGACAGCAATGATGGTTTTAGCTCAAAATTGTTTCGGGTAATAGCTGGGGCAGCAATGCTACTCCTAGGCTCCATCTGAGAGGGCGTAGCGTATGCCTTCAGCGGCTTGTTTGGAGGTCCTTCAGCCATGTTTGATTCTTCTTCGGATTTGGGAATGGGAGTGAGAGGATCGGGAATGTTATGTTTGAGTTGGTACTCAATGATTCGGCTTCTTAGATGTAAGAAGCGTTCTAGTTCTGCCACTGAAGGTTTCAAGATATCGCCTTGCGGGCGATCACTTGGCATACAATCGGAAACACTAGTAAAGGAAAAATGAAAATAATTAACCTAGTCTATACGGCGTAACAGAAGGTTACACTATTGACTAAACGGGTCCCCGACAATGGTGCCAAAAACTTGATCGCGACTTTCTATGTCTAATACAACCTAACTGCAAGTGCACAGTCTATCGCGTAGTAATAATAGATATCGATCCCACAGGGACTCGTAATCAAACTAGTGTTCTCGGGAGTTACTATGTTTAGCTAGGTAGATAATGTTTGAGGGAATAAGATTGTCACTAAAGGGAACTAAGAATGTTAATTAAAGTATAATTAATTGAATCGATATGCAGTAATTATGTTCTTCAGGGATTTGACAAGTTACCGGTATACGAAATATTTTTCAAAGTTTATTTAAGCAGAAAATGGTGATCTGAAGATTCTGGCCTCACGATGGTTATTGACGCTAATCATAATTCTAAGGGCCAAACGTACGCTTTCGTGTCCCATTCGGGGTTAAAATTAATTTTTGGAGATCTCTAAGTTCTAATTCATTTTAAAGTGCTTTCGCTGTTATTAAAATGAATGACTAGTGTTTACTATCTGGTCTTGCCGCAACTTTCACTTGTTGGTTTGTACCTTAATTAATTTCCCACTTTCGTGGCAAAACTACTTTTAAATAAGTTCTTGCTTTCGCGACGAAGTTTATTTAGTAAATTAATTTTAAATACTCAGACCATAAACGACACATAATGAATAAATATTTTTAATGGGTGTTACATATGTAGCGATAAAAAAATGGTAGATCCACGAAATGCCAGTTCAAATGAGGAGCAATCTTTCGGAAGAAATACAGTCATATCTTAAGCAACTAATGTTGGTTCTAACACTACGACTGCGGTTTCGACTGCCCACAGTGGACCGAAACTATCACCATGTCATCCTAAAGTGATAAGACCAATGGCGGTCGGAACTTCATGGCCATTTATGCCCAGTTTCACTTTACCCATGTATGGTAGGGATCAAAACTTTGGAATGCCAACTGAGTTGATGGCAAGTATTCATGGGAGCGGTTCAACGTTTGGAAAAAGTTTATCCTCCGCATTTTCACCTTACCATGGATTAGGACCTTTAGGGAACCAATTTGGTCACTTGAAGAAGGTGGACTTTGAGGCAGAATTATCAGGGAATGCACAAATATTGGCAGGACTCTGGTCTTTATGCCAATTGATCGTACAAGGGAAATAAGAATTACAGAATATCAAAGAAATGCAGAAAAAGAAAAAGAGAAACAAATAAGAATAGAAAAGCTGGAAAGGTTGCTCTGAAGATAAATTGGCAGCACTTCGTTGTCTGAATGCGGCTCCCTTTCTCTGCTCCCCTTCTTCCCCTTTTATAGAAATGGAATTCTAACGTTTATCACTTGAAGAAGGTGGACTTTGAGGCAGAATTATCAGGGAGTAGTGGTCCACTATTTGGGATTTGGAACTGCTTCTTTCACGTGCATTTGAAGTGGGGCGTTTTTGCCTGCATGACGGTCGTCACAATGTGTGACGATCGTCACCCGTGTGACGGTCGTCATGGAGCTGTGACGGTCGTCACAGCAGCAAAATCAGCATTTTGCGCTTTTCATGATGTTTTCATCCGGTTTTCGTCCATATTTCATCTGAGATTGCTTCTTTTCTTCATATTGCCTTGTTTAGACATGACCAACAAATACCTGTAAAACATCAGACAAATAACACGGAAATAACCCGAAATCGGATCGAAAACAGTTAAACTTTAGTTGAATTATGCATCAAAATATATATACGATTTCGTGTTATCAAGAGCCTAATCCTTCCCTTGGTTGGATTATGTGCATTCCTCAACAGGTTGAGCCTGAGATGGACATTTTGTGTTGATACACTATAACCAGTTACCTTAGATTGATATCTAGGACCAATACCAAGTCTTTTCTGTCCTATTGACATATGATCCCTCTTGGGAGAGCCTAATCCTTCCTTTGGTTGGATTCTGTGCATTCCTCAAGAGGTTGAGCCCATGATGGACTCTGGTGTTGAAACACCTCCAGCCTGATGTAGCCTGGGATGACTTCCCTGTTGCTCATTTTGGTTTCTCTCTCTTGTTTAAATTGATTGAGGCATTAGAATAGGATCATATTTAGATTACTTTAGGCTAGGAGCATGACTGCTTAGAGGTTGAGTGGGTCTCCCTCTACTTGGTTGCATTAAGGGTTGAGGTGATCTTCCCCTTGCTTGTGTGTTGTTTTTCTTTTTATCTGTGTGTTTGTATTAGAGGTTGAGTCTGCCTCCCTCTGCTTGTCTGTTTTGACTGTTTTCTTTGCTTGATTGCTTAGAGGTTGAGTGAGTCTCCCTCTACTTGTATTGCTGCATTGCATGTGCATCTCTACCGTTTACTTCTGTTTATCTGCTCAGCTAATGCTTTGTCTGTTTCTGTATCCCATTGGCATGATCCCCTAGGAATCTCACTTCCTTTGATAAGAAAGTGATGATAGAACTTTAGGTTGAACCTATGCATGATAACATCTAGGAGTTCCCTGTTTCAAACCTCAACCATAGCGTGAATCCTTGGCATTACAACATTAGGGCTTGATAGTTTTCCCATAGAGTTTGTTCTCTTCTCTCTCTAAAACAACAGTAAAAAACATAATAAAGACAAGTTAGTACAAGCGCGTTACGAGCCTTAAGCTACTTGGGTAATGATAATTGAGCGACCTCCTCTCAATCGTCTAGAGTGTTTAGTATACGTACTTTGGATGATATGTGACGCATTCGTTCCCAGGTCATAGTTTCTAGAGTTGTACGGACTACAAACAACAAAACAAAAACACTTCTTCCGTAAAAAACAGAAAACAAACTTCAAACCTTTTTGCCCCGTGGGCCCATAATTCAAAGGAAAACTTTTTCTGAAGAAAAGAGTGTCGTTAACTCTCAGTTCTACCGCAAACGATAACGCACGAGTCTCTGACGAGCAAGCTGCATACACCAAATTGCTGGAACTGTTTGTTAACCCTACTCGGAAAAACAGATGAATCTGAAGCCCCGTAATCCGTATTATCCCGAACTATGTAAGCTCTGATCTCTCATATCTGTTGAGAGTACGTAGGCACAATACTGACGTATTGGCGAGCCACCTTCCCCGTAACCCGTAGTTAGCCGAACTACGTTGACTCTAATTTCTTGTTCTCTGATGAGAATACGTAGGGATAAAGCGCGACGCTTTTCTGAGTCAATTTTCTTTTCTTTTCAGACCAACCTTGATAGGTAGATAGTAAAACCAACCCGTCAGATAAACACAACAAGCATGGATCCCATCGAGTACGATGGACGTGAGGGGTGCTAATACCTTCCCCTTGCGTAACCGACTCCCGAACCCAGACATGGTTGCGATGACCTTGTCTTATACCTTTTCGTCAGGTTTTTTTGATCGTTTCCTTTCCCTTTCTGTGGGATAAATAACGAAAGGTGGTGACTCTTCTGTTTTGCCGGCACCTTATTTTCACGGTAGCGACAGTATGTCCTCCTCCCTACGCCCCAGGATTGCGTATCATATGAGTAGGGCCCCATCTTTCCAAGAATCATACGCGTAATGCCCTAGACCTTACGCGTATGACCAGATGGTATTTTCTTCTAAAAAATGCTCCATGGCTGCCCATACGCGTAATGGCATACCCATACGCGTATTACCTCATTTCCCTTACGCGTACCACATGCGTACACCCAGAAGGCTATGCTGGTATTAGGAAAAGGCATGTACCTTACGCGTACGGCCTCTGGGGGTGTCCCTCATATGCGTATGGCCTCCCCCCATACGCGTATGGCCAGTCAGCATACCCAAAAGTCCCAGTTTTGCATTTACATGAATTCTCACCCAATGGAACCCATTCCAGCACCTAAATCAGATCTAAAATATCCTTTAACATAGTATAATCCTGGAGTCGTACTTCTACTTCAATAATTCATCATTACCTTAACATTTTTTATGACTAAAACCCTTTTTCATTAACTCCCTAAAACCCCAATTTCCAGATATGTTCTATATCAGAACTCAGCAACAACAGTACCAAATTTGCACGAATTTTCCGTTTGAAATCATCATATAAGACATATTCATACACACATTCAGTACATGATGACAGATTAACATCAACAATCACACATACATAACCATCAGACAAAGAAACGAAGAATATACCAAAAATTCTAGGAGGTAAAGGCACCCTCACTACCCTCTCATGTTATAATCATTATTATTTACCCCATTCTCCCCCTGTACCTGAAATCCAAGCTTTAATCTTTCAAAAATGGTGGAAATCACATCTTGACCTAGTTCTACTTTGTTCTCTTTCTCTTTTCATGTTAATTGGTTTTCTTTGTGTAACCTCTCATTAATCTCCCCTAATTATTTTATCACTTAATTAATCCCTAATAATATTATTACTGATAATAATTATAATAATAACACTAATGGTAATAATAATAATAACCATAATATTACTAATATTTCCCACCGATTATTATTTAATTATCATTATCATATTATTCTAAAGTTTCATTCCCATCACTCAATTAAGGCTAACTCCTCACACTCACCCTTAACCACATACCCTTAATTAAGTCAATGAAATCCCAAACAACACATAATGAATAAATATTTTTAATGGGTGTTACATATGTAGCGATAAAAAAATGGTAGATCCACGAAATGCCAGTTCAAATGAGGAGCAATCTTTCGGAAGAAATACAGTCATATCTTAAGCAACTAATGTTGGTTCTAACACTACGACTGCGGTTTCGACTGCCCACAGTGGACCGAAACTATCACCATGTCATCCTAAAGTGATAAGACCAATGGCGGTCGGAACTTCATGGCCATTTATGCCCAATTTCACTTTACCCATGTATGGTAGGGATCAAAACTTTGGAATGCCAACTGAGTTGATGGCAAGTATTCATGGGAGCGGTTCAACGTTTGGAAAAAGTTTATCCTCCGCATTTTCACCTTACCATGGATTAGGACCTTTAGGGAACCAATTTGGTCAAACCACAGGACTGAGGTTTCGATCTCAGGCAATCCCAACCTTTATGTCAAGTTCTGTCGCGATCATGAGATAATAGATGGCGCGAGAGTAACCACAAAATGGTCTATATGCTGACTCAGCAAATGGGAAACATACTAAGGCCATTAATTCAAGATTCGGCTTAGAGTTACCAATGATTGGCAACTCAGATGACTAGAATAAGTGACTTATTAGGTGCCCCTAGGGCACAAGTTTGACAGAGGACCCCACCTCAACTGGAGGTACCGGTCCAACACAAGGAGGTTCGGTGAGACAATTGACCAAAAACCTCATATGATCGAACCAATGCCTAGGGGGCCTAGCGGCCTCCCGTGATGTTAGTTAATAGAAACCAAGACCCCGACTAAGTGGTCAGGCAGGTTCGACAGGATGCAATGGCTGGAGAACAAAATCTAGAAGCCACTGTCGAGCGAATAATGGTGCGAAACGGTGTAAACCCCAGCCTGCAAAAGCCAACATATTCGTCCTCATTACAAGATTTTGTGTCGCAAATAGAATTGCCAAGGGGATGGAAGGTTACGAAGTTTACCAAGTTTTTTAGGGACACCGAAGAGTCTACCGCCGAACATGTTTCCAGGTATCAAACTGAAGCTGGTGACATAGCTAATAATAAGGATTTAAAAATGTAATACTTCCCAAGTTCCCTCACGAAAAAGCGTTTACTTGGTTCACGATGCTGCCTTCATAGTCCGTCCATACATGGGCAAAGTTAGAGAGATTGTTCCACGAAGAATTCTACATGGGACAATCAAAAATAAATTTGAAAGAATTGGCTAGCGTCAAACAAAAGGCCGCTGAGTCCATCGACCAGTATCTCAACAGGCTTAGACTTTTGAAAGCAAGATTCTTTAGTCAAGTCCCTGAACACGAGGTAGTCGAAAGAGTTGCAGGGGGTTTAGATTATTCCATTAGGAAAAAGTTGGAAACTCAATATCTTAGAGATATGGCCCAATTGGCTAACATAGTTCGACAACTCGAACAGTTGAAAGTTGAAAAATGCCAGAACTGGTAAATACCATAAGAAAGAGAAAGTGGCCCAATTGGCTGACCGTTCTGACGATGAAGAACTCGTCGATGAGAGCAAGGTCAACATAGTTGAGCTCAAGCCAGGATCTTCATACGCTTGTAAATTATTGAAACCATCGAACGGGAAAAATCCCGTCAAAACCGAAAAAATAGATAAATCCGTTGCAAAAACTTATACATTCGATATAACTAAATATGAAGAAATATTTGATTTGTTGGTCAAGGGAGGTCAAATTATTATGCCTCGAGGCCTAAAAAATCCCCCATTAGAGCAAAAGAAAAAATGGGGATTCTGTAAATTTCATAATATTCTTAGTCATAAAACCTCTCAATGTGTTTTTTTTAGGGATTTGGTGCAAAATGCTTTGAAAGAGGGCAGGCTTCTATTTGGCGAGAAGCCAAAGATGCAGGTGGATACAGATCTTTTGAAGGCCGAGGAAGATTTGTAAGTTGAACTATTTAAATGCATGATAGTCGAGGCTTCTAAGGCTGGTCAAGAAAAAAATTGTAGCGAATCAGACGCTCACCATGCCTATTGAGCCCTCAAGAGATAAAAAGGTATATCAACACAAAAAAGAGAGTATACTCCGCTGATCGAGGATGAAGAACCAGAGTACACTCCCCATTCGGATGAATAACTAGAGTACACTTCCCAATCGGATGAGGAGCCTGAATACACCCCTTCACTAGAAGATGAGATGGTCGACGATACCTATGACGAAGGCTTTACTATCAATTGCAGGATCGTATCAGTGTTACCTACTGAATATAATAGAGTGTCGGAAGTCTCCGAGGCCGATGAAGACTTTGTGCCAGACAAAAATGATAAGGACAAGCCATTGTGTTACTATATTATGAACAAAAATGTGGTAGAGGAGCAAAAAGCCACATTCGAGAGGCCTAGACCAGGAATGATGTATCATCTAAAATAGTTATTCATGAGGGAAAAAGTGGATGGGATGTCGGTGATCAAAGTATTCGTTGATGGTGGGGCAGTTGTCAATCGGATGCCTCACACCTTGTTCAAAAAGATGGGAAAGTGTGACGGCGATCTTCGAAAGCACAATATGGGTTTTTCCAAATATGAAGGGAAAAACAATGGTATATTAGGGGTGATCCACGTCGAACTGATTGTCGGGACAACCGCGCGATCAACGCTCTTTTTGGTGATAAATTTCAAAACAAACTTTAACTTGCTGCTAGGACGAGAATGGATCCGCAGAATAAGGGCAGTGCCATCAACCTTACATTAAGGGTTAATTATTTGGAGAAAAGATGGCATCATGGAAAATATCGAAGCTCATCAAAGCTACTACAGAATCGACAAATCAAAAGGCGTAAATAAATCCTTCGACCAACATTTAGCAAATGGCGCACCATGCGATCACAAATTAGAAGTTCACACCTCTGTCAAAAATAAAAATTGTTTCTTGAGCCTGGACCCTGACTACAGGTTTATTTGGGATACTAAAGAGGCAATAGAGCTTAAAGAGGTGAATCCACCTACTAGGTGGCATGAGGTCGATAAATCCACCTACTGGGTGGCATGAGCTTAAAGAGTTTGAAAGCATGGCTCGAATTTCGGCTTATCTGGCCGAAATAGGAGAAAATCGGTATTAGAGTCCGAGAAACTACAGAATTTGGCCGTCGAGGCCGAAGACGGAAATTTTGAAGATGGCCGACATGGCCAGGTAACAACTTTAGAAAGCCAGAGGCTAGATTGTATCTACGAAGATAAGCCTTTGGGGTTCAAAAAAGACCCATTAAATGAATTTCACATGATGTAAGCACAAGATCCAACCGAGATAGATCTCGGGTCAAAAATGAAGGTGAAGCTAGTTGAATTGTTGAAGGAGTACAAAGATTGCTTCACCTGGGATTATGGCGAGATGCCTGGTCTGAGTCAAAACGTGGTAGAACATTGCTTACCTATTCAACTAGGAAAAAGGCCAGTGAAGCAACATCCTCGAAGGTGTGCTCCAAAAGTCATAATGAAGATTAAGCAAGAAATTAAAAGGTTACTCAAAAGTCGGTCGATTAGAGTTGCAAGGTATGTCGAATGGTTAGCTAATATTATACTTATCATCAAGAAAAAAAGGACGCTTTGAGTCTATATAGATTTTAGAGACTTGAACAATGCGACTCCAAAAGACGAGTATTCGATGCTAGTGGCAGAAATGTTAGTTGATTCAGCTACAAGCTTCAAATACCTTAGTCTGCTTGACGGATATTCTGGTTATAACCAGATTTTCATAGCAGATGGCAATGTACCCATATGGTGTTTCGATTCCCAAGGGCCTTGGGAACGTACGAATGGGTGGTGATGCCAATTGGTTTAAAAATCAACGGAGCAACCTACCGAAGAGCTATGAATGCTATGTTCCATGATTTTATAGAAAAATTTATGTAGGTGTACATTGATGATATTGTGATAAAATTTTCATCTGAAAATGTTCATTTGGACCATCTTCGATGCTCCTACGAGAGAATGAGAAAATATGGGTTAAAAATGAATCCACTAAAGTGTGCTTTCTGTATACATGCATAAGACTGTCTAGGTTTCGTGGTGCATGAAAGAGGCATCGAGATCAACCAAAATAAAACAAAGGCAATTATGGATCTTAAGCCTCCTTCGACAAAGAAGCAGCTACAGTATTTGTTGGGGAAAATCAACTTCTTGAGAAGATTCATCTTGAATCTAAGTGGCAGAATAAAGTTTTTCTCGCCATTACTCAAAATCAAGAAGGAAAGTGAGTTTCACTAGGGACAAGAGCAACAAGAGGCTTTCGGCGCCATCAAAGAATATCTTACAAGGCCACCTATTTTATTGCCCCCTAGTAGAAATAAGAGCATGAAATTATATATCGTTGCATCAGATTCAACCATAGGAAGTATGTTAGCTCAAGAGGATGATAGTGGAGTCGAAAGACTCATTTACTACCTTAGTTGAATCTTAGTAAACGATGAAACTAGGTACATTATGATTAAGTATTGTGCCTATGCTTGTACTTATCATGTATAAAATAAAATTAATATATAAAGCCATTTGATGTTTATGTTTCGTCTCATTTTGATGTTATTAAACATATGTTGTCTAAACCCATTTTAAATAGTCGAATTGGGAAATGGGCACTCGCATTAACTGAGTTCTCTCTGACTTACGTGCCTTTGAGGGCCATGAAAGGCTAAATTATGGCGGATTTCATTGTAGATCATGTAATATTCGAGCCATTAGTAAACATGATCGACACAGACCCTTGGAAGTTATACTTCGACGGGCCGAGTCATAAAAATGGAACTGGTGTTCAAGTCTTAATATCACCTCTAAAAGGGATTCCAACTAAATTTAAATGTCAGGTAGACGGGAGATGTTCCAATAACAAAGCAGAATATGAATCCCTAATCACTGGTCTCAAGATCTTGAAAGATTTAGGGGCAAAGAAGGTTGAAATAAAGGGTGACTCGGAGCTAGTGATTAAAAAAATCATACGAGAATACAAGTGAATTAAAGAGAATTTGTTAACATATTTCGCAATGGCAAACTGACTATTGGAACACTTCGAGATAGTAAGCATCACACATGTGCCTAGAATAGAGAGTCAAGAGGCTAATGAATTAGCATAGATTGCATCCAGGTATAGGGTGTCGAGCGGCAAGCTAAGAGACTCTATCGAAGTTAGAGAAAAGGTGGTGTCGAACCTTTCACCGCCACCAAATATGTTGACCTCAAAGGGCGATTGAGCGAAAGCTTTGGACAAGGTCCTTGAAAATGTTGAAATTTTTACCAACGATAATTTGATGAAGTTAGATCGGCGAAGGCCAATTATGGAATACTTAGAGAATCTGGTCGAAACCACTGACATGAAAGTTAAGTATAGAGCCTTAAATATGTGTGTATGGGAAACAAATTATTGAAAAAGACTCCTGAAGGCGTGTTACGCAAATGTCTTGGGGATATGGAGGCATACCTAGCGATATCAGAGGTACATAGTGGCACTTGTGGAGCTCACCAAATTGGCCAAAAAATGAAGTGGCTATTATTCTGACAAGGTGTCTATTGGCCAAGCATGTTAAAAGACTGTATCGACTTTGTCAAAAGGTATCAGAAGTGCTAGAGGCATGCAAACATTCAACATGCCCTAGCTAGTGAATTGCATGCAATCATTAAACCCTGGCCTTTTCTAGGGTGGGTGCTGGACATCATAGGAGAGATCCGACCAGTGTCCTCGAAACAACAAAATTTTATCCTAGTAGGGATAAATTACTTCACGAAATGGATAGAGGTCGTACCGTCTGTTGCACCCTAATTTTTGACCTTAAGATCCCACCCCCATGTTTTATCTTGTATTTTATCTTTATACTTTTATGCGTTTATTACCACTAATCAATTTGTGCAAGTGCGATATTTTCATAGGTTATTATGATCAAGCATCGCAGGGACAAGACACGAATCATGGTGATTAAGGCTCCTTGCGCTATCAAGTATTTGTTGCTATAAACGTGAGATAGAATTCGAGGGATCCCAGGCGACATCCGAGTTTGGTCTATATTATTTAGAGCTCAATTGATGAAGTTCATTTGGTTAAAATTGAATTTACGTGCTTGACAAAGTTCAAATCAAAATTCAAAATCAAGTTGCTATGTGACCCAAGTATTGATTCAGATTTGGAAGTTTATAAACTCAAGTTATTAATCCTCACAAAGACTCAAGTCAACACTCCAAAGTTAAGGAAAACTCATTTTGAACATTGTTCCAATCTTTTAATTGGAGATCACGTTGAAGTTTCCATACCATCAAGGGCATTATCCGCCGAGCTTAAGACACCATACTCGAACAGATTCACGTTTTAACGGAACACAATTAACGTTTAACAATACAGAGAAAAAAACATGAAGCGCTAATAATAATGGGTTTGGTACATGTATTGTTTTTGTCATGGACCTGTGAGCCAAAGTTCAATTACTTAAAAATATACACTTAATTAAATGCCTACAAGTCCTCACGAATCCATTCACATATACAAGAGAAAACGCCTGCAATCATTATCATGCCAGACCGTTTTTTAAATTAATGGAGACATCTTAAGTTCACACCAAGGCCAAAGAAAAGTCTTCTAGTATTGAGTTATGCTGGTATTGAGTTATGCAGGAAGTGTGTAGTGAACTATCCATCTTTGACCGCCCTTCGACTGGCACCAAGAAGCTCCCCATGCGAGATACGTAGCCTCGCGGGCTAGAAAGCAGTAGCATGCCATCGAACCTTCCACCACCGGTGGGAGTTTTGATAACACCAAGAGTCTGTTACTGCTTAAATCTTAAACCTTTTGCCTCCACTTGTTGAAGAGGCCGATTTAGGGAATTCAAAAGTCTTTCATACCAGAAATGTTCGCAACTTCAAAGATATGGACATGAAGGTCCACAGGCCTGTTCCAGACCTTACAAGGAAACCTGCCAACGGAATTGGATAAAGTTAATAAGGCCATGATACAACCTCAGTGACAAAGGCGCGAGTTAATTATCCAGGGATCAAGAATACTTATCCAAATATCAAGGTCATGGGTATGAAAATACCAAATTCGCAAGTTACATGCTCCCTTAGTTTTGCTCATCACTATGTATGCAAGAAGTTTCTGCCGTCTGCATCCGCATTTTCAGTCGGTTCGTCATCATGTCGTCTGAACCCTTTTTTCTGGTACCATGGCTTCATTTTTTCCTCACTGTTTTGACACCAGAGGTGTATTAGCCCTGCACATAACATGGCTTTGTTAACAGTGACGCTATCAATAAGCAAACAATATAAAGGGCCATGAAAGCTGCGAAACTATACCGTGCATTGATGTGATCGCAGAAGAGGGTTGTGAAGCCCTCGCCTTGACCCGCATCAAACCGTCATGCTTTAAAGTTTAGTTCCTGTTGAATTTCTTGCAGAAAGACTAGAAGATGAACCTCCCGCCGGTAAATGCACCACAACTCCTTTCCCAAACTGTCAAAAGCAAGTACCAGCCAACTCATAACCTGCATAATCACAACAGCATCGTCAAATATGCCCACAACAATGACGACAACCGGGCCTTGTACAACCAAATATTTTGATTACCTTAGTGGTCTGTTCTCCAACTATTTGACAGCAAGATTTCTGTTCAGTTGCATCAGTCCCATGGACAGACACGCCAAAATAGGAGCTCCCATTGATGACTCGTTCCCCACGCTTGAATGGATGGTCCTGCAAATGAAACACATGTGCAGCAACATTTATCAGCATCGTCGTGGCACCATTTTGAGAAGGGTGTTTCAGTTAGTAGGGCAACTCTGACATGACAGTCAGTGACTGACAGAAATTTAGTCCATGACATGATATAATGAAAATATGATCGATGATATCGACCGATTTCTGGGGTTTTACAAACCAAAGAGAAAAAAATCACAAATAAATACTTCATATAGTGTGAACCTCAACAGAATGTTTTGAACCATTCAGAATGCAGCTTATCAAGTGTTTATATAACCCAGTCGAATCAATGGCGTGCACATTTAGAATTGTATCAACAAGTTCCCTTTTCCTGATTGGAGCTTCCTCCCACGACACCCTCAGGAATCTCTATGAAATAAACAGCCTGCAATCATAAGGCAATGTTATAAAACTGAAATCACATTATGAACAAACTAGTAAAGACACTCCAAATTCAATTCAGGTCAGCATTCGAAACAAAAATTAAGGGGAGTTTAATTAAGGAAGTCAAGACTTCTACCTCTCAGTCGGAGTTGTCAATCTTGACGGGAACGATGTTATCAACAACATTGAAGCCTCCAGTACACCTGCCAAAACCCTTCGTCAGTTGGTTAGAACATAAAACCAGGATTCCAAATTCAAAGTTTATGGTTTAAGTCGATAGCATCACAAAGATAAGGTTACGTGCTTTATCGTATTTAAACTGGAGTGCTTTGTCTTCCCTCAAGTGTCTTAAAATAGGCACACTTGTACCATGATTTTTTTGCTACACCCTGTGAACCGCCGGCCTTATGCATCCTTTTCTGGATATCCAGCATACCCCGGCAGATCTTTACAGCAATGTCGCCATTGTTTTAACGGGCTTCTTAATGATCATCTAACCGTTGCCAAGAGATGATGATATGTCGGAGATCGTACTGCAGTAGCTACATATTCTGCACCACCATCTCTGCAAGAATATCACACCGAAAGGAAGAAATAAGAAGAAGGGAGAAGAGGTCTAACTCAAAAGGACCACATTGGCCGTATGACAGGAGTTCATACCAGGGAGTCAACATTTTGAGCACTGACGGTTCTTCTGTGGAGAAAGAGGTTGATTCTGCACTTAATGAGTTGGATGAAAATTGGAGCTTATCAACCGGCCTTTCTTTTAAACGGAAGCTGTGAAATTCAAGAACCAATGTATTAGTTTTTCAGAGCAAGAATGTTGGAAGCAATTTCTATGGCAATAAGATTAAGCAAACCTAGAGTTTTTAGCCAAGTGGAACTTAGTAATGAATTATCAACTTAGACAACATCTCAGAAGATACAAAGTAGCTGAAATACCTGATACGATTCAACCTTGTTATCATGATGAGTTAACGGTTATGAACAAATCATTAAATGTTTGCTCCCACCTGTGAGACCTGCCAAGACAGCAAAATCATAAGTAAAGCTCCAAGTATAAGTAAAGACGGTATTTGAATGCCTTTAGCCACTTATGGAAAGATTGGGTTGGAATTTGCACATAATCAAGTTTTCAATCCAAAGGAGGAATTTTGAAAACAATCACACGACATATTAGAAGGAATTTAGGATTCATTTCCAATCAAACGAATTTGGACAGATTCCAACACAATCAGACGAAAGCAGGAAGTTTTTCATAAACGTTACCCTTACCTTCCAAAAGCGGCCCAACACGATCCGTCCAGAATGGAAACTTCATAATTTCCCTTCAATCTTCTTTACACCCTAAAATCCTATATAAGAAGGCTACATCAGAAATCTCGAGGGGGAGATCAAGACTCAGGAGAATGAGATATATACACAGAAAAAATCCCAAAACCTGAAAGAAAAACAACAACAATTCACAACCATTCTCAAGAACAACAAATCATAAAATCCCCAAATAAAACCCTAAGCTCAAAGGGAGAACTTACCTTGTTGAAAATCCCGCCGTGAGGTCACCTCCAAACACTTCGACAAAACCCCAACTCGCAACTCTTAGTTTCAATCAGCTTCAGCCTCATTTTCAAATCCAAAACCTGTAAGAAATTCATCCAACAATGTTAAAACACCACACCAAGAACACCGATATCCATACAAAGAAACGAGAAATTTCAACTACATTCAGAAAATCCCTAAACTCAACGAAAACCTAAATTGAAGAGAGGAGGAACTTATCCTTTCTGAGATCCTTCCGTGAACCCGTTTTTCGCTTACAAATCGATCACCATCGTTGAGCTTCCGTCGTTGCAAGCCCATTGCCACTCTCGAACCCGCGAACAAAAAGAAGCAACCACAACCTTAAGTTGTGAGACCTCTTTACTAACATTTAATCTTTTCTGTTGTCTGATTTGTGAAATGCAGAGAAAATCGCGATGAGATGTTGAAGGAGGGGGAAAGATGAAGACACTCGTGATGAGGAGAGAGCGAAGAAGAACGAAGAGAGAGAGAGAGAGAGAGAGAGAGAGAGAGAGCGGCGGAGAGAGGGGTCGTTTAAGGACCAGGGTTTCTGATTTGTTTTTTGGTTGTTTCTGTTGTATTATGATTCCACGCGCACGCACACACCGTAACTACGGTGTACCCCCACACGATCACCACACATATTATCATCACATGGCCACAAACGCACCTCATAGGGTACACCTTCACTCCCTCGCCACACGTGATCTCTCGCAGCCCTAATTAACTCACTAAACCTCTAATTAACCCAATTAAGTCTTAATTAACCCTATTTAAGCCTATTACGTTTTAAATTAATAATATTTTTTAAGTTAACTAATTAAACACCAATCTTTTATAAAATTAGACCAATACTATTTTTCTTTAATCATCCCTTTTTAATTTTATAAACTAATAAATCCTCCTGTTATAAATAATGTATCAATTTATTTATCCTTTTATATCTAAATTAATAAAATAATTAACAAGAAACAACCTTTTTATATAAAACCTTTTGATGATAACTCGAGATCCATTTAATAATTAGTAAGAACTTTTTTTAAGTCATAATTAACAAATTATTTATCAGCTCATTATTTGAAATCATTCCTATCTGAATTAATTCATAACCGATTTAGTAACTTAGAAATATTTCTATTCAAACTTAATTAATCTTTTATTTCACTAATTATTTTAAAATCTTATTCACACTTTTATCTAAAACTAATAGATCAAACCATTTTCTCTTTAAATCAAATCCCACTTTTTTCTTATAAAATCAATTCGATTAAAAATCAATCTCAACATCGTAATGTAATCAATCGTGCACATCCACATTCACGACACATTCACTCTCACACACTTCAGCGCTTTCATGCGTATGTGTATGTTTACTTATTTGCCCCTTTATATTTCCGCAGTTACATTATCGCATTTATATTCACGCATCGCATTCCGTCCAAAGGAAAAACCTACACATGATTCAACATTGTGTGTAGTGCATATCATTTGCATCATACTCCCCCATGATCCTTGATCCCATTCAAGTTGATCTTAAGTTTAGGACCTACCCCATAGGAAGGACCTTTATCTTTCAACATAGAAATAAACACAATACAAATCAAACAATATTCAAGCATTCAACAATCAATTCAAAACAATACATTCAAACACATTAGAGAAAGATGCCAAATCATCTTAGGCGAGATAGAATTTCCACCCCACAACAATACAATCAAGCCGTAGGAACTTTGCCTTAAGAGAAATAAAGGTGTACCTCGTTGATCCATATCCGAGTATGTAAGTCCTTTTCTTAAGACGATGGAAAGACTATTTTCCTACAAATTGTGGCGGTTAAATCTCCCTTAAAATGAAGACACATCTTGTCTCCTAAAATCAATCAAACAACTACCCTAAACCCGCAGGAACTTTGACCACAGTCAAAGAACTCCCCTGACCCTTTAGGGGAACTACAAGTACTCTGATTCCACTCCCGTAAGGATATGTAGGCATAAGATGCGACATCTTATCGAGTACACTTAGAAATAAACCCCTAGGTCTTTTACTCTTAAGCAGATAAACACTTAGCAATGAACAAATATAAAACAAGAGGTTCCTGTAGAGTACTACAGAAACTTAGGATGCTAGTACCTTCCCTAAGTTTAACCAACCCCCGAACCTATAACTCTCTAACCTTTGCATTTGCATTGCATTGTGGGAATTTCGATCTTTATCCCTTCCTTTGGACAAATCAAGGTTCGGTTGCAAAATTAATTAAAGATTCAAACTAATCAATAGTTTGGTATCCGATTTTCACCGCGACAGAAATGGCGACTTCACTGGGGAATAAAGCGGGTTTCCCTAACTTGTTTTACTTCTTATTCGCTTTATATCTGCTTATTTGCTTACTTGTTTATTTGTATTCTGGGTTGTTATCCTTTGAGTGGTGAGACAAAGTTCTACACCCGAACTTGATAGAAATTAAGATAGGTTGGTGATATATTCGAGGAGGCTTATAGGGAGTTGAATCCCGACTAAGTTAAATCGAGAATCTCGCTCAATTGAGGCCCTCTCGAAATAGTACTGTTGAACGAGTAATCGTGAAGACACTTGCTATTCTCGACCTTGGAGCCTATGATATTGAGGACCGCAGTTACCTTAACCCAACTTTGGCCTTTATTAGGACGTAGTGCGGGACTATGAGGGAGTACTCCCGAAATAGTGCTACGCGAAGCTACACTTAAAAGAAGTTCTCTTGAGAATATTATTAATCCTCGAGTTAGTTGAGAAATTGATAATATTCGAAAGACGGGCTGATGACTTTGAGTCCCCTTAGAACCTTGTTCTGCAGGTACAAACAACCTTTAGTCCATAACCTTTGGGAATGGGTATACCTTTGCTTCATGCTCGTTGCAAACCTAGGGTCTCCTTTATATGTTTATCCTTTGTGTCCTTATGTGCTTACTTGTGTTTGTTGCACTCATATAGCATCATATTGCATTGGTTTCATGGAATCCCGAGTCTATTTATAAACATCATAGAACCAATAGGGATTACAAAAAAATATTTTTGAGATATTCTTCTAAGAGTACTAACTTGGATGTCCTGAGGAAGTAGGAGCTCAGTTTGAAAAGAACTCGAAAGACAAATATAAGAGGTTTTTCCTTTATTATTAAGGATCAAATGAGGTTTCAAAAAGCTATCATCGACATTGAAGATCTAAGCAATCAAGGGTTTCCTCCCTCACTTTCCAACAAGATAGAGGATTTATTATCACACTATTCTTTAGAAGTCAATCGTGGACAACTTATCTTCGAAAAGATTCAGTTAGAAGAGCAAACCAAGAAGCACAATGAAGGACTTCCTTAGGACTTTTTCTAGCTTTTATTTAGCTATTATGTTAGGACTCTCATGAGAATATTCACCTGTAATCCGATAAAAATAAATTTTCTTTGGATACTCTGTGACGTTTATAAATACTTGAGGTCCATGAAACATTTCGTTTTGCATTCTTGCATTTCGCATTTTGCATTAGCATAGCATCCTTTGCATTCTGGGGGGTCTCACTCTTGCTTCATCTTCACAGACCAGAAACTGAATCACCAGTATAACACTCGAGCCAGTCAACGTCAAAAGATGGATCAATTGGAACAAGAGAACATAGTGCTCCGTGACGATGTTGCAACTCTGAAAGAAAGTTTGGAAAGGTTGAATGGTATAGTTGAAGCTCTGTCTAACCAGCCTGCACTCAACAATCAAGAAGTTCAAGGGACCGTTATCTCCGAAATAGTATCAACACCGATCCCAGTGGTGTCTACTGTTGCTGAAATGACCTACAACATGCCGCCAGGATTCCCGTGGGGGATGCCTCCTTATTTCACTCCGGCCGGTTATTGTCCACCTGTTCCCGAGGTCCCTGCCTTGACCAATGTTCAAGCCATCCCTACCATTACTGCTGTAATGACTAGTGCACCTCCGCGTGTGAATATTACTCCACATACACTAGCCGAACCAATTCTCCATAAGGAAACTGTGGGTTTGGAAGAAAGGATGGATGGTTTTCAAGACCAATTTTCTGAGATACAAAAAGAATTGAGAGCCCTTCGTGGGAAGGATTTGTTTGGGAAAAGTGCTTCCGACTTATGTTTGGTTCCGAATGTCAGAGTTCCACCAAAGTTTAAGGTCCCTGATTTTGAGAAGTACAAAGGAAATACTTGTCCTCATAGTCATCTCATTATGTATGCCAGGAAGATGTATGCCCAAACTGATAATGATCAACTACTCATTCATTATTTCCAAGATAGTCTGACAGGCGCCGCGCTCAAGTGGTATATGGGCTTAGATAGTACGAAGATTCGAACTTTCAGTGATTTGGGTGGAGCCTTTATCAAGCAATATAAGTATAATGTGGACATTTCTCCCGACCGTGATCAATTGAGAGCTATGGCACAGAAAGATAAGGAGAATTTCAAAGAGTATGCTCAGCGTTGGCGCGAGTTAGCTGCGCAGGTCACACCATCGTTAGAAGAAAAGGAAATGACCAAAAATTTTCTGAAGACTCTATGTCCGTTCTTTTATAAGAAAATGGTAGCAAGTGCACCCAATGACTTCACCGAAATGGTCAACATGGGAATGCATTTGGAAGAGGGGGTCCGTGAAGGAAGACTAGTGAAGGAAGGGAGTACCTCCAATAATGCTAAGAAGTATGGGAGCGGTTTTGGGAAAAAGAGAGAACATGAGGAAAGTGTCGTGCAGCAGGGGCGATCCAAGAGAGGATATCTGCCATCACATCAGGTTGCTGCGGTTCATCAGCTACCACATCAACAAAATCAACAAAATCAGAGTCGTGTACACAAAAGACTGGACTTCGATCCCATCCCGATGACATACACTGACTTGATCCCATCTTTGATTCAAAAGGGTCACATCCAGGCGAGAGATCCACCTAAGGTACCCAAGAAACTTTTGTATTGGTACAAAGCTGACAGATTTTGCCTATACCATCAAGGTGCTCCAGGTCACGATACTGAGAACTGTTACGGTTTGAAGGCAGATGTTCAAAGGTTGGTTAAGGATGGAATTTTATCCTTTAAGGGTTCTGTTCCTTATGTGCAAGGTAATCCCCCACCTCAGCATGGTTCGTCCTCCGCGAACATGATCCAGGGTTACTCGGGAAGCTCATATCAATATAGCGCCTGAAAATGGATCAGAAGGCGATGTATCAGACATTTTTGCAAGCTTCTCCATCCCATACAAAGACTGAATAAAATCCTACGAAGAGCTCATCAGGGTGTTTTCTTATGCGTATTTCATTTCTTTGATTAAAAGCATGTTTGGCTTGTCTAGATTGTTTATTTTGAATAATTAATGCAATAAAATGTTTGTCTTGAAGAAACCCATTCGTTTCACTCGTAAAACATTTCTCACAATTTATAATGCCGACTATACCCAATTCTCTCACTTTGGTGAATAATTGGAAGGAGGATGATGAAGTAAAACGCAGGATCTCTCATTGTATGCTTTTGAATGAAAAACCTACTGATGATGTAAGGCATTGTTTTAAACCTCCCAAAATACCAGGAATAGTCAACCTTTCTTGTAAGCCTTGAGAAAAGATATGTTTTTCTCTTCCAATCAAAACTTCGTTTTTAACCTGGAGCAGGGTATCAAAAATGAACATCTTAAAATCTGGGTGGGCACAAATATAATTTGACATTTATTCCTCTGCTTTACAAAACATAAACTAAACCCATATTCATGACCCACAAAGTCCTAATTGAAGTAAGGTTAGTTCAAAAGTATACTCAACGAAATATCGTTTCCTGACTCCTATGAGCTATGCTCAATTTGACGTTGGCATTATAAATTTAAAGTAATATCCTAACTAGTGATTTTGTCACAAGTTATCGCGATATCTATTTTCAAAACTTCAAGACAAACATATGTGTTGCATTAACAGTTTCAGAATTGACATTTCTGACTTGCTAGATTTTCTTGATATCTTAGAAAGATTACATGTAGACATTACATGTTAAATTTGAAGACTTTGCTATAGATAGATAGCATGGCATATGCATTTTGCATCCTTTTGTTTGTTTGTTCTGTCACTCTGGCTGTGTTACCGTCAAGTGCCTGGGTGTGTCTTCTCCTTCAAGTAAAGTTGTCAGTCCTAGGCAGAAAAAAACACAATATTTCTAATTCCCCACGAAGTTCGATCCTCGTGGAAGACGGTTGTTTTAGTTAAATACCATTTGAATTCATACCTCAATGGTCGAGTCTTGTTTGACAGATTCTCTTCGGCTATTTCCCGAAGTGAACTTCGGTCTTTGACAGTCGCATTAGTGGACATCTCTGACTTATGAGTGTGGATTAAGTGTGCATTTATTTCGCACTTGACTCCCCAGGAAGGGTTTTTATGAAGATAATCATTGAAGACGAATATTTCTCCAACAGCGTTATCAAAAGCTTCTCAACAGTTTATATCTGGACTGCAACATCCTCTTTATTTGAGCAACTCGTTTTGATCAGGATTCCCTTCAAAACGACAAATGGCAGTCTCTTCAAGACAATCTGTCCACCCCCAGTGGATTTATCAAGATTACCAACTCATCAAAAGGCATTCTTCCAGAAATCTGTTAGAGAAATGCATCGAAAACATTACAAATATTCCTCTTTATGTGAGAACTTACAAGGATACATATTTTACAACTACAATAAAGATGCTCCTCTGGAATGATTTCCCCAGCGAGTCTATCACACAAGCTAATTCCATCAAAATGGCATCACTCTCGAGAGGTTTGATGAAGTTTATTACAATGGATCTCTCTATTTTGAGAGGACATATTTTACAACACAACAGGCTCACATCTCTTGAAGATCCCCGTTGAAGCCTTGTAATCTCTAATACATTTTGTTTTGGTCAGACACCTTGGCTTAGGCTGCCATATGCTTGGTAGTAGGTGATCTCTCCGTCTTTGGGTTGTTACCTTTGCTCAAGCTATCATAGTAGGTAATATACCATCTGTTTTGGGTCAAATACCTTTGCTTAGGCTGCCAAGATTGGTAGTAGGTCATCTTTCCTTTGGTGTTCACCTTTTCTTAGGCTATCATATGTTTGATAGTAGGTAACACATCTTATTGTGGTCAGATGCCTTGGCTTAGGCTGCCATATGTTGGTAGTAGGTGATTGTTGCACCCTAAAATTTGCTCAACCTTATTCACTTGGTTTATGTTTCAATATCATTAGTATTTGCATATAGAGTCATGAATATAGGTTATCCATCTGCATAGCATAAGCATACCAAGTCATCTAACAGGGGATCAAGCATTATTCTCATCTCTAGAGGCCTATCAAGAGGTCATTATCCTAATTCAATCTCATTCAAGTCATCAGAAAAGAATTTGAAAGCAGAGAGTTCAGCAGATCAAGCTTTGAGCCTATCTCCTATCTGAGAGTATCTGAGGATCAACAAAGAGATTATGAGCTAGGGGCTGAGCATGGGGAGTATCTAGACATCTTGGAGGACTTAGAAAGTCATCTAGAGAAGAAAACAAGTTGTTGATGGGATCACAAGAATTGCAGATGAAGACAGTCAACTAGGGTTTCATCTGGGTCAACCCTAGGTCAATTGATTGATTTAAAAGCATTAAGGGCTATTGGAGAGAGGTGGGGTTCATCATTTGACAGGGAGAATAAGGATATGTTGTTGTGGTAAGAAGAATTCAAGAGAAATCAAGGAGAAGGGGAGTTTCTAAATTAGGGTTTCTATGTAAAATCCCCTAGTTTAGGTCAAATTTCCAAGCAAGATAAGTCAAAATGCAAGCTTCAAATGGATTCTTGTCCAACATGGAACTTGTAGAGGATCTCAATACCTTTAATTTGAGTGGTGGAAGACATCAAGGAGATTTATAGAACTCAAGTTATGGTCCTTGCAAGTTACAGGTCATCTGAGGTATCTGAAATTTTGTCTGCAGAAGTGACTTGACTTCCAAGCAATTTTTACCCCTCAAGGAGATTTCAAATGAATTTCTGGTCAACATAAGAATTGTTCCTCATTGTCTTAGCTTTCTAGAATGGTATGGTATGCCTTCATATGATGTGTGGAACTCAACTTATGGTCTTGGCAAGCAAAGGGTATTTTGGTCATTTGTCAGTTATAGGTCATTTTTAAGCAAAGGCCATATCTCCTATTTCCAAGCCTCAAATGGAAAAACTCAAAACATGAAAGTTGTTCAAAATGTGATTTTAAGTCAAGAAAGAAGGTCATGAATGATTGGAAAAGCTCATAGCATGGATTTGCATGATTGGTCAAAAGATGAACTAAAAAGGGCTTATAAGTTGAAAAAGTTGAATTTGGAAATTGGTTTGGAGGATCTAGAAATCCAAAATAGGTCATCCAATATATCATTTTGATTGGAAACCTCATTTTAAAGACATTGGTTCATCCACATTTTTAAGTTTAAGCTTAAAAATGGGACTTCCTTTGTAAATTTGCTTCTTGCCTCATAAGGTCACATGGCAAAACCCCAAATAAACAAGGAACCAATGGGCAAGCTTGCAAGGTTTTTCAGTTCAATCAAAATACCATCTAAGGAGAATTTCAAAGGAGAAGTGAGGAGTGTGCAAGCTTGAACAAAGAATGGCATATGCTTAGCATGGAATCAAAAATCTCATGAAGTGAGATATCCAATTTCTCATTGGATTGTTCCAGTCCCTTCTAGATCATTCTTACACCATCTATAAGTAATTTGGGATGTGCTCAGATGCAGAGGTTAGAGAGAATTGCTGCAGAAAGAGAGATTGAAATCAAATTTCTTCCATAGCAAGTCATTTTCCAATTCTTCATTTCTTCCCCATTCTGTTCAATTTCTTGATCTGATTCAATTCTATCATCATCATTGAGTGTGTAACAATCAAAATCAGAGGAAATTCAGGTCCAAATCGTGTTCTATATATTGAGTTTGGCAGCTTGCAGCTTCAGATCCATTTCCAAGATTCAAGCACAATCAACCCTAACTAGTGCAAACAGAAGCAAGCTCTTGTGTCACTGAATGTTTCTGCACGAGTACAAGCATTGATTTGAAGGATTCCCCTATCTGGTTCACTCATTTTACCAGGTTTTCATCTTGACCTCTACACTCTAATTTATGCATAGTTCATCAAGGTTAATAGGTTAGAATGATAGGGAATAAGTAGTAGATCGTTTCTGGAAAGTATGGATCGATTTGGTGATGTTTTTTAGGTTGGCATAATTTCTGTTAGAAGCAAGAACTCTTCGAATTAGGAGTGTTAGGCTTAGTTCTTTAGGGGGAAATGATCTAGGTGAAGAGAGGAACATGCTTGTGCCATCAATTTTGAAGATCGTGAGAATCAGTTCTTGATCTTTTCTTGGAGGTAGCTATCGGGTTTAGGGTTAGAGGAGATTTCAGTTAGTTTTGACACTATGGTTGGATTCCTGGTAAGATTTGGAGTGGATTTGGTTTTTATATGTTGGCATTCCATGGAGAATCGAGGGAGTTAGGGTATGGATCAGTTGGTGTGTTCATCCATGGAGTTCCTTCCAAGCCCTGAACCAAGGAGGAAGACGATCTCGTCACCCTCAGATCACCTTTTGACCGGTTGACTGACCTTTGATCCAACGAACGAGATTTAAACTTCGTTTATGAGGGAAAGGCTGAGCTAGGACCAAACGCTGCGTTTCATTAAGTTAGCAGCTTTGGGCTTGGATTCAGTATTACTAATGGCACCCTCCCCCAAGCTAAGCCCAACATGTCAACGCGAATTAGATGCTATTCACACCGAGACTTTATTAATTTTTCTGGCATTTTTCCAAGTGTTTTCTGAACGCATATGGGCCTGGTAGACTTGATATTCGCACCCCACCATTCCTCAGCCCAACTGAATATGAACTGCGCGCCTTTACTATTTACACCCCTCTGGCTATTTCTTTCCATTTTATTTTTATTTTCTTTATATTTTTTATGCATCTTATAAAATTCATAATAAATAGAAAAATCATCATTTTTAATTCATTCTTTGTACATATTTTTCTTTAGGATGTCTAGAAAATTATAAAAAATAAAAATTGCATTTTATTTTTTATTTGATATTTTCCCCATATTTTCTAAATAAATAACATTTTAATAGTTTCATTTCATACATGATTTTGTTATTTTTTGTTCTATTAATTGCTTCAATATTTTTTACCCATTCTTTTTAAGTTGTTTAGGTTAGACATTGAACTTGTAAAAACAATTTAGTTCCCTTTTTTAGAAATTAATTTTAGGTGCCTAATGTAGGTATGAATAATAATAAACAAATTAGGGTTTTTGGGGATGACTTAGGAGACTTAATTCTTTTCCCTTAGGACTTAGGGTTTGATTAGTTTAGATATGGGACTATAGGGGCTATGGGTAGTTATTAGATCCCTTAGAAGAAGTCAGGATTCCCCTACTGCTATTACTCTACTGTATATCTGATTGACTGGTGTGGTGTGCCCTCTGGGGATTGTTGCTTGCTTGTTTGGGTATTGGGTTTGTCTGGGGACCTGGGAGAGCTGAAGACTTGAGGAGATGAAGACCATTGGAGATCCATAGATTGAAGATCAACTGCCAGAGTTGGAAAGGAGGTTCTTGCTAGCAGCTGCTGAGGAGACTAGGGTTTAGGAGCTAGGCAGAGCTCTAGATTAGAAAGCTTGTTTCTCAAACATAGATGGCTTTGTTTGCCTCTATCCTTTCTCTATGATTCAAAGTCTCTTTCAAATATCCACCTCCTTCCTTTGGAAGGATCAGTGAATATATTTGAAAGATAGAACTTTTGAGGGGAAACTTTCTGTTTAATGTTAACAGTTGATGAACCACCCTTGGTAGGTAATTAACTGTCTAACATTCATTCACTTCACTCTTGTGACTGATTCCTCATCCTGGAGGTTTGAACTTGAAGAAAAGCCATGGCAGATAGAAGACTGATGATCAAAGCCCTTGCCTGAAGGCCATGAAGATGGAGATTAATACTTGTTGAAGCCTGTAGCTGAATGGAGATTACTGGAAGTCAGATGTTGAGTCAGAGCTGCTGATGCTGTTGTATTTCATTGCTGATGTATTGTTTGGATTTCCTGGTTGTATTGTTTGCTGTTTACCCTGTTAGGTTGAAAGTGAAGCCTGTTCACTTTCGCCTATTGTTTTCTAGGTTCGAGGTTGAGTGGGACTCCCTTGCCTCGCTTGTACTGTTGCATCCATGCATTTTACCGCTTTATTATATCTGTTATTGTTTCTGTTTCTGCCTATCCCGTAGGATCTCTGTTTCTCTCTGTGCAAGAGAGGAACATGATAGACACTAGGTCTTAACCCATGCATGATAACATTAGGTTAGTTTGATTCCCTTCGCAACCGTAGGTTTGAGTTCTGTCTCTTCTCTCTCAAAACAAACAGAAAAACACATAAAGATTTCAAACACAATAAAAGACACTTCTTCCGTAAAAGAATGTGAACTCATCAAGACGTCATTTTTGTCCGCCGGGACTGCTAATCAAGAAACCCTTTTTCAGAAGGAGTAAAATCAACCAAGACAGACTTGTGTCGTACGTGGCCTGAACTACGTTTGCTCTGATCTTTCAGGCTGTGTGAAAGTACGTAGGCATAGGATGCGATATCCTAGCGAGCAACCTTCCCCTCCTTTCCCGTAGGTAGGCGAACTACGTTGACTCTGATTTCTCGTTCCAGGCGGGAATACGTAGGCATAAAGTGCGATACTTTGCCGAGTCATTTTTATTTTCATTTTATTTTCTTTTCAACCCTTGACCTATAGTTTAGATAGAATAACAATCCATACCCGAAAACAAGCGTGAATCCCGTCGAGTACGACGGACGTGAGGGGTGCTAATACCTTCCCCTTGCGTAACCGACTCCCGAATCCAGGTTTTGGTTGCGACGACCATACCTTTCCCATGTTGTGCGAGGTTTACTCTGAGCGTTTCCTTTCCCTCCCGTGGGATAAATAACGCACGGTGGCGACTCTTCTGCTCAGCCGGCGCCAATTTTCGCAGTAGCGACAGCTGGCGACTCTGCTGGGGATCCAACGTCCCCTGGCTGCTAAGGACTGCGATGGTTCTTATGCATTTGGGATCCAACGTCCCTTAAGAGAGTCAATCCTAACGCTTGTTTTCCCGTCGAGGATTTTGTATGGATTTATATTTCTGACCTTTATTTTCAGCATTATATATATTGATTGTTATTGCTGTATTGGGGGTGATGGGTGGTTCTATGATTGAGAGATAAGCCGGACCTGGGCTTGAGTGCACCTAGAATTAGAGTAGAAAGTAGTGGGCGCGTTCCGGCTTTGCTTGCATTAGTGTCTCATGAAATCTACACTCGGACGAGGTTCTTCTGGTTGGCTTCTTTTTCTACCCTTTGGGTCGAAGGGGTTGTTGGTCAGCTGAATTGTCGACTCCGGGAACCGATCATTTGGAAGTTGGCTAAGTGAGGCCTCTTCAGGAATGGATGATGCCACTCCTTCTGGGAATCGTATCATCAACCCTGAAAGTCTGTGACGCCGACGACCGCATAGGATGCCGTACCTTGTGCCAGTTATAGGGCCACCCACCTGTGAGGGGATTTGGGGTTATGCAGGTAACCAGACCTTCAGACTACCGGTTATTTCTTGATCAGAGATCCTGGGTATTTATGGAGAGTTAAGAGGTCTGTCAGAGACCATTTGGAGGGGTTCTGAGGTCTGTCAGAGACCGTTTGGAGATGTGTTCAGAGGTCCGTCAGAGACCATTTGGAGGGGTTCTGAGGTCTGTCAGAGTCCATTTGGAGATGTGTTCTGAGGCCTGTCAGAGACCAATTAGAGATGTGATTTGAGGTCTACCAGAGACCAGTGGGAGTTATGGTTTGAGGTCCCTCAGAGACCAGTATTGGAGCTTTGTTTTAGGTCTATCTGAGACCAGGGTTTGATGACTTCTGGATGGTCTATCAGAGACCTTTCTTGATTGGGTTCAGGCTATTCAGCTACAGCTTTGGTCCCTGTTGCATGTTGCTTGCATTGCATTGCCTGCATATCCATTACCATTTGCATTTCACTAACGTGTGTCTGTGCTGCAGGTGCATTTGCATTTCCCTAGTTCTAGTGCCCGGACTTCTGAGTATTGATTATGGCTGGTTTGAGGAAAACAGTTGCGTATAAGCTGCCTTCACCTGATATTACTTCTTTGCTTGGTCTGGTATCTCTCGCTGATGAGGAGGTTAGGAGAAGCTTTAGAATGAATCATGGTAGATTACTGAGATTAGTCTGTAAGCCCACCGCTGATGAGATGAACGGGCTATACACCTTGATGCAGTTCTATGACCCCGCATTGAGATGCTTTAATTTTGCTGACTTCATTCTAGGACCTACCATTGAGGAGTATGTGGAGTTTACTGAGCTTCCCGTGCAGAACAAGGTTCCCTTTATCCACTCTGCTGCTGAGCCCAAGCTGGAGGACTTAGCCAAAGCCTTGCATATGAATGTTGCTGAGTTGTTAGTGACTTCTTGGCTCGGGGTTCCCGGTTTCCCTCTGGATTTTCTGGTTGGCAAGGCTCAAGAATACGCCAAGAACGGTTGTTGGGTGGTTTTCAATGCTATTTTGGCTTTATGCATTTATGGAATTGTGATATTTCCTAACTTGCCCAACTTTGTGGACCTGGACGCTTTCCATCTGTTTGCTGCAGGCAACCCAGTGCCAACGTTGATCGGAGACTTCTACCACTCATTGCACTACAAGAACGAAAACCGAAGGGGAAAAGTTGTTTACTGCTGTACTCCTCTATTGAATATGTGGTTCAAAAGTCATCTCCCCATGAAGGAACCATTTGTAGACAGCGCAACCTCAGCCAGTTGGTCAGAGCGCCTGATGAGGCTATATTCCGAAGACATTGTGTGGTTTGATCGAGACCTGTTGGGATCTGAGCTCATCTTCAGTTGTTCTGGGTACCCTAATGTACCGCTGATAGGAAGAAAAGGGTGTATCAATTACAACCCTTCTCTATTCATTCGTCAATTCGGATATGCGCTGAAGAATCCACCTCAGGAGGAAGAAGTACAGGAATCTCTGTACTTCACAGGTGACGTGAAGGGGGAGTTATTAGCCAAGTTGCAACATGCCTGGACGCGTATTAACCGCAGAGGGAAGCCGTTGTTAGGAAAGAATGACTGTCAGGCCTATGCACCTTATAGAGTTTGGATTCAGGAGAGGGCCAGTCAGTTGAGGATGCCGTTTCCAGACGCACCAGTTCTTGATCCTATTCCGGTAGCGGAGCCAACTACTATTTCTAGGGAAGTCTATGAGCAAATTGTGAGAGAAAAAGAAGCCTTGATGAAGATCAACGAAGGGTTAGAGCAAGAGATAGCTCAAGTACGCAGTGAGAAAAACAAGGCCGTATATGCTTTCCAACAACAGATCGAGCTATTAAACAGGTTAGGGGCTGAGTTGACCGAGGAAAAGAAAAAGTGCGAACGTCTGGGGCAAGAGTTCAGAAGCTCCCATGACATGCTGGAAGCCAAAAAGAAGACGCTCGACGCAGCACACCGAGAAATCTCCTCTTGCAATAAAACTTGGAATGCTACACTCACCAATAACAAGAAGAGGGAAGATAAGTTGAAGCAGCAAATCTCCGACCTCGAAGAGAAGTTGAAGTCTAGCATCAAGAAGTGTGAGGAAGAAGTGATGACCCGGTATAGTGTCCAGCATGCACTGAACAAGGCAATCAAATCCAGAGATGAAGCGGTGTCTCAGAAGCGAAAGCTAGAAGATTGCTTCGGGGAAGCAACATGGGAAGAAACTGCTGAAGACGTGCGCCGCGTTCTTAAGAAGAGAAACCAACTGGTTGAAGGGCTGCTTACCCAACCAAGTCATCCGGAGACCAAGAAGTTGCTAGAAGAGTACCAGACTTATGGGAGTGTTTGATCATTTCATGTAGTAACTTGTATGCTTTATTTGCATAGTGCTGACCATCACCAGGATTGTTGGTTGAGGTCATGCCTTCTTATTGTACTCTCAGTGATATTGTACTCTCGGCTTATTGATTTTCCCTGCAATATATGAGGCTTTCTATGATTCAGCTCCGATATTCCTATTGTCAACACTATCACTGCATTGACACCTTCACACTAGAACTGGGGGAATAAATTTCCCTAATGCACAGACACATTGCATTGCATTCATACGCATATTGCATTACAGGTAATTTTTGAATAAGTGTCTTATGTCCTGCTCTGTACCAGGTACTTTCCAGGATTGCAGATCAACATCCGCACCGCTATTCTACCCGCACCAACTGTCGAAGGATCATGGATCAAATGCAGAACGAGATGCAAGATGTGCGCGAGAAGCTCGCTCTCTTCATGCAGACCATGGAAGCTATTGCGAAAGGGCAGGAGAATTTGCAGGCCATGGTCCAGCCTCTGTTGGCCCGAAACGCTGGTCATGGTAATGAAGATCATCAGTCTGTACGGGTCGATACTGTTCATGGAGACGGTACTCCCATGCCAGTGGCTCCGCCTGTGATCAACACACCTGCTGCTAATGTTAACAACGCTACCGCTGCTGTAAATGGTAACGTCGGAGTTGGAAATGAGACTGCTGTCCATAACGTCGGGCTGGGTGATGTCAATTTGGGAGATAATATGGGAGGCAACGGCTTTGTCAATACTGGATTCGGGTTCAACAATCAGGGATTCGATAACACTGGCAAGTACGGCTTTAATGCTCAAGGCTTTGGGCAAGATGGTTATGGTGCGACCAATCAGGGTTACGGGGGTTTTGGAAATGGAAACGGTGCTGGATTTATGGCTTTTGGTCCTGCTGGAGGTGTTCAAGGGTACGGCAACAGAGGTCGAGGTCCGGGGATGAATCAGATCAGAGCTGGGCGTAATAATGGATATGATGGGTACGGAGCTGGAAATGGTATGTGGCAAGAAGATCAGCAGGAGGACGCCTTCTCCGGAGGAGGTTTTGAAGGACCGATGGATGACTCCCAGAAGATTAGAATGCTGGAAGAGCAGATGAGGGGAGTCCTAAACCAAAGTGCTGTGGGTTTGGACATGGCAACAATGGGTCTGGTACCTGGCTTGAGGGTGCCAATTAAATTCAAAGCTCCTGCGTTCGATAAGTATAAGGGGGACACATGTCCAAAAGTGCATGTACGAGCTTATTACAGAAAGATGTCTGCATACTCAACTGATGAAAGAATGCTAATGCATTTCTTTCAAGATAGTCTGTCAGGGCCTTCCCTAGAATGGTACATGGGGTTGGAGCCGACTGATATCAAGACATGGAAGCAATTAGCAGAGGCATTTGTAGCTCACTACAAGTATAACAGCGACTTGGCACCCAATCGGGTCCAGTTGGCCGGGCTGTCGCAGAAGAAGGGGGAGATCTTTAAAGAGTACGCGCAAAGGTGGCGCGATATGGCTGCCAGGGTCCGTCCTCCGGTGGAAGATAAGGAAATGAATGACATGTTTGTCGGCACATTCACCGGTCTGTTTCATGATATGCTGTTTCATACGTCTCTGGCCAGTTTTTCAGACCTGATTCTAATGGGAGAAAAGATTGAACGTAATATTAAGCAAGGAAAGTTCCAAGTCGAGGAATCAACTGCATCTGGCAGTAATAGGAAAGCTTATGGTGGGCGCCGTCAGGGCGAGGCAAGTGCAGTATTTGGAGGCCGAGGCCGAGGCCGAGGTAGGGGACGAGGTCAATATTGTCAGCCGCAGCAGGTGGCGAGTGTTACTATCCCGTACCAGCAGCAACCACTCCAGCAACAACAACCGGTTCAGCAACAGCCAATGCAACAGCAGCAGCAGCCTCAGCAGGGGGCACAGCAGGCTCAGCGAAGATTCCAGGGTAGTAAACCGAGAAGAGTATTTGAGAAGCCTCCCTCGACCTATGCGGATTTGTTGCAGACATTGTTGGGATTAAACTTGGTAGAGAAAAGAACTCTGGCACCAATAACGGGAGCTCCCCCGTTTGGGTATGATGCAAGCAGGCATTGTGAGTTTCATTCTGGAGCCCCGGGTCACGATATAGAAGGTTGTCATGCTTTTAAGCACGTTGTGCAGGATCTTTTGGACAATAAGACTATCAATTTCGGAACGGCAGGTCCGAATATAGTGCAGAAACCCATGCCTAATCATGGGGCCAACGCCGTTCTGACTGAGGAAGGTTTGAACCTGATTATGAATATCGATGATTTGAAGACGCCGCTGAGCGAGATAAAGAGCCGACTGTTACAAGGAGGTGTTTACCCAGGATGTAACGAGTATTGCTTAGACTGTTGGACCCTAGCTGGGGGGTGTGAGGATTTGAAGAAAGGCATTCAGGCTTTAATTGATGAGGGCATATTGCAGTTTGACCAAGCGGCAACTGAAGAACCCGCAGGGGCGGTAGCAGATAATCAGAATGATGTGGCCACTGTGACAATTCCTCGGAAGACGATCACTATTGCAGCACCAGCTCAGCGACCACCAATCACCATAACTAAGGCTGGGCCGATCCCGTACGAAAACACGAAAGCAGTCCCATGGTCATATGGGTTGGAGGTATATTGTGACGGAGTAAAAATTGATGTTAATAAACAGCCAGCCGAAACGGTGGATAATGTCGTCGGCTCAGGAGGCATGACAAGGAGTGGCCGGATCTTTATATCCCCTGAAGTGGAGGCTGAAAGACTAGCGAAGGGAAAAGGGAAAGTGGTTGAAAATGTTCCGGTGCAAGCGAGTAAAAAAGAAGCAGCATCGAAGGATGTAGAAGAGTTCATGCGCTTGATTCGAAAAAGTGATTATAAGATTGTGGAGCACCTGCAGCAGACGC
Source organism: Lathyrus sativus (assembly GCA_963859935.3). Classification (NCBI taxonomy): domain Eukaryota; kingdom Viridiplantae; phylum Streptophyta; class Magnoliopsida; order Fabales; family Fabaceae; genus Lathyrus; species Lathyrus sativus. The sequence goes on from OZ012741.1 coordinate 174,913,532, forward strand.
CGTCCAAGATATCTATCCTGTCATTGCTATTGTGTTCGGAAGCTCACAGAAATGCGTTGCTGAAAGTCCTGGACACTTCTTTTGTACCCCAAGACGTCTCCGTAAATCAGCTAGAAGGAGTGTTGGCACATGTGAATGCAGGCCACAGCTTGGGCTTTACCAATTTTGACTTGACCCCGAAAGGGAGAGATCACAATATGGCACTGCACGTATCTGTCGAGTGTAGAGGATCAGTAATGTCGCACGTATTGGTTGACACCGGGTCATCTTTAAATGTGCTGCCCAAGAAGGCGATGATGAAGTTGGATGTTAGAGGAATTTTGTGCACACCTAGCGACTTGGTAGTCAGAGCGTTTGACGGCACGCGGAGAACGGTCTTTGGATCAATCACATTGCCTCTACAGGTGGGGCCGGAGGTGTTTGCAACTGAGTTTTATATCATGGACATACAGCCTGCGTACAGCTGCTTGCTTGGAAGACCCTGGATTCATGGAGCAGGGGCAGTCACATCCACCCTGCATCAGAAGTTAAAATATATGGTTGGAGACAGCGTAGTCACTGTATGCGGAGAAGAGGACATCCTGGTCAGCCATCTGTTGTCATTTAAATATGTGGAAGTCGACGGGGAGATCCACGAAACGCCCTGCCAGGCATTCGAAGGTTTGCGCATCAAGGACAAGGGTCCCGGGCCGAGCAAAGTGCCGGAGATAGCCGTCTCGTCGTATAAAGAGGCTCAAGCTCTAGTGGAAGCAGGAGAAGCCAAGGGCTGGGGCAAAGTGCTGGACATTCCTGTGAAGATGGACCGGTTCGGGCTGGGGTACCAACCGTCGTCATCAACTCCTTCCGTGGGGGAACCCCGTTTCAGAAGGCCAATCACCATCTCTGCCAGGGGAGTATGTCACGAAACTGTCAATGCTGCTTCGGAGTCTGATGAAGGAGACAGCGACTGTGATATGGATGCCTGGATTCAGCCAAGCACGCCAGGACCAGGACTGTGCAACTGGTCTATTCAGGAGCTTGTTCCTGTGACTTTTAAACAGTAATGCTTTACTTTATTAATTGTTGAACAATCTGATGTCTTGCCCGGGGCATCATGATTTGCTTAGGGCTGTGTTGTTATAAACATTGCGTGTTAATCATTAAATAAATGGCGTTTTTTCATGTGCAAATACTGTAATCCCTGTCTCTCTTGTTTTATATTTTTCAATAAAATGGCAACGTGGTTATTCGCTTTATACGTATTTTGAAGCACTTAACCATTCCTTTTGCAGGATAACATTTTCAGATGACATCCTTGAACCACCTATGACTCGTCCCGACTTTGAGCACCCGGTGTTTCAGGCCGAAGAAGAGATTGTCGAAGATAGCGACGTTCCTGAAGAACTGTCTTGGTTAGTAAAGCAAGAGGAAAGAGCCATTCTGCCTCACGACGAGGTCATCGAAATTATCAACTTGGGGTCGGAAGGGGTTGAGAAGAATATTCGTATAGGAGCCGCACTGCAGAGTGATATCAAGCGAAGACTGGTTGAAATGCTCCAAGAGTATAGTGATGTATTCGCTTGGTCATATGAAGATATGCCGGGGCTCGATACAGATATGGTCGTGCATCGCCTGCCACTGAAAGAAGATTGCCCGCCGGTCAAACAAAAGCTTCGCAGAACTCGACCAGATATGGCAATGAAGATCAAAGAGGAGGTTCAGAAACAGTGGGACGCTGGTTTCCTGGCTGTGACAAAGTATCCTTCGTGGGTTGCCAACATCGTACCAGTGCCAAAGAAAGATGGCAAGGTTCGAATGTGCGTAGATTATAGAGATTTGAATAAAGCAAGCCCAAAAGACGATTTTCCACTTCCTCACATTGACGTGTTAGTTGATAATACTGCTCAGTACTCCGTATTCTCCTTCATGGATGGCTTTTCAGGCTATAACCAGATTAAAATGGCGCCAGAGGATATGGAGAAGACTACTTTCATAACGCCTTGGGGAACATTTTGTTACAAAGTGATGCCCTTCGGTTTGAAAAATGTTGGGGCAACATATCAGCGTGCGATGACGACTCTTTTTCATGACATGATGCATAAAGAGATCGAAGTTTATGTTGACGATATGATTGCCAAATCCCAGACGGAGGAAGAGCACCTGGTGAATCTGTTGAAGCTATTTAAAAGGCTTAGGAAGTTCAGGCTGAGGCTGAACCCTAATAAATGCACCTTCGGGGTGAGATCGGGTAAACTGCTGGGGTTTATCGTAAGCGAAAGAGGAATAGAGGTCGATCCTGCTAAAATAAAAGCAATTCAAGAAATGCCGACGCCCAAAACAGAGAAAGAGGTGCGCGGGTTTTTAGGGAGGTTGAACTACATTGCCCGGTTCATATCTCACCTAACGGCCACGTGTGAACCGTTATTCAAGCTGTTGAAGAAAGATCAAACTGTGATGTGGAACGAAAATTGTCAAAAGGCGTTCGATAAAATAAAGCAGTATTTGCAGGAGCCTCCTATTCTAATACCCCCAGTGGCAGGTAGACCCTTGATAATGTATTTGACGGTTCTTGAGAGAAGCATGGGTTGTGTTCTCGGTCAACATGACGAGACGGGGAGAAAAGAGCATGCGATCTATTACCTGAGTAAGAAATTTACAGACTGTGAATCTCGGTATTCAATGCTGGAAAAAACTTGTTGCGCGCTAGCCTGGGCCGCCAAGCGTTTGAGGCAGTACATGCTGAATCATACGACCATGCTCATCTCGAAGATGGATCCTATCAAATATGTATTTGAAAAGCAGGCGTTGTCGGGGAGAATTGCCCGTTGGCAGATGGTCTTGACTGAATATGACATCCAATACGTCTCGCAAAAGGCTATAAAGGGGAGTGTGCTGTCTGAGTATCTGGCGGAGCAGCCTATTGAAGAGTACCAGTCGATGAGATTTGATTTTCCTGACGAGGATATCATGTACTTAAAGATGAAAGATTGTGAAGAGCCATTGCCAGACGAGGGACCAGAGTTGGGTTCTAAATGGAAGATGATATTTGACGGAGCCGTGAATGCTTACGGTAGCGGAATAGGGGCAATCATCACTACGCCACACGGGTCGCACATCCCGTTTACTGCCCGATTGACCTTTGCTGTTACCAATAATGAAGCTGAGTACGAAGCTTGTATAATGGGGCTTGAAGAAGCCGTTGATTTACGAATCAAGAATCTGGACGTATACGGAGACTCAGCTCTGGTGGTGAATCAGATAAAAGGGGAATGGGAGACACGTCAGCCCAATTTGATACATTACATGAATTATGCAAGGAGATTGTTGCCTTTCTTCGACAAGGTTGAATTGCATCATGTGCCGCGGGCGGAGAACCAAATGGCTGACGCTCTCGCCACTTTGTCTTCCATGTACAAAGTCAACTTCTGGAATGAGGCTCCCCGAATCATTATCTCTCGGCTTGACAGACCAGCTTATGTATTTGCTATTGATGAAGCACCTGACGACAAACCATGGTATTTTGATATCCTTAATTTCCTGAAGAATAAAGAGTATCCGGCTGGGGCATCCAGTCAAGATCAGAAGACTCTCAGGAGATTAGCGGGTAATTTCTATTTGAATCCGGATGGCGTCTTATACAGAAGAAACCACGATTTGGTGCTGTTGCGTTGTGTAGACGAAAAAGAGGCAAAGCTTCTCATGGAGGAAATACATGAAGGTACATTTGGTACGCATGCTGGTGGACATGCTATGACGAGAAAACTGCTGCGGGCAGGTTATTTTTGGCTGACCATGGAAACTGACTGTTTCAAGTTTGCGAGGAAGTGCCACAAGTGCCAAATCTATGCTGATAAGATCCACGTGCCTCCGAGTCCTCTAAATGTGATGTCATCGCCTTGGCCATTTTCAATGTGGGGAATCGATATGATTGGAAAGATCGAGCCGACGGCTTCTAATGGGCACCGGTTCATTCTAGTAGCAATCGATTACTTCACCAAGTGGGTGGAAGCGGCGTCATACGCAAATGTAACGAAGCAAGTGGTGGCCAGATTCATCAAGAGAGATATCATTTGCCGATATGGGATTCCCGAGCGGATAATCACGGATAATGGTTCAAATCTGAACAACAAAATGATGAAGGAGCTCTGTCAGAATTTCAAGATCGAACATCACAACTCCTCTCCTTACCGACCCAAGATGAATGGCGCTGTTGAGGCGGCCAATAAAAATATCAAGAAAATTGTTCAGAAAATGGTGGTGACCTATAAGGATTGGCATGAAATGCTACCTTTTGCTTTGCACGGTTATCGTACGACGGTACGCACATCAACCGGGGCAACTCCGTTCTCATTGGTATACGGAATGGAAGCGGTATTACCATTGGAAGTTGAGATCCCTTCTCTGAGGGTATTGCGAGACGTTCAGCTAGACGAGGCAGAATGGGTAACAAACAGATTGAATCAACTGAGCTTAATGGATGAGAAGAGGCTAGCTTCTCTAGCATACGGTCGTTTGTACCAGAGCCGAATGAAGAAAGCGTACGACAAGAAGATACATCCGCGAAGCTTTCAGACGGGCAACCTTGTGCTGAAAAGGATTCTCCCGCCGCAAGCAGATCACAGGGGCAAGTGGACCCCCAACTACGAAGGGCCATACGTTGTCAGTAAAGTCTTTTCAGGAGGAGCGTTGTTGTTGTCCACCATGGACGGAGAAGACTTCACGTCGCCTGTGAATTCGGACGCAGTTAAAAAATACTTTGCTTAAAATAGACCCGCTGGACAAAAAAAGAGAGTCCAGGCAAAAATGGGGCATCCTGGCGAACCAAAAACAGAATGAAAGGTTCGGGCAAAAATTAGGGATAAAATTTGAAAAATGTACACCCGCGAAGTTGAAAACCTACACTGGGCGGCTTCGGCAAAAAAGGGTATCCCGGTGAACTGAAAACCCGTAAAGGGCGGTTCACGCAAAAGTTAGGGATTTGAAAAGCAAATGACTGCGGTCCGAATTTGATGATTGCAATAAGCGCCAATGCGGGAGAATACATTTGAGGAGTCAGTTATCCGATACAATCTCTTCAGAAGTGGGGGTACCGGGAAAGCATTAGAGTCGGGCGAGTCATGGGAGGATCAGTTCGTGGTGTTCATCTGCATCCCGTCGCCGACATGTGTACCAATTTAATTTGTCAAAATATTCATGCTTCTTGTGCATACTTGTGTATTTGCTTTGCGTAGCTTCCTCTTTTCAGGAGTTACATCCCGTGTACAAAAACTCCGCCCATTCAGGGGCCCAATCAATAAAAATATGTTATTCAGTACTTGATGCTGGTTCTTTACTGTTTTGTGCATGATAAATCGCCTAAGTTTACTGAAACTAGCACGTGTATAACATCACTGGCCCTTGCCAACAATTGCTAAAGCTTTGAATTAACTGAAAAGGATGTCACTAACCTGAATAGATTTGGTTGCATAGGCTTGTCTTGTCTTGTTTGTGTTGTTGCAGGAATACAATCAAAAGATTGCGATAACGAAAGACTTGATCCCCACGCAGGTCATGCATGTTCTTCCTGAAGAAGGATAGAATTCCCCAGCTAGCCGTAGCTTATCCAAAGGACATGCTCCAGCAAAGTTATTCATCCTCAATAGAGTTTGGCGATTCCAAGATCGTAAGGCTGTATTCAGACAGGTTCATCTTTCCCCGCAGGGTCATTCACTCTCTCCCAGCGGAGTCAGTGGATTTCCCCCCGAGAGAATAGTCCCACCTCCAGCGGAGTTCTCTCCTTTCAGCAAACGTTCTTTCCTCCCAGTGGAACCCGGAGATCAAGACTCTCCCCAGTAGAGTTGGTGGTGGGTCCTGTCATTTGTTTTGTCAAGGATACCGTGTAATATCAGTTCACTCTCCAGCAGAAAGTCCGATCATACTATGCACATCTGCTATTCCCCAGCGAAGTTATACTCCTCAACAGGGGTTTACCTCAACGGGGTATTTGGTTCAAGCTCCCAACTTCCCAGCATGGTTGACTTCACCCCTCCGGCATTTATTTTGCTGGAATATTTCTGTAGCATCTGGCTATCCCCGGCGGAGTCGGCATTATCTTCAGCATTTATTTTGCTGAAGCAGTTTTTGTACTCTAGCAGTTCAGGTGGAGAGAACTCTTGCTCAAATGAACAACCAAACATTCAAGATCTCGGCATGAGACATCCAATGATAATGTCAGTTTCGGCAGTATTCCCCACAGAGTTATTAGGATAAGTTTCTCTTGATTCCCAAGCAGAGTTAGTTGTCATCAGGGGTTCCATGAATCAGAATTTCAGAGACCACCGCCGGTTATCAGAGCAGGCGTCCAGTAGTTTGGTTTCCAGATATCCCCAGTAGAGTCCGCCTCAAAGTCGCTGTCACGTTGGTGCTGAGAAGTTTGTGGGTGGGGATCAATGGAGAACTAAGTCCTGACGTGGACAATTTATTCCTATATTGACGGGATTTCTTCAGAAGTGGGCGTCCTAGCGTGGACAGGTTCATTTCCCCGGGTTGGTGAAGTATGTTAGTCCTAACGTGGGTAGATTCGGGTTCTCGAAATTGGTGGAATGGGAGGTCATGACGTTGACAAAAGTGATTACTCTTTGTGTTGGTGTCCTGACGTGGACCAGTTCCTCTCAGCAGTTATCTTTCTTTGTGTTGGCAAATCATGGGTCCTGACGTGGACAGATCAGACAAGGGTGTGAGTCCTTACGTGGACAAGTCTTATTTCCTCAGCAGGTCGAAGACGCCTGAGTCCTAACATGGACAAATCAGGACGAAAGAGGGGGCCTGATGTGGACAAGTCTATTCCTTACATGGGAAAAGAGGTTTCAGTTCCTTACGTGGAAAGGCGAGTTTATTCCTAGCGTGGAAAGACGAGATTCCTTACGTGGAAAAAAATGGGTTTCCTTACGTGGAGAGATTGAGTCCTCACGCGGACATATCGAGATTGATTCCTGACGTGGAAAGAAAGAGATTTTTCCTTACGTGGAAGAGTTTAGTCCTGACGCGGACAGATCAAAGAAGATATCCCTAACGTGGAAGAAGAAGATAGATTCCTTACGTGGAAAATTTAGTCCTTATGTGGACGGATTCCAGAAAAGTTGATTCCTGACGTGGAAGAATGGTGTACTCCTTACGTGGAAAGGTGAGTCCTAACGGGGACAGGTTCAAAACCAAAGTTGTATTCCTTACGCGGAAAGATGGGAGTCCCAACGCAGACATATCGAGTTGTATTGGAGTCCTTACGTGGACAGATTGATATAGTTCTCCTTAGGTGGAAAGAAGATTGCTTCCTGACGTGGAAAGATGAAAGGTTTAGTCCTGACGTGGACAGATACAGAAGAGATGATTCCTAACGTGGACAGGTGTTACTCCTAACATGGAAGAGTTTTATTCCTAACGTGGACGATTCAGTTTATGGAAATGCAGACGAATTATCCCCAGTTGCCGAGATTTTTCTGGGTTAACAGCAAGTGGAGTCCTAACGTGGACAGGTTTTAGTTGAGATTTCTTCGTATTGATGACAGACAGAGTCCTAACGTGGACAAGCAAGCAATCTGTTATGACAGAATCCTTTTCAGAACGGTGAAGACAATCCCCAGCGTGGTCGTTACGAGATCAGTGAGCAGCTGCAAACAGTCAGATCCAGGCAGTGGATGTCGTTACCCAAACAGGGGTGCAGATTATTTCTGCGGTTGGCAAATTTCCGGGTTTCTTAGTATTCAACCGTCTCGTACCTCGAAGGTTTGAAGGCCGTTCACTCTTCACCCAATCGGGTCCAAGTCGCTTGAATAGGGGCAGCTGTTGCACCCTAAAATTTGCTCAACCTTATTCACTTGGTTTATGTTTCAATATCATTAGTATTTGCATATAGAGTCATGAATATAGGTTATCCATCTGCATAGCATAAGCATACCAAGTCATCTAACAGGGGATCAAGCATTATTCTCATCTCTAGAGGCCTATCAAGAGGTCATTATCCTAATTCAATCTCATTCAAGTCATCAGAAAAGAATTTGAAAGCAGAGAGTTCAGCAGATCAAGCTTTGAGCCTATCTCCTATCTGAGAGTATCTGAGGATCAACAAAGAGATTATGAGCTAGGGGCTGAGCATGGGGAGTATCTAGACATCTTGGAGGACTTAGAAAGTCATCTGGAGAAGAAAACAAGTTGTTGATGGGATCACAAGAATTGCAGATGAAGACAGTCAACTAGGGTTTCATCTGGGTCAACCCTAGGTCAATTGATTGATTTAAAAGCATTAAGGGCTATTGGAGAGAGGTGGGGTTCATCATTTGACAGGGAGAATAAGGATATGTTGTTGTGGTAAGAAGAATTCAAGAGAAATCAAGGAGAAGGGGAGTTTCTAAATTAGGGTTTCTATGTAAAATCCCCTAGTTTAGGTCAAATTTCCAAGCAAGATAAGTCAAAATGCAAGCTTCAAATGGATTCTTGGCCAACATGGAACTTGTAGAGGATCTCAATACCTTTAATTTGAGTGGTGGAAGACATCAAGGAGATTTATAGAACTCAAGTTATGATCCTTGCAAGTTACAGGTCATCTGAGGTATCTGAAATTTTGTCTGCAGAAGTGACTTGACTTCCAAGCAATTTTTACCCCTCAAGGAGATTTCAAATGAATTTCTGGTCAACATAAGAATTGTTCCTCATTGTCTTAGCTTTCTAGAATGGTATGGTATGCCTTCATATGATGTGTGGAACTCAACTTATGGTCTTGGCAAGCAAAGGGTATTTTGGTCATTTGTCAGTTATAGGTCATTTTTAAGCAAAGGCCATATCTCCTATTTCCAAGCCTCAAATGGAAAAACTAAAAACATGAAAGTTGTTCAAAATGTGATTTTAAGTCAAGAAAGAAGGTCATGAATGATTGGAAAAGCTCATAGCATGGATTTGCATGATTGGTCAAAAGATGAACTAAAAAGGGCTTATAAGTTGAAAAAGTTGAATTTGGAAATTGGTTTGGAGGATCTAGAAATCCAAAATAGGTCATCCAATATATCATTTTGATTGGAAACCTCATTTTAAAGACATTGGTTCATCCACATTTTTAAGTTTAAGCTTAAAAATGGGACTTCCTTTGTAAATTTGCTTCTTGCCTCATAAGGTCACATGGCAAAACCCCAAATAAACAAGGAACCAATGGGCAAGCTTGCAAGGTTTTTCAGTTTAATCAAAATACCATCTAAGGAGAATTTCAAAGGAGAAGTGAGGAGTGTGCAAGCTTGAACAAAGAATGGCATATGCTTAGCATGGAATCAAAAATCTCATGAAGTGAGATATCCAATTTCTCATTGGATTGTTCCAGTCCCTTCTAGATCATTCTTACACCATCTATAAGTAATTTGGGATGTGCTCAGATGCAGAGGTTAGAGAGAATTGCTGCAGAAAGAGAGATTGAAATCAAATTTCTTTCATAGCAAGTCATTTTCCAATTCTTCATTTCTTCCCCATTCTGTTCAATTTCTTGATCTGATTCAATTCTATCATCATCATTGAGTGTGTAACAATCAAAATCAGAGGAAATTCAGGTCCAAATCGTGTTCTGTATATTGAGTTTGGTAGCTTGCATCTTCAGATCCATTTCCAAGATTCAAGCACAATCAACCCTAACTAGTGCAAACAGAAGCAAGCTCTTGTGTCACTGAATGTTTCTGCACGAGTACAAGCATTGATTTGAAGGATTCCCCTATCTGGTTCACTCATTTTACCAGGTTTTCATCTTGACCTCTACACTCTAATTTATGCATAGTTCATCAAGGTTAATAGGTTAGAATGATAGGGAATAAGTAGTAGATCGTTTCTGGAAAGTATGGATCGATTTGGTGATGTTTTTTAGGTTGGCATAATTTCTGTTAGAAGCAAGAACTCTTCGAATTAGGAGTGTTAGGCTTAGTTCTTTAGGGGGAAATGATCTAGGTGAAGAGAGGAACATGCTTGTGCCATCAATTTTGAAGATCGTGAGAATCAGTTCTTGATCTTTTCTTGGAGGTAGCTATCGGGTTTAGGGTTAGAGGATATTTCAGTTAGTTTTGACACTATGGTTGGATTCCTGGTAAGATTTGGAGTGGATTTGGTTTTTATATGTTAGCATTCCATGGAGAATCGAGGGAGTTAGGGTATGGATCAGTTGGTGTGTTCATCCATGGAGTTCCTTCCAAGCCCTGAACCAAGGAGGAAGACGATCTCGTCACCCTCAGATCACCTTTTGACCGGTTGACTGACCTTTGATCCAACGAACGAGATTTAAACTTCGTTTATGAGGGAAAGGCTGAGCTAGGACCAAACGCTGCGTTTCATTAAGTTAGCAGCTTTGGGCTTGGATTCAGTATTACTAATGGCACCCTCCCCCAAGCTAAGCCCAACATGTCAACGCGAATTAGATGCTATTCACACCGAGACTTTATTAATTTTTCTGGCATTTTTCCAAGTGTTTTCTGAACGCATATGGGCCTGGTAGACTTGATATTCGCGCCCCACCATTCCTCAGCCCAACTGAATATGAACTGCGCGCCTTTACTATTTACACCCCTCTGGCTATTTCTTTCCATTTTATTTTTATTTTCTTTATATTTTTTATGCATCTTATAAAATTCATAATAAATAGAAAAATCATCATTTTTAATTCATTCTTTGTACATATTTTTCTTTAGGATGTCTAGAAAATTATAAAAAATAAAAATTGCATTTTATTTTTTATTTGATATTTTTCCCATATTTTCTAAATAAATAACATTTTAATAGTTTCATTTCATACATGATTTTGTTATTTTTTGTTCTATTAATTGCTTCAATATTTTTTACCCATTCTTTTTAAGTTGTTTAGGTTAGACATTGAACTTGTAAAAACAATTTAGTTCCCTTTTTTAGAAATTAATTTTAGGTGCCTAATGTAGGTATGAATAATAATAAACAAATTAGGGTTTTTGGGGATGACTTAGGAGACTTAATTCTTTTCCCTTAGGACTTAGGGTTTGATTAGTTTAGATATGGGACTATAGGGGCTATGGGTAGTTATTAGATCCCTTAGAAGAAGTCAGGATTCCCCTACTGCTATTACTCTACTGTATATCTGATTGACTGGTGTGGTGTGCCCTCTGGGGATTGTTGCTTGCTTGTTTGGGTATTGGGTTTGTCTGGGGACCTGGGAGAGCTGAAGACTTGAGGAAATGAAGACCATTGGAGATCCAGAGATTGAAGATCAACTGCCAGAGTTGGAAAGGAGGTTCTTGCTAGCAGCTGCTGAGGAGACTAGGGTTTAGGAGCTAGGCAGAGCTCTAGATTAGAAAGCTTGTTTCTCAAACATAGATGGCTTTGTTTGCCTCTATCCTTTCTCTATGATTCAAAGTCTCTTTCAAATATCCACCTCCTTCCTTTGGAAGGATCAGTGAATATATTTGAAAGATAGAACTTTTGAGGGGAAACTTTCTGTTTAATGTTAACAGTTGATGAACCACCCTTGGTAGGTAATTAACTGTCTAACATTCATTCACTTCACTCTTGTGACTGATTCCTCATCCTGGAGGTTTGAACTTGAAGAAAAGCCATGGCAGATAGAAGACTGATGATCAAAGCCCTTGCCTGAAGGCCATGAAGATGGAGATTAATACTTGTTGAAGCCTGTAGCTGAATGGAGATTACTGGAAGTCAGATGTTGAGTCAGAGCTGCTGATGCTGTTGTATTTCATTGCTGATGTATTGTTTGGATTTCCTGGTTGTATTGTTTGCTGTTTACCCTGTTAGGTTGAAAGTGAAGCCTGTTCACTTTCGCCTATTGTTTTCTAGGTTCGAGGTTGAGTGGGACTCCCTTGCCTCGCTTGTACTGTTGCATCCATGCATTTTACCGCTTTATTATATCTGTTATTGTTTCTGTTTCTGCCTATCCCGTAGGATCTCTGTTTCTCTCTGTGCAAGAGAGGAACATGATAGACACTAGGTCTTAACCCATGCATGATAACATTAGGTTAGTTTGATTCCCTTCGCAACCGTAGGTTAGAGTTCTGTCTCTTCTCTCTCAAAACAAACAGAAAAACACATAAAGATTTCAAACACAATAAAAGACACTTCTTCCGTAAAAGAATGTGAACTCATCAAGACGTCATTTTTGTCCGCCGGGACTGCTAATCAAGAAACCCTTTTTCAGAAGGAGTAAAATCAACCAAGACAGACTTGTGTCGTACGTGGCCTGAACTACGTTTGCTCTGATCTTTCAGGCTGTGTGAAAGTACGTAGGCATAGGATGCGATATCCTAGCGAGCAACCTTCCCCTCCTTTCCCGTAGGTAGGCGAACTACGTTGACTCTGATTTCTCGTTCCAGGCGGGAATGCGTAGGCATAAAGTGCGATACTTTGCCGAGTCATTTTTATTTTCATTTTATTTTCTTTTCAACCCTTGACCTATAGTTTAGATAGAATAACAATCCATACCCGAAAACAAGCGTGGATCCCGTCGAGTACGACGGACGTGAGGGGTGCTAATACCTTCCCCTTGCGTAACCGACTCCCGAATCCAGGTTTTGGTTGCGATGACCATACCTTTCCCATGTTGTGCGAGGTTTACTCTGAGCGTTTCCTTTCCCTCCCGTGGGATAAATAACGCACGGTGGCGACTCTTCTGCTCAGCCGGCGCCAATTTTCGCAGTAGCGACAGTGATCTCGACATCTTTTGGTTATGACCTCTTCTTATGCTATCATATGTTTGATAGTAGGTAACACATCTTATTGTGGTCAGACGCCTTGGCTTAGGCTGCCATATGTTGGTAGTAGGTGATCTCGACATCTTTTGGTTATGACCTTTTCTTATGCTATCATATGTTTGATAGTAGGTAACACATCTTATTGTGGTCAGACGCCTTGGCTTAGGCTGCCATATGTTGGTAGTAGGTGATCTCGACATCTTTTGGTTATGACCTCTTCTTATGCTATCATATGTTTGATAGTAGGTAACACATCTTATTGTGGTCAGACGCCTTGGCTTAGGCTGCCATATGTTTGGTAGTAGGTGATCTCGACATCTTTTGGTTATGACCTCTTCTTATGCTATCATATGTTTGATAGTAGGTAGTATGTCGTCTTTTGGTCAAACACATTGGCTTAGGCTATCATATATGTGATAGTCGGTAACATACGTTTCTTGTTTCAACCGGATACCTTTGTTTAGGCTGTCAAACGCTAGTAGTGGGCTACCCTTCACTTTCAAGATCTTGTTTCATTGTTCAAGCTACTGAACTCCTGATGGTATTATCATATCCTATCTTCATTATGGAGAATCCACAATGCTGATTGTCGTCTCTTCTCGTGGCGTCTCGCGTCGTTGAGTCTGTTCTTTAGGTGTCGTGTCCAGTTATCCCTCTGTGGCGCCATTTCTCCACAGGACCCCCCGCGTGCCTCGCATTTCATATCATTGCATATCATATGCATTCGGTGGCTTCTTAGGGCCAAAAATTCGTGCAATGTTTGTATTTAAGTCCCTCCTATCTCGTCGAGACGAAGATTTCAATCTCCATATCTCCGAACAGGAGTAACTTAAATAGGGGCATCTGTTGCACCCTAATTTTTGACCTTAAGGTCCCACCCCCATGTTTTATCTTGTATTTTATCTTTATACTTTTATGCGTTTATTACCACTAATTAATTTGTGCAAGTGCGATATTTTCATAGATTATTATGATCAAGCATCGCAGGGACAAGACACGAATCATGGTGATTAAGGCTCCTTGCGCCATCAAGTATTTGTTGCTATAAACGTGAGATAGAATTCGAGGGATCCCAGGCGACGTCCGAGTTTGGTCTGTATTATTTAGAGCTCAATTGATGAAGTTTATTTGGTTAAAATTGAATTTACGTGCTTGACAAAGTTCAAATCAAAAGTCAAAATCAAGTTGCTATGTGACCCAAGTATTGATTCAGATTTGGAAGTTTATAAACTCAAGTTATTAATCCTCACAAAGACTCAAGTCAACACTCCAAAGTTAAGGAAAACTCATTTTGAACATTGTTCCAATCTTTTAATTGGAGATCACGTTGAAGTTTCCATACCATCAAGGGCATTATCCGCCAAGCTTAAGACACCATACTCGAACAAATTCACGTTTTAACGGAACACAATTAACGTTTAACAATACAGAGAAAAAAACATGAAGCGCTAATAATAATGGGTTTGATACATGTATTGTTTTTGTCATGGACCTGTGAGCCAAAGTTCAATTACTTACAAATATCCACTTAATTAAATGCCTACAAGTCCTCACGAATCCATTCACATATACAAGAGAAAACGCCTGAAATCATTATCATGCCATACCGTTTTTTAAATTAATGGAGACATCTTAAGTTCACACCAAGGCCAAAGAAAAGTCTTATGGTATTGAGTTATGCTGGTATTGAGTTATGCAGGAAGTGTGTAGTGAACTATCCATCTTTGACCGCCCTTCGACTGGCACCAAGAAGCTCCCCATGCGAGATACGTAGCCTCGCGGGCTAGAAAGCAGTAGCATGCCATCGAACCTTCCGCCACCGGTGGGAGTTTTGATAACACCAAGAGTCCGTTACTGCTTAGATCTTAAACATTTTGCCTCAACTTGTTGAAGAGGCCGATTCAGGGAATTCGAAAGTCTTTCGTACCAGAAATGTTCGCAACTTCAAAGATACGGACATGAAGGTCCACAGGCCTGTTCCAGACCTTACAAGGAAACCTGCCAACGGAATTGGATAAAGTTAATAAGGCCATGATACAACCTCAGTGACAAAGGCGCGAGTTAATTATCCAGGGATCAAGAATACTTATCCAAATATCAAGGTCATGGGTATGAAAATACCAAATTCGCAAGTTACATGCTCCCTTAGTTTTGCTCATCACTATGAATGCAAGAAGTTTCTGCCGTCTGCATCCGCATTTTCAGTCGGTCCGTCATCATGTCGTCTGAACCCTTTTTTCTGGTACCATGGCTTCATTTTTTCCTCACTGTTTTGACACCAGAGGTGTATTAGCCCTACACATAACATGGCTTTGTTAACAGTGACGCTATCGATAAGCAAACAATATAAAGGGCCATGAAAGCTGCGTAACTATATTGTGCATTGATATGATCGCAGAAGAGGGTTGTGAAGCCCTCGCCTTGACCCGTGGCAAACCGTCATGCTTTAAAGTTTAGTTTCTATTGAATTTCTTGCAGAAAGACTAGAAGATGAACCTCCCGCCGGTAAATGCACCACAGCTCCTTTCCCAAACTGTCAAAAGCAAGTACCAGCCAACTCATAACCTGCATAATCACAACAGCATCGTCAAATATGCCCACAACAATGACGACAACCGGGCCTTGTACAACCAAATATTTTGATTACCTTAGTGGTCTGTTCTCCAACTATTTGACAGCAAGATTTCTGTTCAGTTGCATCGGTCCCATGGACAGACACGCCAAAATAGGAGCTCCCGTTGATGACTCGTTCCCCACGCTTGAATGGATGGTCCTGCAAATGAAACACATGTGCAACAACATTTATCAGCATCATCGTGGCACCATTCTGAGAAGGGTGTTTCAGTTAGTAGGGCAACTCTGACATGACAGTCAGTGACTGACAGAAATTTAGTCCATGACATGATATAATGAAAATATGATCGATGATATCGGCCGATTTCTGGGGTTTTACAAACCAAAGAGAAAAAAATCACAAATAAATACTTCATATAGTGTGAACCTCAACAGAATGTTTTGAACCATTTAGAATGCAACTTATCAAGTGTTTATATAACCCAGTCGAATCAATGGCGTGCACATTTACAATTGTATCAACAAGTTCCCTTTTCCTGATTGGAGCTTCCTGCCACGACACCCTCAGGAATCTCTACGAAATAAACAGCCTGCAATCATAAGGCAATGTTATAAAACTGAAATCACATTATGAACAAACTAGTAAAGCCACTCCAAATTCAATTCAGGTTAGCATTCAAAACAAAAATTAAGGGGAGTTTAATTAAGGAAGTCAAGACTTCTACCTCTCAGTTGGAGTTGTCAATCTTGACGGGAACGATGTTATCAACAACATTGAAGCCTCCAGTACACCTGCCAAAACCATTCGTCAGTTGGTTAGAACTTAAAACCAGGATTCCAAATTCAAAGTTTATGGTTTAAGTCGATAGCATCACAAAGATAAGGTTACGTGATTTATCGTATTTAAACTGGAGTGCTTTGTCTTCCCTCAAGTGTCTTAAACAGGCACACTTGTACCATGATTTTTCTGCTACACCCTGTGAACCGCCGGCCTTATGCATCCTTTTCTGGATATCCAGCATACCCCGACAGATCTTTACAGCAATGTCGCCAGTGTTTTAAGGGGCTTCTTAATGATCATCCAACCGTTTCCAAGAGATGATGATATGTCGGAGATCGTACTGCAGTAGCTACATATTCTGCACCACCATCTCTGCAAGAATATCACACTGAAAGGAAGAAATAAGAAGAAGGGAGAAGAGGTCTAACTCGAAAGGACCACATTGGCCGTATGACAGGAGTTCATACCAGGGAGTCAACATTTTGAGCACTAACGGTTCTTCTGTGGAGAAAGAGGTTGATTCTGCACATAATGAGTTGGATGAAAATTGGAGCTTATCAACCGACCTTTCTTTTAAACGGAAGCTGTGAAATTCAAGAACCAATGTATTAGTTTTTCAGAGCAAGAATGTTGGAAGCAGTGTCTATGGCAATAAGATTAAGCAAACCTAGAGTTTTTAGCCAAGTGGAACTTAGTAATGAATTATCAACTTAAACAACATCTCAGAAGATACAAAGTAGCTGAAATACCTGATACGATTCAACCTTGTTATCATGATGAGTTAACGGTTATGAACAAATCATTAAATGCTTGCTCCCACCTGTGAGACCTGTCAAGACAACAAAATCATAAGTAAAGCTCCAAGTATAAGTAAAGACGGTATTTGAATGCCTTTAGCCACTTATGGAAAGATTGGGTTGGAATTTGCACATAATCAAGTTTTCAATCCAAAGGAGGAATTTTGAAAACAACCACACGACACAATAGAAGGAATTTAGGATTCATTTCCAATCACACGAATTTGGACAGATTCCAACACAATCAGACGAAAGCAGGAAGTTTTTCATAAACGTTACCCTTACCTTCCAAAAGCAGCCCAACACGATCCGTCCAGAATGGAAACTTCATAATTTCCCTTCAATCTACTTTACACCCTGCAATCCTATTTAAGAAGGCTACATCAAAAATCTCGAGGGGGAGATCAAGACTCAGGAGAATGAGATATATACACAGAAAAAATCCCAAAACCTGAAAGAAAAACAACAACAATTCACAACCATTCTCAAGAACAACAAATCATAAAATCCCCAAATAAAACCCTAAGCTCAAAGGGAGAACTTACCTTATTGAAAATCCCGCCGTGAGGTCACCTCCAAACACTTCGACAAAACCCCAACTCGCAACTCTTAGTTTCAATCAGCTTCAGCCTCATTTTAAAATCCAAAACCTGTAAGAAATTCATCCAACAACGTTAAAACACCACACCAAGAACACCAATATCCATACAAAGAAACGAGAAATTTCAACTACATTCAGAAAATCCCTAAACTCAACGAAAACCTAAATCGAAGAGAGGAGGAACTTATCCTTTCTGAGATCCCGCCGTGAACCCGTTTTCTGCTTACAAATTGATCACCATCGTTGAGCTTCCGTCGCTGCAAGCCCATTGCCACTCTCGAACCCGCGAACAAAAAGAAGCAACCACAACCTTAAGTTGTGAGACCTCTTTACTAACATTTAATCTTTTCTGTTGTCTGATTTGTGAAATGCAGAGAAAATCGCGATGAGATGTTGAAGGAGGGGGAAAGATGAAGACACTCGCGATGAGGAGAGAGCGAAGAAGAACGAAGAGAGAGAGAGAGAGAGAGAGAGAGAGAGAGAGAGAGAGAGAGAGAGAGAGAGAGAGAGAGCGGCGGAGAGAGGGGTCGTTTTAGGACCAGGGTTTCTGATTTGTTTTTTGGTTGTTTCTGTCGTATTATGATCCCACACACACGCACACACCATAACTACGGTGTACCCCCACACGATCACCACACATATTATCATCACACGGCCACAAACGCACCTCATAGGGTACACCTTCACTCCCTCGCCACACGTGATCTCTCGCAGCCCTAATTAACTCACTAAACCTCTAATTAACCCAATTAAGTCTTAATTAACCCTATTTAAGCCTATTTCGTTTTAAATTAATAATATTTTTTAAGTTAACTAATTAAACACCAATCTTTTATAAAATTAGACCAATACTATTTTTCTTTAATCATCCCTTTTTACTTTTATAAACTAATAAATCCTCCTGTTATAAATAATATATCAATTTATTTATCCTTTTATATCTAAATTAATAAAATAATTAACAAGAAACAACCTTTTTATATAAACCTTTTGATAATAACTCGAGATCCATTTAATAATTAGTAAGAACTTTTTTTAAGTCATAATTAACAAATTATTTATCATCTCATTATTTGAAATCATTCCTATATGAATTAATTCATAACCGATTTAGTAACTTAGAAATATTTCTATTCAAACTTAATTAATCTTTTATTTCACTAATTATTTTAAAATCTTATTCACACTTTTATCTAAAACTAATAGATCAAACCATTTTCTCTTTAAATCAAATCCCGCTTTTTTCTTATAAAATCAATTCGATTAAAAATCAATCTCAACATCGTAATGTAATCAATCGTGCACATCCACATTCACGACACATTCACTCTCACACACTTCAGCGCTTTCATGCGTATGTGTATGTTTACTTATTTGCCCCTTTATATTTCCGCAGTTACATTATCACATTTATATTCACGCATCACATTCCGTCCAGAGGAAAAACCTACACATGATTCAACATTGTGTGTAGTGCACATCATTTGCATCATACTCCCCCATGATCCTTGATCCCATTCAAGTCGATCTTAAGTTTAGGACCTACCCCATAGGAAGGACCTTTATCTTTCAACATAGAAATAAACACAATACAAATCAAATAATATTCAAGCATTCAACAATCAATTCAAATAAATACATTCAAACACATTAGAGAAAGATGCCAAATTATCTTAGGCGAGATAGAATCTCAACCCCACAACAATACAATCAAGCCGTAGGAACTTTGCCTTAAGAGAAATAAAGGTGTACCTCGTTGATCCATATCCGAGTACGTAAGTCCTTTTCTTAAGACGATGCAAAGACTATTTTCCTACAAATTGTGGCGGTTAAATCTCCCTTAAAATGAAGACACATCTCGTCTCCTAAAATCAATCAAACAACTACCCTAAACCCGCAGGAACTTTGACCACAGTCAAAGAACTCCTCTGACCCTTTAGGGGAACTACAAGTACTCTGATTCCACTCCTGTAAGGATATGTAGGCATAAGATGCGGCATCTTATCGAGTACACTTAGAAATAAACCCCTAAGTCTTTTACTCTTAAGCAGATAAACACTTAGCAATGAACAAATATAAAATAAGAGGTTCCTGTAGAGTACTACAGAAACTTAGGATGCTAGTACCTTCCCTAAGTTTTAACCAACCCCCGAACCTATAACTCTCTAACCTTTGCATATGCATTGCATTGTGGGAATTTCGATCTTTATCCCTTCCTTTGGACAAATCAAAGTTCGGTTGCAAAATGAATTAAAGATTCAAACTAATCAATAGTTTGGTATCCGATTTTCACCGCGACACCGTCGATAAAAGTCGATCAAAAGGTCGTGGTGAAGTTCATTCAGAAATATATTATTTATAGGTTTGGAATTCCAAAGACCATTACCAACGACCAAGGATCAAGTTTTGTGGGACAGAAAATGCAAGAGTTTGCAACTGAAACAAGTTTCAAATTACTCACTTCCATACCTTACTACACCCAGGCGAATGGGCAAGTCGATTCCGCTAACAAGGTAATCATTGGGTTGATCACGAAACATATTTCCAAGAAACCTAAGAATTGGCACAAGACACTAGATCATGTTCTATGGGCTTGTCGAACATCCCCTAAGGAGGCGACCAATTCAACGCCTTTTCATTTGAAATTTGACCATGACATTGTGTTGCCTGTAGAAATTTTCTTTCAATCAATAAGGGTACAACGGAAAAATGAAATTCCTTTGGAATAATATTAGAGCATGATGTTCGACAAGACGGTCTACCTAGACGAAGAAAGGTTAGCTACTTTAAACGTGTTGATACGACAAAAAATGCGAGTGGCTAAGGCATACAATAAAAGGGTTAAGCAAAAATCTTTGAAGTAAATAACTATGTATGGAAAATGATCCTACCTATGGACCGTAAAGACTAAGCGTTGGGGAAATAGTTACCAAATTGGGAAGGACCATTTAAAGTGATCCAAACATTTATGGATAATGCATATGAAATTCAAGAGTTAGGTGTTGATCGACGAATCTTAAGAGTAAATGGAAAATATTTGAAAAAATATAAACCCATGATCCAAGAGATTCAATTCAAAGGAAAATAGAACATTTCATTAATAAGGGGGCAAAAATGGCATATAACCAAAATGGCAGTCAAAATTTGAAAGTTACATCGTTTCAACAAGACAAATAATTAAGTAGGCAATCTAGACTTAAAGTCTTCAAAGAGAGTCTTCTCATATGCAATCCTGCCGTTGAGACGAGCCTTTTTCTCCGCCAATTGAGCAATCCTTTCTTTAATTTTTAGGGCCTTCTTACTATGAGCAATCCCTTTGAGGACTTCCTGGTCAACGACGCCCTGAGGTAGAAGGGCTTCAGACGAATCCATCGTAGCTTGATGCTAGATTTTCACAAGTATACGAATAGCGTCAGAGTAATACAAAAGATTATCGATCCCACAGAGACCAAACGTCAATCTATGGATTACTACTGTTACGGTGTTTATCTAAGGCAATTCAATCGGGAGTTCGTGCGTGAAAAGTAAAAGTAAAGTGTGAGAATAAATTTAATATTAAAACAACAGGCTTGGATGTAATTCACATAGTTGGGTAGTATTCTAAGTGCGTGTAAATAGAACTTCTTATAGGGTAGTGTTTTCTACTCGTGAAAAGAACTAATTTAATGAGAATTGTCACTTTCGCATATTCATAACCGAGTTTATCCCCTAATCGATCCCTCTTATTGTCACTTATAAAAAGGCGCGCATTGTATTAAAGTAATAAACCTATTTTTAAGAAATATAGTTTCTTAACTTAGTTGAAAAGTATTTTGACCTAGAATTTCTAACAAAAAGAGGTTCATGCGAACCGGACTTTAAACCCGTAAACACATCCGAAAATAGTTTTAAAATCGTTTTTCTAAAGTATTAAAGCTTCCTACTTAACTGGACCAAGCGCTTTCGCTTCCTTTGAACAGTTAAGACTAACCAAGTTTAACTAAAGGTTGGACGACTTTCGATCTTACCCAACAGAATTTAAGTACAGAAAATTTGTGTTAAAAGTCAGAATAACCCCTAAGTGATTCTATCGACAGCTGTATGGAATACCACTTTAACTATGATCATCACATCCTAACCTTTAAGATTTAGCTAGACATGGAAATGTAAATAGACATGATAAATAATGCGATGAATAAAGTACGAGTAAATAAATGCGGGAAATAAAGTGCAAGTAAATAAATGCGAGAAATAAAGTGCGAGTAAATAAATGCGAGAAATAAAGATTGAGTAAATAAATGGAAAGTAAACAGAAAGTAAATAGAAACCTGCTCCAAACGGGAGGTTTTAAATATGGTACAATTTGAAGTAAATGACTGGAAATAAAATGGCGGCAGGATTAACTTCTACCAAAGTGCTCCAAACCTAATTACAGACTCGATCAGAAAATGCGATAAATCCTCGATGTGAGAAGTTTATCACTTTACAACAAATGACAGTATATGGATTGAGTTCTGTAACTAAGCTTGGATGCCTAGAAATGGAGAAGAACTCGTCTATTTATAGGCTAGGAATGTACAAGGAAAGACTAGAATTCCCCCCAACTTCGTTTGGGAGGGGAAACGAAATACAAGGGTGGCGCCCGCCACACCCTCATGGTGCCCGCCATGTGAACTAGAGGAGAAAGAAGTGAGAGTCGTGGCAGTTGTTAGCAGTTGGTCTCTTATCCAAGTTATGGCATACCCTATGGCGCCCGCCATGGTGGATGCCATGTGTACAATTCTCACAAAAGCTGGTCTTTCTTGCCCGTTTTTCTTGATTTCTTCCCGAGGAGCTCTGGAGATACAAAATCCTAAAAATGAAATAAAACAAAAGCATAACACAAGAAAACAATAATAAAAGCCTAAGGAACACGTGAAATATGAGTCAAATACATAGTATAATTTAGGTCTATCATAGCCTTCTGTTGTTTGACTTCAGCAATCTTTTTGTTGAGCTCATCTATTTAGGCTTGATAGGTTGACATTTTCTGGTCGAAGGCCTGATGTTTGTCAAGGCGCTCCTGATGTTTGGTCTCAAAATCATTCAGCTTTTGCTCACAAGCTTCGCTGAAGGCCCACCCCAATCTTATCTCATTCGATTTCGTTTTGATCTGAAAATTAGTATGTCGTCGAAGAGCGAGCCCTTGTTGAGTTGAATAAATAAGTCCTTAAAATCAATCAAGTACTGAGCCAAAGGATTAAGAATGGAATGTTGGGAGATTTCTTTAATGAGTTTAAGCACATCAGCCCCTAGAACAGATTATTCTTCAACCACGATCAAGATTTCACCCTCGAACATATGAGTTTTGAGTTGTTGAAGTTTAAGGATAATAGAGGTATCCATTTCTGGCAAAGGAATAGGAGCTGAGGCGGATGTCCTAGAATCAGCGGATAACTCTCGAAGTTTTTGAAGCCTTCTCAAAATCTCAACTGGATTCTTTTCCTTCATGGCCAGGATTTCATAAGGAGTAAGAGAGTTATTGGAGCCAGCGTCTTGCAAAGATAGGTTGAAGGAACCACCAACAGAGGGTCGTAGAATTGGATCTTATTCCCTAGGCATATTGCCAGCAACAACCATCGAAGGCTCCTAATTTACGTCAGCCTGGGTATAAAGATCGCCAACAGAAGTCATCGAAGGCTCATGATTTGCATCATTTTGAATGTCAGGATCCCGATTGTCTTCGACTGAGAAGCCTTGAAATTCATCCAATTTTTGGGGGCTCAGACGTGTGAGAATTTCCATCAAATCTTCAGCGGGGGTCCCTGCAAATGATCCCTAAAGTCAATATCAAGAAAAAATTAAAAAGTTAGGCAACAAAAATGGTAGATATCTCAGGTGTTGTAGGTTGGGGAGGAGGAGTCGGAGTCAGGTCCTCATGACCAGCAGGTTGGGGGTCAAAGTAAGAGATTGAGGACTACAAGCTTTATCACTTGAAGAGACGGTCTTCAAAGTTGTCTTCTTGACAAGAGTAGGTTATTTTTTCTTGGCTGGAGTAGCCACGACAGTCGTCGAAGCCTTAACAGAAGAAAATATTTGAGAGTGAATGCTACTCTCAGAGCCCTCATCCTCAGACGATATTTCTTCTAAGAACTAAGCAGTGAGAAATGTCAAAGGTTCGTTAAAATAAAAACTCATAAGATACCAAAACACTTGGTGTTCCTGTGGTCTCGAAGTTGAAGACACTTTCGTCTTCTTTGGAAGTTTATTCGGAGCTGGTGTAGAAGTTAAAACACGCTTTCGGTCCTGGAGGACAAATATAAAAAGAGGTTAGCTTGTTGGATTCTCAAACAAAATGAATTCAAAGAACATAGTTTACCTTCTTTTGTGTCGACGGGAGCATCCTTGGTTGGCTTTGCAGATAGGAGTTCGCCTCCCAAAACGGCGAAGGCATCATGCAACTTCTGGAGAAAAATGGAGTTGTCGAAGCATTGGCGCTGGTAGCGAGACCACCACGTGTCGAACTCTTTGGTAGTAAAAGAGGAATTATGAAATTTTAACACAGGACACTCAAGGTAATGGGCCTTGTAGAATTTGAGACATGCTATATGGCCGTCAGTGTTTAGATGTCAACTAGCCCACACGATATCTGTTGAGTGGGACACTAAAGAATTTGACAGCATTTGGCTCAAGCTAAATTGTTGAACCACCAAATTGAGCTGGTATTTCATAAAGCAATACCCCTTTGACCCAGCCTCAATCCCGAAGGATAACATTGTAGGAGTCAGGAATGCCCTCCATACAACATTCGACAGTGTCATAGACTTTGGGGAGACACCAAGAAAAGGATCTCAAAACCAAGTCGGACCAAAGCATCGATCTGCGATGGGGGTCAGGTCAGAAACAAAAATGGTGGTTTCAATAAACATGTTAAAGTGAGGCCAGCAGAAGTTTCACCAAGTAAACATGTCGACCCTCATGTATTTGGATCGCCAAACTGATATAACTCTTGGCTATTTGCAAAGAGTCAGGGCAGAACACGTAGTAAGAAAGCCAGTGGGTTAGGAAGGAGATATGCTCCTCGTCAGAGACTTCATTCGAGTTCTTGACATGGTGGTCTTCGATGTAGTACTTGAGGGCAACATGACTGAAAGAGAATGTATTCGCAATGGAGAGGTTAGGGTTGAAAGTTTCGCCCAAAGGAGAAATGTCATTAATGGCCGCCACATCAAAAAGAGTAGGTGTCATCATGCCACATGGGAGGTGGAAGGTATCAGTCAAACCTTCCCATAAATAAATTGACGTAAGGAGCATGTAGGGATTGACCTTGTGAGCTTGTCTCGAGATCTGAATGCGTCAAAGATGCCAACCGTTTTCCATTGCTCTTGGTGTTTGTTTTGGACCATGTCAAGCCAAGTCAAATAATCTTTGTTGCCAGGAGTAGGGATCGACCAGAAAACTCTAGCATTTGGATCCACAAATTTCATGTTGATGGAACTGTTCTTCTCGAAGGCAGGTGGAATGGCGGGAGTAAAATAAGGAAAATACTCATGTACCTTCTTAAGGTGTGTTTTGGAACTTGGATGCAGCCCCTGGAAGGCCAAGAGTTTTTCATCCACCTCGAAGGGGATCAACATCTGTTGCTGCCAGTTTTCCACCACAACTTTATCAGTTGACGATAATTGAGGGACATTCAGTAGACTCTTCTCATCAGTGAGGGTAAAAGCTAGAGAATTATTGTCGGTAACATGAGTGGTGGAAGCCATAGCAGTATTAGGAAATGAGAAAATAAGCAAAAAGGATAAAAGATTCTGATAATGCAGAGGAATGAGAGCAAAAGAAAATGCTGAAGTTTCAGAAAAACACAAGAGAAGGAGAAGAAACAAAATTAAAATGGTGGAAGAAGTATTTATAGACACCAAGGATCAGACAACCACGATGGACAAGTGGCAATCGACGATGGTTTCACGATTGTTCCATTTCCACTGTAGTGGGAGATTTAATGGGGGTAGTTGAAAACCCATGACCTAGGGAGTAGCCAGAATCATGACAAATGTTGGAGTGTCCCTTGGAAATCGTGGCACATAAAGTTGTCATCATGACGCGTAATGTCAGCAAACGGGACATAAATTCGAAATTTAGAAGAAGTTAAAATGCCAGTTCTCAGTAAAAGAAAATCTCAATCGAAGCTGGCCTTTTTAGGGGGAAACTTTTTAGATAGCAAATTTCGACCAAGGAAAGAAAAACAGGTTCGATGGGACATCCTTCAGACTAAGGTCAAAGAAGTTTCGACAGACCACCCGTCAGAAGAATATTAAAACTGGCTCGACAGATGATCATCCTAGTCAAAGTTGAAGGCAAGCCAAAGTTCCTGGGAAAACAAGCAAGTTTGCAACGGATGAGAATGTTGGAAGTTACACAGGTAGTGGGCATGCGTGGGTAGACACATGGCAAGCTGGGGATGACTGAAAACAAAGTAACTGTTACTTTTTAGGCCTATTTAAGGAGGTTTCAATTTTATTTTTAGAGGTCGCATTTTGTAACATTGGAAAGAATACACTAAAAGTACCAACGTGAGAGAAACGAGTCAATTCTGTGCAAATGTATGCATGAGTCCATTTTTACACTTAATCAATTTATTTCATAAGCCTTGTTTCCTTTTGTTTGTTTCCCTTTACAATTGTTGTCTTGTTTTTTTCATTAAGTTAGTTCAATAATCACAAACGCAGTTCTTTGTCTACCATTCCAAATCCAAGTACTCAAACACTTATTTTATACTTAACACATAGTCCAAGATTCTTGTAGCCGATCCTGCAAGTAAACTTTAATAAGAGGCTAGAGGTTGTTTGTCGGAGATCTGCGCGAACAGCCTCATACCTATGTAACCTTATACCTATGTAACCACCATGAAGGAAAATTTGAAACTATAAAATAACATCTAACATAAGAAAATTAACATTCACTACAGATTCAGTGTAAGTTATTCAATGCAAAATTTAAGATAGTGAAGGAAGAACTAAAATAACTATAATACAAAATCTGATATGACAGTATGAGGCTCAATTCTTAATACACATAGCTGTTGCTGGTTGTGTTTGTTAAGTAGGAGAAGCAGGATGCTCCATCACTGAAAAAAATGAAAAAGTTTCCTCTCTTAAAGTTTCTATATTTTCGGATATATACATTACAAAGCATATATAAACAAGCTACTAAAAAACATAAAAAACACAATAACTTACAACTAACTAACAACCATAAGAACAAACACCCACATATGATTTGTGTATACATTTAAATCATATATGCTTTGATTTACAATGTATAAGAAGTTGTCTTGAATCTTATATAAAAAGAATCCAAATGAATTCAAAAGTACTTAGCTATTTAAAGGCTAAACTCTAACTAACAAATTTCCTTAAAAATTCTTAACTACTTTAATTAGATTTTATTCTATATCCACACAGCTTACTATGACATTGCTTATGAAGCTGTATTTATTAATAGCTCTTGAGAAAAATGTTTACATCGGGATGTATTCAATAATAAATGAATGAAGTGTTTTATTTAGAAATAAAATGAAATTTATCATTTGGAACAAACTCTCCAGACCATAGCTTAATCAATTCTTAACCGAATATCCCAAGTTCTACTTTCAATTCAATTTATTCGCTGTGTGATATACCTTTTTTTTTTGCTTTGAGTTTAACCTATATATATATATATATATATATATATATATATATATATATATATATATATATATATATATATATATATATATATATATATATATATATATATATATATATATATATATATATATATATATATATATATATATATATATTATAAATAATTTTCTTTAACAATAAAAATAAATATTATTATATATAACAACCATAAGAACAAACACTAACATTCACACATCCAATTATAACTAAACAACTTCTTAGGTGATAGAACTTCAATACCTTGAGCCACTTCTTGCAAGCTAGCATTTTCAACTTCGTGGAAGCTTGCATTAAACATCAAGACAAAAGACAAAAAAAAAAAAAAGGATATAATTAATATCAAGACAAAAGAGCAAGAGAAAGAAACCGATAAATATAGGTTTTCCCTAAAAAAGCTCTGTAGTAAAAATATAGGTTATGTGAGGGATTAAGATATATAAAGAATGAGAAAGAAACCGATTAATATGACACATCAAACACAACAAACACAACAAACATATTAATGCCAACAAAAAATCTCAAAAACAAACAAGAAGCATAAAATAGATTTTGTTTCAATCAGTAGCATAATAGTAATGTAAAAAATATATAAGTTTTCTGAAAAATTGAGAGATAGAGAGAACGAGAAACAAAATAAGGATGAGTGAATAAATCTCACATGATCGTTGGTGGTGTGATGGTGCATGATGGCGTCTATAAATCAATGGGTTAGGGAGGATGAAGAGAACATAGTGTGTACATGTTGAGTGAGATTGGGAGCACTGAGAGGTGGTGGTGTGGTGGTCTGTGGTCGAGGGTTTAGGGTTGATGAAGAAAATGGGCAACTGAGTGTGATCCGCGTTTCTGATATTGCGTTGAAAGCAATGAAGTCATGACAAAACCCTAGCTCATAAAAACAAAGTAGCTTAAAATGAGGACTGGATGGTTGTAACTTATTTTTTTATTTTGGGCGATGCATATTGAATTGAAAGGCCCAATCCAATACAATAATAATCACAACACAACTAATTAATTGGGCCGATCGGATTCGGATTTCACTGGGCCCAATTCACCAATCCAAAACCGACCAACAAAAACCATATGAATCCAATAAATTCTAAACCCCCAACCCGAAAACTCGACCCAGTCGAATCATACCTGCATGGGCCACATGTGTAGGCAAGTTCTTTAACTTTTGTCTAGCCTTAAGTCCAACGGGAAATAAGAGCACCAAACTAACACATAATCCGTTCTTTTGGGTGTGTCGCTACTGCGAAAATCGGCGCCGGCAAAACAGAAGAGTCGCCACCGTGCGTTATTTATCCCACAAGAGGGAAAGGAAACGCTCAGAGTAAACCTAACGCAAAGAGGGAAAGGAATGGTCATCGCAACCAAATCCTGGATTCGGGAGTCGGTTACGCAAGGGGAAGGTATTAGCACCCCTCACGTCCGTCGTACTCGACGGGATCCACGCTTGTTTTCTATCTAAGGGTGTGTTATTCTACCTATTCTACAGGTCTGGGTTAAAAGAAAAGAAAATGACTCGGCAAAGTATCACACTTTATGCCTACGTATTCCCATATGGAACGAGAAATCATAGTCAACGTAGTTCGCCTACCTACGGGAAAGGTGGGGAAGGTTGCTCGCCGAGATATCGCATCTCGTGCCTACGTACTTTCATACATCATGAAAGATCAGAGCAAACGTAGTTCGGGCTACAGAAGGCACAAGCTTGTCTGACAGTTTTTATCTCCTTCTGAAAAGGGTTTTCCTGATTAAAGGTCCAAGAGGACAAAAGCAGAGTTTGAATGTTTGTTTGAGTTTTTTACGAAAGAAATATTTTTTAGTCTGTTTGTAACTTGTAATGCACTAAAGACTTGTGATCTGAGAGTGACTACGTCGCATGTCACCCTAAGGGTATCATACTAAGCAGTCAGACTACTGAAGAGTGACCCTCCAGCAACCTTTTCTCAAATAGTTTAAGGCTCGTAGCGTACAGCACGCATTATCCTTATTACTGTGTTTTTGGATTGTTTTGAGATGAGAAGAGAAAGACCCTAAAACTATGGTTGAAAGGGGAACTAACCTAATGTTGTCATGCATGGTTTACAAACCTAATGTCTGTCATAATTTCCTCTTGCACAGAGGAAATCAGAGATCCTAGGGGAAAACAGCAAAAGAACAGCAAGCAAATACAGTAAACAGTGAACATGCATGTAATGTAGCAATACCATTGAGGCAGGAGGGAAAACAATAGGCAAGAGGAGACAAGCTCCACCTCAAACCTAGAGGTAATCAACACAAGCAAAAGACAATACAGAGAAAAACAAAAGACTCAGAGGAGACAGCCCAAACAGCAGTACCAAACTCCTATAGCAAACAGCAACAGCAACTCTAAACAGCAAAGTTGAATGGACAGCAAAGTTGACAGCAAAGGCCTCATCTTCAAGCAAACTTCTATCTTCAATCTTCATCAATCTTCAAGCTCCCATAAGCACACTCCAAGAGGAGGACTAATCATCAAGATCAAGTTATAATGTTAAAGAACTTAATGACAACCAAAGGAAATCACTAAGAACTCAACATTGCAAATGAAAGATATCCTCAAAGTTCTACTCACTTGGGCATACCACTCATACCTCCTAAGGAGAGATGAAGCTTCCCAAGAAGGACTTTGTGTCATTGGATAGAATAGAGGCAAACAATGCACTCCATGTTTGAAGAAAGAATCAAAACTACGTCTAAGGCACTTCCTAAAACCCTAATTCTCTAAGCTCTTAAACCAAAAGCTCCACAAGAGGAAAACCTTCAACACCAAGCTCCAATCCTCAATCTCAAGCATCTTCAATGAATCCAGAAGCTCCACCAAAAAGAACTCAAGCTCAAACCAACTTCAAGACAACCAACCAAGCCAAACAAACCAAAGCACTCAAGAGAGGAATTCATAAACACAAGCCACTTGCAAAATACAACTAAAACAGAAAATGAAGTTGAAAAAATCTAATAAAATTCCTAGGGGATCATGCATGTTTGAACAACCTAATGCAAAAAGATTGAAGCCTAAATCAACTTCTAAGTTATTTAAACAATTTCTACATTGAGATAGGTCAAGGTAATCCACAAGTTTGGGAGGGTCCTAATCTCAATCCCTAAAACAGATCCTAATATTGTTCTAAAAATCCAAGAAACATTCTAAGGGAACATACATGTCTACCCTAACACATATTAAAAAATCAAAGCCAAACTCTAAACCAATTGGGAGAACTAAATTCCACAAAACAGATGGTTAATTATGCCAAATTAAAAGAAATAACAAAAATAAGAAAAACCACATTAAATTGAAAAATGCATGAAATTGTATTTTGTTAATCCCAGAAAATCACAAATTCCATAAGGATCATGAGGATATTTTTAAAATAATTTTCTGATCAAAATTGGAATTAATATGATTTTTGGAATCAACAAACAATTAAAATAAAGCAAAATAAAATAAAAATTGAATTAAAGCTGAGATAAAACAAAAGCCATTGGATTAGTCAACAAGTCAAGGATCTGGACGCGCCACGGCTTACCACCTCATTTATTTAAACGCAGCGTTTTGAATTAAAATCTCCTCTCCTCAGATTAAAACACAGGCGTTGGATCTGGGCTGGAGTCAAAGGTCAAGGCAAGATCCTATGGTCCAAACATCATCTTCTCCAAATCTCAGGCAGGCCAGGTGGAGATTCAGGCTGGTGGTTGGTGGTGGCCGGAGAAGACTCCGGTCGTCTTCTCCGACGAGAGTCCAGGTTCAGGCAACCAAAAATAACAAACTATACACCAAATCAACTCAGTTTTCACGTACATCCCAAATCCATCATCAAAATCATCTAATTCTCAACACATAATCAAACACGAAGCAAAGTTCAGAAATAGCATCCTCAACAACTTTCACTAAACTCAAAACTAATGGCATATATCTCTTCATCTTGTTGCGTACATCAACCTGATCTAAACATCTAACATTAAAACCTTATGAATCAAGAGATTCAAGTCCAAACAGATCAGCTATGTCATCTTCAATCATCACCAATTAAGTTCAAATCAAGCCTAAAACGATCTATGTCATGTCTAGATCCTAACCACAAGTTCAAAACTAACTGAATCATGCTAAATCATGCTGAATTTTAAGAGATGCAAACCTGGTATAGATCTTGAAACAGAGGTACTTAGAGCTCGTGGCTTGCTTCCAAATGCTCCAGATAGCTTCAATGATCCACAAGGAAGAGATTGCACACCTCAATTTGGCTTGAATTGGTCTGAATCTGAGAATTCGATTTCAACTTGCAGTTTAGAAAATTTTCTTGCTCTTGCTTGCTCTGGCGCGAAATGATGCTCAAAATTGATCTGAACTCACTTTAATGAATATATAGAAGAGTTTCATGGGCCTTTGCAATGTGTTTGAAGCCCAAATCCGTGTATCCAATTTTCTGATATTTTGCTTGCAAGTTCATACCAGTCGTGCTTTGCAAGCTTTGCAGTGATTCTAGAAAGTTCTAACACCTTGCACATGTCATTTAGAATGAGTTTGGATGGAGAAATTGGCCTGAATTGCCTTGTGCATTGATTTTGCATATGTAACTTACAAGTGAAGTAACCATATGCTATCTCTCAAAACTTGAAATAAACTCAAAATTATGGTATTGCCAATGATCTTAGAATGCAATTTCCAATCAAAAAATGCACTTACTTGCTTGGTTTTGGTTTTGTAACACAAAATCCCATTTTCCCTCCTTTTCATATTTGAAAATTCTTCATTTTCAAGCCATTTCAAATGACTTTTTGATATGAGCCAAAACAAACTTTCATGACCACTTGGTTGCACTCAAAACATCATTCCAAGCAACTTTCATGTTGAGAAATTTTCCATTTGAAGCTTGCAAGTTGGAGATTTTGACCTATGCTTGAAAATGACCTATAATCTCACTTTCCCAAAATACCCCTGACTTGTAAACCTCATAACTTGAGTTCTACAAATAGGATGGATGACTTCTAGTACAATTTAGAAAGATAAGATCATGAGGAACAACTTTCATTTTAGCCAAAAGTTCATGTGAAACCTCTTTCTAGGTCAAAAGTTGCTTAGAAGTCAAGTGACTTTCACAAATAAATTTCACATTCATCTGGTGACCTGTAACTTGTCTGGACCCTAACTTGAGTTCTACAAATTCAATGGAGGACTTCTAATACTCAAACTAAAGGTATTGAGATTCTCTACAAGTTTCATGTTGGCCAAATATCTATTTGAAACTTGTATCTTGACTTATGTGGCCTTGAAATTAGGCACTAAACAGGGTAATTTGCACTGAAACCCTAATTTAGCAACTTCCCACATTCTTAATTCTTCTTGATTTGATCTTGGAACAACACCAAAAATTTCTTATCACATCATTCCATGAACTCCATGACCTCAAAATAGGCTTGAATGCTTTTCAATTGCATAATTGACCTAGGGTTGATCCAGATGAAACCCTAATTGTCTGCACTTCAACTGTGGCTCTTGAATTTGACTTGATGACTTGATTGAACTCCAACATGGCCCTCTAGGAACTCTATGAGCTCTATAAAAATCTCATATTCACACCTCATGCTTCACATCTCATTAATGGTCCTCAGCTGATCAAGACCTCCCACCACCTCCTGATGACTTGGATGACTTCTCAAGCTTGGATAAGATTTCCTACTAGGCTTCTCTTAATAATACTCACACTTAATATCCTATTGGTTGAATGATATGCCATGATATGCAAATGATAGAACTATGCAAATTATAATGCAATGAAACATAAACCAGGTAAAAGATGTTGAGCAAATTTTGGGGTGCAACAGGGTGTACTATAAACCCATATGTGGTGTGCTAATTGTAACGCCCATTTTAATTATTTTTGGTTTCAGTGTTATTTTACTCACGGATGTGTTTTGGTGAAATGATTGGGAGGATCAAGAACTCATGATATTGGTATGCAATAACAAAAATGTGATAATTAATAGCAATGTAATATTATTATTAATTATTATCATTATTATTACTAATATTAACATATGAGAAAAATATAATTAAATGGAATTTTGGAAATTAAGTGGATTTTGTGAGTTAAAGGAAATAAGAGGATTATTATTATTATTATGGGAAATTATATATTATTTGGAATAAGGTGAATTTTGGGGGTATTGAGGGTAAAGGTGAATTTTGTGATTATTGTGTTTAAGTTCATTGCATGTGCTATGGAAGGGTTGTTTGATGATTTTGGGTTTCCGGGAAATTCGGAGTTAATGCCGGAAGTTGGAGAATTGAGTAGAACTGAGGATTTATCGAGCATGAACTAGGATAATCGGTGTAGTCTCGTGGGATAGTACTGTACTGGTATAGTGTAGAATTTCGTGGGATTTAATCGGACGAAATCGGAGTGTAGGGCTGTTTCTGAACAGCAGTTTTTCTGCAGAATTCGCGTGCATTCGCTGGGCGAATGGGGGCGAGACTTCGCCCGGTTTCGCCAGGCGAACTGGGAAGCGAATGCTACCTGTTGCTTCTGCTTGGCTTCGCTAGGGGTTTCGTCGGGCGAGTCCCAGCGAGTGTTCGCTGCGGGGCTTCGCCAGGCGAATGGCAGCGAGCATGACAACATTTTATGGTTTTTATGCTGTGCTGTTCTGTTTCTCGCGTGGTTAGACCCTTGTTGGTCGTGAGCGAGTACGTGGTTATCGTGGATTGGTTGAGAGCATGAAGGTGTTGTAGGGAGCGTGTGCTTGAATATTCGTTGATATGAATGATTGAACTGAAGTACGCTGTGATACCTAAAGTGGTTATATATCCTTCGATTAGGAATGAATACGTGCGATACGGGAGTGTGATTCTCGTGGTAATTGTATAACCGAATAAGTGACCTGATATACGTTATGAGTGTATGTGATATTGTAAGAAACTCTTGAGATGTGGTTGTATGAGATTCAGGTGATAGGTGATGAGCATAGCAGAACTCTGTTTTCCCTGGAACTGTGTGCAACTGTGATTGCTGAGCGTGGCCAGTCTGAAGTACCGTGATGATTTATGGGTGCTGGGTGTATGTTGGGTGTTAGAGGGCTATGTGGCCGGCGTTTAATGCATTCGACGTGATCGGTGGATTATGTGGTATAATTATATGTGTGTGTTATATGTTGAGAGACCGTAGATCAGTAGGATCGGGTACGCCTTGTGTGCGTTGTGACTGTGTGTTGTACATTGATGGATCAGTAGGATCGTGTGCAACGTGAGTGCTATGTTGATGAGTGAGATATCTTTGATATATGATAAATTGTGTGCGCGTGGTATTGATATGTTGTGTGCGAGATATGAGGATCAGTATGATCGTTACGCCTTGAGTGCATTGTGGTTGGTGGGTTGTGGTGAGTGGATCCGTGAGGATCGGTACGCTTATTATGCGTTACACTTATGTGCGGATATGTGATATATTTGGGTCAGAAGGACCGACGTGCCTTGTGTGCATTGTATGTGATAAGTTGTGTGGTGAGTGGATCAGTGGGATCGACACGCCATGAGTGTGTTTTGGTGATATGTTGTGATGAGAAGATCCGTAGGATCGATACGCTTTATATGCGTCGTGTTTATGTGTTGTTGTGATGATTGGGCCAGTAGGACCGATATGCCTTAGGTGCATGATGTGTGATATGTTGTGTGGTGAGTTGATCGGTAGGATCTATGCACTTTGTGTGCTTGTGTATGTATGCATATTATGATGCGATGGACCAGTGGGGTCGTGTGTGCTGTGTGTTTATGCATAGTGTCTTGCATAGCGTGTGGACGTGAGGTTTGATGTACTCACGTGCTCCAAGTGGGGGAGCATGGACGTGTTGTGTGATACACACACATGCTCCAAGTGGGGAGCGTAGACACAATGTATGATTCACTGGCATGCTCTAGTGGGGAGCATGGACGGGATTTGGATCGTTGCTCGGATGGAGTGTATGCGACCACCCGTGCCCCAAGTGGGGGACGTTGATGATGTGCTCCCTGTGAGGAGGGTGATGGCCCAGTGACCATCGGTATTATTGTTGTGCTCCCGGCAAGGAGAGTGATGGCCATGTGTCCATCGATGTTGATGAGGTGCTCCCGTAGTGGAGGGTGATGGCTAGGTGTCCATCGGTATTGTTATGGTGCTCCCATTATGGAGGGTTGATGGCCAGTTGCCCATCGGTGTGGTGTGCTCCCTAAGTGGAGGGTTGATGGCCCAGTGCCCATCGTTGATATGTACTCCTGTGTGGAGGTTGATGGCCTGTTGTCCATCGTGATTGTGACTCGGTACCGTATGTTTAGAGTTGTGTGGATGCATTGTTGCATGATAGTGTGTTGTGGTTGATGGTAGGACCGTGAGTCCGGATGATATGTATATGAAATAGTATTATTATTGATTTCTGCCTTTTATTTCATGTATATTTATACCATTAATATTTGATCGTGAATCTCACCCCTCTGTTGTTGTTGTGGTCTGTGCTTCTTCGGAAGTACAGACAATCCAGGTGTTTAGCTAGCTTGGATTGTGGCGTCGTCGTAGGATTGCTCTGATATGTAACACCGGGGCTTTTTGGGGAGTTATTGTTTATTGTTGATTATGTGTGCCCCTGTGGCGTATCTGGTTATGTGGGATATGTGTTGATGTATGACAGCTATATATTTTGGGCAGATGGCCTTAAACGTTGTATATGACATGATATGCATGTGATATGTTTATATGAATGAATAGAGTATATTTTCTCCGCTGCATATTTTGACTGTGAATCATTTAATGAGAACTTGGTGGAAATTGTGACATCCCGTTGTGGGAGATACTCTGATACGTGTTTGTTTTAATCATTTTATTTTATTTTGGGAAACGGGGTGTTACAAGTTGGTATCAGAGCAGGTCGGTCCGTCCGGCCAGGTTGTCTAGTGTTATGTATCCCCGTTGTGTGCGACATGTGTGGAAACACTGTTGTTACATGGTTGTTGTTTAACCTTTGTCTGCAGGTGTGAGAATAATTAACGTGGGGGAGGAGCTCGTGCTTCTCCCGGGTGCTGCAGTATGGAGTTGTAACTCGGCGTGTGGTTGAACACTCTCATAGTTTCGCAAGGATGGTTTATTCCCCATCACGATTTCGGCTGTCTATTGACAAATTGAGGAACTGATCAGCCTTAATCTGTTGTTGATAGCAGTTGGGATTGTGTTGGATAGGATGGACGTGTCTTGCAAGCTTAGATGGCATGAGCAGTGAATTGTCTGGAGTTCAGCTGGGTGCTTGAGAATTGTTTAGACGGGTCAGCTCAGAACAGTGTTGAAGTGTTTGAATTTTGATGGCAATCTTCGAGTTATAATGGAAGTGGGAAAGTTGGTGATTTGCCGATTAATTGTGGTTGTTTGAGGAGTTATCTTGACAAGGTAGTGATTAGCAGTCAGAACGTGAAGTAGAGTTGTGACCGACTCAGTTATGGGAACCGGTCCGAGAGTGAGGACTCCATATGGTATGTTTGTTTGGATGGACAAGGATTGAATCGAGGGAGTAGTTTTGAGACTGGTATCGAGCGTGTGTGCTGTGACGACAGATTGTGAAGTCGAGTATGTAAGTATGGATAGTGACATCTGGTGGATGTTAAAGAAAGTAAGAATGTGGAGTGCAAATCGGTGTAACTCGGCCTTTAAGTGTTCCAAGAGTTGAGGATGCGTTGAATGGTCTTCTAAGTGTGAAATTGTTGTAGTACATCGAATTCCGAGATCGCAGCTTTTTACGGAATCGAAATCGAACACTCGGAAGTCAGGTAACGGTCGAAAATGAGATTTCGGACTGTCATGTTCGCCAGACTCTTCGCCTAGCGAGCATGCTGGCGAACGACTCGCTACTATGTTCGCCTGGCGAGGAAGTCCTGGGCAGAGAAAGTTGTTTTGGTGTTTTTGTCGTAACGGGAGAACCGTAACTCGGAATGACGCACGGTTCGAAGTGTTGGAAAGCTAGTCCAAAGACCTAGATGATGGTGAAGTATTGGGATGGAATTAAGTTAATTATTGAAGGACTATTTTTGGATTTTGTAGTAAATGCAGAGCGTGTGGTGTGTGTTTCCTCCATAACTTGCGAGAGTGAGTATTCGTTTGGCATGGGATTTTCCCTACTTGATGGAGCGAGGAAATGGTTGTGTTAACCTATGATATTTTGGTATATTCAAGAAGATATGGAATCATGTTGAGCATAGGGAACTTAATTTATCAGTGTGAGAGGGAAAGTAGTTTTTATGCCAAGGTGAAGAGGGTTTCAAAGAGTTTTCGGAGAGCTGTCAACAACTCGTGCATGGGTTGTGCCGAACTCGATAGAATTATTTGTTATGTTGTGTGAAGCTCTGTTGATATGGTTGGAAGATGTGTTCAGTGCAACATTAGTGAGTTGTGGTTATGCTTTACAACAACTTGGAGTATATAAGAGTAATCGTCTGACAAGTAATTTGGAGTTGGCTAATGTTGTGGTTGCGCCAGAGTTTGGGGCTTCATTTGGTTAGTTTGAGATTTGAAATGTTTGGTGACCGCCAGAGCTTGAGGTATCTGTTTAATTTGGAAGCGTAGTATATGAGGTAGAGAAAATAATTGAGAACTCTAGAAGGATTATGGGTTTAGATTGAGATTATCATCCGGGAAAGGATAATGTGGTAGCTTATGCTGTAATTTGAAGATCCTTACATATGATGAAGAGGATGATAGAGAGAGTTGGGACTGATTAAGCAGTTTTGCGATATGAGTTTGGTTATGAGGAGACTTCTTGTGGAGCTTAGATTTGTGTATTGGACCTTACTAAGTGACATTCTTGATGAGATTCGATGAGGTCAAAGCGCTGGGTTGAGTTGGTAGACTGGAAGAATTTGAGGAATTAAAAGTTGAAAGGACGATTTTCAGATTAATGGAAATGGTATCCTGATATGGGGTGTAAGAGTTTGTGTTCTAGATATTATTGAGTGGAATATGAGAGATGAAGTAGATGGGGTATTCACCATGGTGCTATGAGGATGTAACCGGATTTGAGGGGATTATTGTGATGGCTATAGGGGGGAAGATAAGTGGTTGAGTTTAATTATACTGGTTAGAATTGCCAGAAGTCGAAGATTGAACATTAGAGACTGTGGAGTCTGATGCAGCTGTCAAAATCTTCCAGAGTGGAAATTGGGTAGTAGTTTCGCGGGTTTTAGAGTTGGGTTTTCCGAAGAATTGAGGAATATGATTTTAATTTTGGATTGGTTAACTGTTCTATGTTGAGGACTATAAGGTGTATATCGATGAAGTTGTGAAGTTGTATGAGATGTCGTCACATATTGTGCCGGATAGGAATCTGAGATTGCATCGAGGTTTTGGAAGAGTTGGAGGACACTTGAGTATCATGTGGAAGTTGGACTTTGCCTTTCATTCGTGTACGGATGGACGGACAGGGAGGGATGTCCAATATTTAGAGGATTTGTGGAGAGTCTGTGTGTTGGATCGTAGGATCGTTAATTATCGTAATTGAGCTACCTGGAATAACGATACCATTCTAGTGTCGGAATGGCGCTGTATGAGGACTTGTGCGATAAGAGGTGTAGGACTCCTTGTGTTGGAATGAGTCGAACGAGAGTGTAGTGTTCAGATTTGAGAATTGGGTATGAGACGACTGGGAGGATCAAGAGGATCCTAGAAAATATATGTTTTGAGAATCACGCCGGTGACTGATGTTGGTCGACTTTTTGGAGTCTCAAAAGCTCGCACCGTGTTCGGTGGTTTATATCAGAGTGGTGCAGCGGAAGCGCGGGAGAAATAGCATGTTAGACCATTTATCTACTGTCGCTCGCGATTGGTATGATATGTTCCATATGTCTCCGTTGAGGGAGTACATTAATTCAGATGGATGATGTGCAAGTAAGAAACGATTTGATGGTTGAGGCATTGTTAGTTCGGATTAATGAACGAGAAGCGACTCAGAGAGAAAGAGATAGCCTTGGTGAAAGTGGCTTGGGGAGGTGCTGCAGGAGGCAGTGTGACCTGGGAATCGGGAAGCAGGATGCGGGATGCGTATCCGGGATCGTTTCCATTAGGTATTTTCGAGGACGAAAATAATTAAAGTGGGGGAGAGTTGTAACGCCCATTTTAATTATTTTTGGTTTCAGTGTTATTTTACTCACGGATGTGTTTTGGTGAAATGATTCGGAGGATCAAGAACTCATGATATTGGTATGCAGTGATAAAAATGTGAAAATTAATAGCAATGTAATATTATTATTAATTATTATCATTATTATTACTAATATTAACATATGAGAAAAATATAATTAAATGGAATTTTGGAAATTAAGTGGATTTTGTGAGTTAAAGGAAATAAGAGGATTATTATTATTATTATGGGAAAATATATATTATTTGGAATAAGGTGAATTTTGGGGGTATTGAGGGTAAAGGTGGAATATTGGAAAAAGGAGAAGAAGAGAACACGCATGAGAAGAGGAAACGCGGTCGAAGGAGAAGAACACGATCAAAACAAGAGCAAGCTTGAGCAAGAGGAGGCTGGGCTGTAGGATTTTCGTGTGGATTGAGAAGCTTCATCAACATCAGCATCGAAGTTGAGGTAAGGGGGGGGATTGATCGGTTAAATTCGGTATTGCATGAAAAATTGGTAGAACGGGGAATTCCCTAAACCCTATAGATGAATGATGAAATTATGCTGTTGCATGTTGTTGATTTCTGTTGTAATTGTGATTATTGTGTTTGAGTTCATTGCATGTGCTATGGAAGGGTTGTTTGATGATTTTGGGTTTCTGGTAAATTCGGAGTTAATGCCGGAAGTTGGAGAATTGAGTAGAACTGAGGATTTATCGAGTATGAACTAGGATAATCGGTGTAGTCTCGTGGGATAGTACTGTACTGGTATAGTGTAGGATTTCATGGGATTTAATTGGACGAAATCGGAGTGTAGGGATGTTTCTGAACAGCAGTTTTTCTGCAGAATTCGCGTGCATTCGCTGGGCGAATGGGGGCGAGACTTCGCCAGGCGAACTGGGCAGCGAATGCTGCCTGTTGCTTCTGCTTGGCTTCGCTAGGGGTTTCGCCGGGAGAGTCCCAGCGAGTGTTCGCTGCGGGGCTTCGTCAGGAGAATGGCAGCGAGCATGACAACATTTTATGGTTTTTATGCTGTGCTGTTCCGTTTCTCGTGTGGTTAGACCCTTGTTGGTCGTGAGCGAGTACGTGGTTATCGTGGATCGGTTGAGGGCATGAAGGTGCTGTAGGGAGCGTGTGCTTGAATATTCGTTGATATGAACGATTGAACTGAAGTACGCTGTGATGCCTAAAGTGGCTATGTATCCTTCGATTAGGAATGAATACGTGTGATACGGGAGTGTGATTCTCGTGGCAATTGTATAACCGAATAAGTGACCTGATATACGTTATGAGTGTATGTGATATTGTAAGAAACTCTTGAGATGTGGTTGTATGAGATTCAGGTGATATTGTAAGAAACTCTTCGCCAGGCGAACTGGGCAGCGAATGCTGCCTGTTGCTTCTGCTTGGCTTCGCTAGGGGTTTCGCCGGGCGAGTCCCAGCGAGTGTTCGCTGCGGGGCTTCGTCAGGCGAATGGCAGCGAGCATGACAATATTTTATGGTTTTTATGCTGTGCTGTTCCGTTTCTCGCGTGGTTAGACCCTTGTTGGTCGTGAGCGAGTACGTGGTTATCGTGGATCAGTTGAGAGCATGAAGGTGCTATAGGGAGCGTGTGCTTGAATATTCGTTGATATGAACGATTGAACTGAAGTACGCTGTGATGCCTAAAGTGGCTATGTATCCTTCGATTAGGAATGAATACGTGTGATACGGGAGTGTGATTCTCGTGGCAATTGTATAACCGAATAAGTGACCTGATATACGTTATGAGTGTATGTGATATTGTAAGAAACTCTTGAGATGTGGTTGTATGAGATTCAGGTGATAGGTGACGAGCATAGCAGAACTCTGTTTTCCCTGGAACTGTGTGCAACTGTGATTGCTGAGCGTGGCCAGTCTGAAGTACCGTGATGATTTATGGGTGTTGGGTGTATGTTGGGTGTTAGAGGGCTATGTGGCCGGCGTTTAATGCATTCGACGTGATCGGTGGATTATGTGGTATAATTATGTGTGTGTTATATGTTGAGTGACCGTAGATCAGTAGGATCGGGTACGCCTTGTGTGCGTTGTGACTGTGTGCTGTACATTGATGGATCAGTAGGATCGTGTGCAACGTGAGTGCTATGTTGATGAGTGAGATATCTTTGATATATGATAAATTGTGTGCACGTGGTATTGATATGTTGTGTGCGAGATATGAGGATCAGTATGATCGTTACGCCTTGAGTGCGTTGTGGTTGGTGGGTTGTGGTGAGTGGATCCGTGAGGATCGGTACGCTTATTATGCATTGCACTTATGTGCGGATATGTGATATATTTGGGTCAGAAGGACCGACGTGCCTTGTGTGCATTGTATGTGATAAGTTGTGTGGTGAGTGGATCAGTGGGATCGACACGCCTTGAGTGTGTTGTGGTGATATGTTGTGATAAGAGGATCCGTAGGATCGATACGCTTTATATGCGTCGTGTTTATGTGTTATTGTGATGATTGGGTCAGTAGGACCAATATGCCTTAGGTGCATGATGTGTGATATGTTGTGTGGTGAGTTGATCGGTAGGATCTATGCACTTTGTGTGCTTGTGTATGTATGCATATTATGATGTGATGGACCAGTGGGGTCGTGTGCATTGTGTGTGCTGTGTGTTTATGCATAGTGTCTTGCATAGCGTGTGGACGTGAGGTTTGATGTACTCACGTGCTCCAAGTGGGGGAGCGTGGATGTGTTGTGTGATACGCACACGTGCTCCACGTGGGGAGCGTAGACGCAGTGTATGATTCACTGGCATGCTCCAGTGGGGAGCGTGGACGGGATTTGGATCGTTGCTCGGATGGAGTGTATGCGACCACCCGTGCCCCAAGTGGGGGACGTTGATGATGTGCTCCCTGTGAGGAGGGTGATGGCCCAGTGACCATCGGTATTATTGTTATGCTCCTGGCGAGGAGGGTGATGTCCATGTGTCCATCGATGTTGATGAGGTGCTCCCGTAGCGGAGGGTGATAGTCAGGTGTCCATCGATATTGTTATGGTGCTCCCATTGTGGAGGGTTGATGGCCAGTTGCCCATCGGTGTGGTGTGCTCCCTGAGTGGAGGGTTGATGGCCCAGTGCCCATCGTTGATATGTGATCCTGTGTGGAGGGTTGATGGCCAGTTGTCAATCGTGATTGTGAGTCGGTACCGTATGTTTAGAGTTGTATGGATGCATTGTTGCGTGATAGTGTATTGTGGTTGATGGTGGGACCGTGAGTCCGGATGATATGTATATGCAATAGTATCATTATTGATTTCTGCCTTTTATTTCATGTATATTTATACCATTAATATTTGATCGTGAATCTCACCCCTCTGTTGTTGTTGTGGTATGTGCTTCTTCGGAAGTACAGACAATCCAGGTGTTTAGCTAGCTTGGATTGTGGCATCGTCGTAGGATTGCTCTGATACGTAACACCGGGGATTTTTGGGGAGTTATTGTTTATTGTTGATTATGTGTGCCCCTGTGGCGTATCTGGTTCTGTGGGATATGTGTTGATGTATGACAGCTATATATTTTGGGCAGATGGCCTTAAACGTTGTATATGACATGATATGCATGTGATATGTTTATATGAATGAATAGAGTATATTTTCTCCGCTGCATATTTTGAATGTGAATCATTTAATGAGAACTTGGTGGAAATTGTGACATCCCGTTGTGGGAGATACTCTGATACGTGTTTGTTTTAATCATTTTATTTTATTTTGGGAAACGGGGTGTTACACTAGTATGTTATCTCATAATGTGTTTTACTGCAAGAAGATGTGATCCTTTGGGGGTTGCTTGAAAATAAGCACAAATACTTACAACAAACATGATATAAGGACGAGATGCAATAACCTAAAGAAGAGATCTGATCATATCTCAGTCCAAGCTAAATGAAGTACTCATTGGAGTTGAGAATAAATTTTTTATCCATGCCGAATCTTTTCAGTAGTTATTTACCATACTTGGTTTGATTGGTAAAAGTACATTCTTTATATTAATGAATTTGTAAGTCTAGAAAATACCAAAGCTCACCCATCATTGACATCTCGAATTCATTATGCATCATCTCAGAAAAATCTTTACACAAGGATTCGTTAGTAGCACCAAATATGATATCATCAACATAAATTTGAACTAGTAAAATGTTATGTTCATATTTTTTGATAAAAAAGAGTTTTATCAACCTTCCCTTTTTGAAATAATGTTTAAGCAGAAACTTGCTCAAACAATCATACCAAATTATAAGAACTTGTTTCATAACGTAAAGAAGATTTTTCAGTTTAAAAACAAGATTCGGGAAAGAAAAATTTATAAATCCGAGAGGTTGAAATACATTCCTGTTAGACGTAACTGTTCAAAATCTCACTCTTTACATCCATTTTGAAGAGTTTTAAAATCATGATGCATGAGAAAGTTAAAAACATCCTCATGATTTCTAATCTAGCTACTGGGGCATACATTTCATCTAAATCTATGTCCTCATGTTGATTGTAATATTTCGTAACCAGTCTTTATTTATTTCTTTAAAAAATTTCATTCTCGTCAAGTTTGTTGCGAAAGACCCAGCGAGTTCCAACCACTGATTAGATGAGGCTTTGGAAACAATTTCTCAAATGTTATTTCTCTCAAGTTGATTGAACTCTTCTTGCATAGGCAGAGACCAATGTTTTTTGATGGGAGATTCATAAAATTCCTTTGGCTCAACTTGGGAAATAAAAACCATAAGTTAAATACCTTTATAAGGGAGTGTTGAGTTGTAACTCCCTTGGAAATATCACTAATGACATCATGGATTGTATGATTTTTAGCGGTCCTCCATTGTTTGAGATGGTCCTGATGATTTACATTTTTTATTCATTTTGAATCCCTTAAGCTTGTCTTTGATATTTCTCTTAATTTATTTCTAGATATTTATCTTCTAAAGATGTTTTCT
Organism: Lathyrus sativus; assembly: GCA_963859935.3. Lineage (NCBI taxonomy): Eukaryota > Viridiplantae > Streptophyta > Magnoliopsida > Fabales > Fabaceae > Lathyrus > Lathyrus sativus. Next base: position 174,957,784 of record OZ012741.1, read on the forward strand.
CCAAAATAATTGCACATTCAACAACTTCTACCTCGACAGACTTGAGGTCAGACTCATCAAAGCTAACATGATATGATTCTTCTATGGTCTCTTAAAAAAATAAATACTAATATAAATAAAAATAATATATATATATATATATATATATATATATATATATATATATATATATATATATATATATATATATATATATATATATATATATATATATATATATATATATATATATATATATATATATATATATATATATACATATATATATATATATATATATATATATATATATATATATATATATACATATATATATATATACATATATATATATATATATATACATATATATATATATATATATATATATATATACACATATATATATATATATATACACATATATATATATATATATAGATATATATATATATATATATACACATATATATATATATATATATATATACATATATATATATATATATATATATATATATATATATATATATATATATATATATATATATATATATATATATATATATATATATATATATATATATATATATATATATATATATATATATATATATATATATATATATATATATATATATATATATATATATATATATATATATATATATATATATATATATATATATATATGGGGGGTAGACCTGACCTAGAGAAAACTGACAAACCAGAAAATAAAACTAGGAGACGTGTGTACAACCAAGTGGCAGGCTATCTTTCCACATGCAAGTCCCCCCCCCCCCCCAACCCGAACTCAACTAAAAAATCAAGCAAATCGATTATTAGGTACACCTAACATATCCATATAGAATTCTTTGTTAATGAAATAAGGAATAGAATCCATCCAATGAAAGTCCAGGATCACATGAATCATCTAGGCTATCTGCTCAACTATTACCTTCCTTATATGTGTGACTGAAAGCCTTAATTAACAAAAGATTCTTGAAGTTATCCCATATAATATGGAGATCCCATGGAATTAGATCCTCATTCATGATACAATAAAGATCACCCTAAGATTCTTTTTCAATCCATACCTTTGACCATCCTTAAATCGCTGCATTTTCTAACATTAGCATAATAGAAAAAAAGCTCAACATGTTAAGTAGTTCTAAGTTGGTAGAAAATACGCATATGAACTCCTCCTAGAAGTCCATTGCAACACCTCCCTATTATACCCCAAATTTTACCCTTAGATTCTTTGATCTGTTGCATATCATCTAGGTCAATCATCCATGCATAGCTAACTAATTTTTTAGTTTTTATTTGTTTTGTGAAGATAGGTTGCTAAAAAAGATTCAGAGTTCATGAATGCGTTGTCTGTGCTCTCGTCCCCTACAAGTGATGTCGAGTTCCTATGGAGATGAAAGGAGGATAAACCCTTATGGTTTCTTAATCAGTATAAGTTCAATTTTCCTCAAGATTTCTTAGAGACTCCCTCAAGGAGAATTAGGGCTTTCATCCCATTGGTGCTAAATATGGTCATCTGAAGGTCGGTTATGAGTTTCGTGGCACGTGGCAATACAAGTTATCTCATCAGAGGGAATGTGATTAAGACAAGGGCGGTATGGGAGATTGACAGTTTTGTTTATTCAAGAATGTTTGAAGTGGCATCAAATTTCAAGTTAAGGATGGAAGAATATTCGTGTAGTTTTTTTTGGGATTCAAGTAACAAGTGGGTTGTCCAAAACCATTATCCACCTTTCATATCCAAATCCAAATCCTGTTTTTATCCAATTATCAAAATCCATAATCCATTTTTCCCTTCATCATCCGTTTTTCATAACCACTATCCACATGTTAATCCATTTCTTTTTTCCTAACCATTTTTCTATTCAATTAAAACCATTTTCATGTCCAAATCCATATCAAATATCCATTTCAAAATTCCAAGAGTCCATATTTGTTTAAAACTTCATGCCAAGATTGGCAAGCTCAAGTTAATTCAAAATATACAAGTTACCATGAAGATTAGAACTTTGAAAATCCACAAGTTTAAATTTAAGAAATATACCAAGGTTCATAGGGAATTGTTTTGTTAAAAATGAAATGCAAATATTTTTGTGTGATCACAAGCTAGTATAAAAATTCTTTCTACATTTAAATATCCAAGTGAGATTACATCAAAATAATGGCATTTGAAAGTGATGTGTTAGATTAGTGACATAGCATGTTCAATTAGTTCAATTCGATGCAATTATTGTGTGGAGAAAAGGCCTCATTCTAAAGGCGGAAAGTCAAGGAGGCACATGTTTTTGCTGTTGCATTGTTTGAAGAAATTTATGTTTGGGTATTCCACTTTTACAACAATTAAGCCAATTGATAAATAAAAATTTGTATTCTAAAAAGAAGATCAGAGAAAATACACTACACACTTGTCATTCCCCAAATTTTGACCCATAGATTCTGTCATCATTCTAGGTTCATCAAGCATGTGTTATCTAACCTTAACCTTTTTCAAGTGGATTATTGTCAAGATGCAGACGAATTAGGGTCTTACACTGTCAAAATCAAGGATCCTGTGGATTGATCAGTCAAGGTTTTGGATTAATCTTCTACAAATCAAGTGTTCCTGTCATCAAGAGACTCATATCTTGCCAAGGACAAGTGCTATCTGAGGTTGTTACCAAAGAACATAAGCAGTGCAGTGCAGCACCCTGATTAGGGTTTCCAATGGAGAAAGTCAATTGAAGTTTGACTTCTGGTCTAAATGGATTTTCAAAGCTTGAATCATGATCCATGGCACTCCTATGACTTATTAAAGTCTCCCCAAGAAGTTTGAAAGACTCAAAGAACCCAGAACACTGAGGATCGACCCTAAAGTTAACTATTTGACTTTTAGGGTTTTGACCCCAAATTGAAGCAAGAAAGTCTTCCAACATTATTTTATGCCTAACTAGTGAGTTTGAGGAGGATTTAATCAAGGATTGATGGATAACTTTCAAATCAAGAAACTAGGGATCATGAAAAAAGCCTAATTTTAAGCCAACTTGAAGTGACCATAACTTCCTAACCACACATCCAAATGGAGTGTTTCAAAGCTTGTTAGAAAGCTCTTGAGGAGCCCTACAAAAGTGTCCTATGCGGTTAAGGTCCAAAAATGCATAGATTTTGATTTATGAGATCATCATGTTGTGAAGAGTTTCAACACTTAGAAAATTTTCATGTTTCTTGGCTTGTAAGTCAACTTTTGCAACAATCTTCAAGAGGATTTTTGACATAGTTCCCTTTGTAATTTGAACTTGTGTAAAACATGACTGTTGTTGATCATGTTTGGGACTCTTTAAAAAGTACAAGATAATTTTCTCAACCTTTGTGGTTAGGGAGAATCGAAGAAGGAAAGTTGGGCATTTTCCATGTCATAAAACCAAGTTCAGCATTGGAATTTTCTTGCATAAACCATTCAAACCTCTCCTAATCCTTTTCTTAACTAATTATTTGATTCTTATGGACCTAAATGAGGAGGTTAGAGTGCATAGCCACGAGTAAAACTCAGAGTTGGGATTAATTGAATTGTTTAATCATGCAAGTGGATGCAAGTGGCATGAAAGAGAAACTTTTCTTGCAATTTCTATCACAGCTCAGCAACCACATCCGCATTTCCCTCCCTTTCACTTCAATACCACTATTTGCAGGCTATAGGTGATTATCAAACTCATAGAGAGGTGGCTAGAACTCAGATGAAAGATATCAAGTTGATCTTGCACATTTTGCCTCCAAAAAGGGCAAAAGTTGGCAAGATGAGTCAATATGCCCATACCACTTGATTTCCAAGCTTGTCTATAAATAGAGCCTTCTCCTCACATCCAAACTACACCAGATTGAGCTAGAAACCAAGCCAAATCTCTTTCATTTTTCTGATCCCAACCTTCTTGCAAGTTGAGAACTTGGTTCCCTTAAGGCACAAAATCTGCCTTTGCACAAACCCTTCCAAAACTCATTCCAATCATCAAACACCTCTACCAACACTTCACACACTTCATAATCAATATGATCCTAAGAATTAAAGCCTATAAAGAGACAATATTTCATCATCATTAGGGGAAGGAGAATAATATCATACGTTGTGAGAAAGAAAAAGAAACCATAAGTCATCATACACAAAAATTGCTAGTAGCGACATATACACACATCGTCAACACATAGCAGAGAAACTACCACATCAAACACAATATAAACATACGCATCACAGAACCAGAGATTCATAAATACACAAGAACACACACTACAGGGAGAACTTATACGCACAAAATCCTAAACTTACAACATGTAGCAATCATAGAATTGAAGAAGAAGAAGACGACGGAAAAGCGTAAAATTTCGACCCTGTAAACGAAGATAAAATCAAGTTAAAGTTCCCATCCAATTTGGAGGCCCATATCACCATTGACGATGTCGTTCGAAACTAACCCTAGTCTCGCCACAATCTTCGCCCTTGACCACTACCCGTCCACCACAAAGTCAAAACACCATAAAGCTTATCCTTGGAGTCACTTTACCACGACCGCATGCACCGAGAAGTTGACGAAAGGTTGTTGTTGCCCTTATCATTCTCAAATCCACCGATGAAACACCGCGCGACTCATACTGGTACGTTCACTTTTGCTCACTAACTTTTGCTTGTTGTTGTCCATTTTTGTTTATGATGAAAGATTTGACTGAACATTTGTGTATCGGAATGAAAAGCTCATGTAGAGAAAGAGGAATGAACAGAAGAAGCAAAAGGAATTACAAAGAGATAAAGAGGAGAATGAGAGAGCAGTATGAAGAAATTAGGGAAGAAAGGGGGGCAACCGAGAGAGATTGATCTGTGTTTTTTTTACTGTCTTTTTTTTATATATAATAATTATGTTAGTAATATTGGGTCGGTAGAGAGGGAGGTCGACCCAAATTCTATTTTTTTAATTAATTTAGCTACTTTCTTGTGGGTTTTTTTAGAAAGAATGGGCTTCAAGCCCGTGCTTTTTTTAAAAAATTTTTTCCTTTGTTTTATATATATATATATATATATATATATATATATATATATATATATATATATATATATATATATATATATATATATATATATATATATATATATATATATATATATATATATATATATATATATATATATATATATATATATATATATATATATATATATATATATATATATATATATATATATATACATATATATATATATACATATATATATATATATACATATATATATATATATATATATATATATATATATATATATATATATATATATATATATATATATATATATATATATATATATATATATATATATATATATATATATATATTAATTTAATTTATTTAGCTAATTAAAAAAGGAACTCTAATAGTTTAATTATTAATCATTTAAAGTTTCTATTTAATTCCGATGATGATTTTGGGTTCTCATTTGTGGATGATGTTTTGAAGTTATATATAGATCCTTGACGATTCTAATCGCCATAATTTTTTTCTATATATTCTTAGCACCAGTTTTAATCACAGATTATTCGAATAGACGTTAGAATAGGTCCCCTCAAATCTGATTTCGAATCTTGAATTTGGAATAACTCTCCGTCAACTTTAAAACTAATCTTTTCTCAATAAATACAAAACACTTAAACTATAATTTTAATCTTTTCTAAATCATAAGATTTGTTCACACTATCCCAAAGGAAATGATATCTCCTCCTTGTTAACTGTTGTGTCACACGTAATTTTAGATCCTTACCCTTATCCTAGCCTTAGGATCGGAGTCGCCGCATTCCACACATAACGTCCTGCCATGGACATCCTCTTTTATTCCTTTCATCCTAACCTTAGGATAGGGATCGCCGCACTCCATGTAAGTTCCCACCGAGGATACTCACCTATCTTTCAACTTAATTTTAGACTTGGAGTCGCCGCACTCCATGTAAGTGGCTCACTATGAACACTTACTTTCCTTTGGAATCTTGACCACAGTAAAGAGTTCCTCACCCTCTTTGAGGGGAACTACGAATGCTCTGATTCCATTCCCGTCAGGATACGTAGGCACGAAATGAGATGTCTTGACTAGCATACTTAGAAATAACACTTTAGGTCTCCTTTTAACCCTTAAGCAGATAGCAAATAACAAATAAAACTAATACGAACAAGAGGTTCCTGTAGAGTACTAAAAATACTTAGGATGCTAGCACCTTCCCTAGGTATAACCAACCTCCGAATCTTAGATCTCTCACATTATTTTTATAGTGCAATTAGGCTTTTTTTGTTCTTTACCCTTTCCTTTGGATAAATCAAAGCTCGATGGTGAATTTCAAAGATTTGTAATTCAAGTTAATCAACAGCATGATATCTGATTCTCATTGCAACAGAAATGGTGACTTCATTGGGGAATTTGCTTTCGAGGGTTACCCCTAACTTATTTGATTTGTGTTATTTGCTGAATATCTGTTGGTATATATATTTATATGACTGTATCTGCTTGGGTTATATACTGTGTGAGATAAGTCCTATACCCAGACTTGAGCTTACTTATGATAGGAAGGTGATATATTTGAGAAGGCTTATAGGCAGTGATTCCCGACCAAGCTAACTTGAGAATCACCGCTCAGTTGAGGCCCTCTTGGAAGCAGTATTATTGATCGAGTATTCGTGAAAACATTACTACTTTAAACCTAGGAGCCTGTGATACCGAGAACCTTTAGTTACCCTTAACACAACTTTGGCCTTTCTTAGGACGTAGTGCAATGATTATAAAGGAGTAGTCCCAAAGTAGTTGATACGCGATACTACACTCAAAAGAGGTACTCTCGAGAATATTGTTAACCACTGAGTATTCGGGAAATTGATAATATCCAAAAGATGGACTGATGACTTTGGGAACCCTTTAGAACCTTTGTTCCACAGGTACAAGAACCCTTAGTACACATCTTTCGGGATGGGTAAACCATGACCACATGCTTATGACCCTCTAACCTAGGCCTTTGATTGCTTATCTGTATTTGTGCATATGTGTGTTTGTGCATCCATACATTCAAGCATTTATAAACAACCATTGGTTTCAAGGAACTCAATTGTTCATTCCTTTGCAAGATCAATAAAGATTTTAAAATTTAAACTTTGTCAGCTTTTCCAAAAAATATTCTCAATTGGCTTTTGAATTCCTCGAAATCATTGTATTGCATTTGTATCTTTACATATGCATTTTCCTTCCGTCTTGCTCATATGTTCTCTCATCTTCATTTCTTTCACCCTGAATCCTCTGCGCCCGTACAACACCAGAGCTCGAGCTCGTAGAAGGATGGCGGAACATAATCAAGAACTTGAGCGTGTCAGCAATGAATTAGAAGATCTTCGCGAAAGTGTGAGGCAAATCATGGAGATACTACAGGTTATGCGTGCAAAGATGGATGCTCAGCCCACTGTTGTTTCTGAGATTTCCAATACACTTGTGGATCTTCAACCTGCTATTGTTAGTACAGCTTGTGTACCTCTATATGGTCTTCCACCAGGTTTTGTGCCTGCACCTGCTGCAGTTCCTATTGTTCAAAAAGTTCAACAAGTTGTTCCTTTGGTCACTGAAACTCCTCGGGTGATTCCAACTTTTGCACCAACTGCTGTGCGTACCCATGCGCAGCCTTACTTCAATGAACATCAACCACTGTATGATGTCCCTGACATGAAGGAAGATGAAAAGGAATGTCATGAGAAACTCATGGAAAATGTGGAAATTATTGATAAAAGGTTGAGAATGATGGAAGAAGATCAAGTCTTTGGTGTTGCTGACAGAGAAGTGTGTCTTGTATCTGGTCTGGTTATCCTTCCAAAATTCAAAACTTCTAACTTTGATCATTACGAAGGAGCTACATGCCCAAAGAGTCATCTGATCATGTACTATCGAAAAATGGTCGTCACGTTGATAATGATAAGCTGATGATTCACTATTTCCAAGACAATTTGAAAGGTGCTTCGTCGAAGTGGTATTTAAGTCTGGATCAGTCTCTCATTAAGAGTTTCCAAGATCTATCTGATGCCTTTATTAAACGTTATAAATACAACATGGATTTGTCTCCTGGACAAAGGCACTTACTGAGTATGTCCTAGAAGAGTTCTAAATCATTCAAGGAATAAGCTCAAAGATGGAGAGAGACTGCTTCGCAAGTAGAACCTCCTTTGATTGAAAAAGAGCTAGCCGATTGGTTTGTTGACACTGTCCGTCCTGAGTTTTATGAAAGAATGGTTGGAAGTGTGACTGCTAATTTTTCTAATATTGTTGTTGTTGGGGTAAAGGTAGAATCGGGTTTGAAGAGTGGAAAAATGTCAAGTACTGCTGGTAATTCAAGCTCTAATAAAGACCATGCTAAGAAGCCTTCATTTAGTTCTCACAAGAAGAAAGAGGGTGAAACTAATGTCGTGATATCAAACAGAAGAAGAAGTCAACCTTGGCAACATCAACAAAACTATGTTCAACCGCAAGGTTACCCTGTTCAATTTGCTCAACAACCGTATGTAGCCGCTGTTACACCTGCTTTCAATCAACAAGTTCCTGCATATCAGCCTGTGCAACCGGCTCCTGTTTATTAGCAACCTGTAAATCAACCTCCTCCGGGTTATAAGTTCGCCCAAGCTCCATCCAATTATTAACAAGCGCCCAACGCTCCTGCCTATCAATAACCGAAGAACCAAGCTCCTAGCTAGAATGTTCCTAACAGAAGACAATACAAGCCTCTAGTTCCACCTATTCCAATGACCTACACCAAGTTACACCCTTCATTAGTGCAACAAGGTTTGGCAACTACAAGGGCTTTGGGTCCACTTCCTAATCCACTTCCACCTAATTACAAGCCTATTGCTCAATGTTTGTTTCACAAAGGTGCGCCTAGCCATGATCTAGAAAGTTGTTATGCTCTCAAGCACCTTGTAAGAGAATTAATAGAAAAGAAGATCCTGTCTTTTGATGATCCTCAGACTAATGTTAAGAACAATCCTTTGCCTGCTCATGGGTCTGTTAATGCTGTTGATGAGGTAACTGACGAGAGCCTAATTCTTGATGTCTCCGAGATTAAAACTCTTCTCTGAGTCTTCCACTATTTGAGGTAGGTTTAGTGAATGTTTGCCATGATGATTGTATAAATTATGATGTCAGTGTCAAGGGATGTATGTTGGTTCAGAATGATATTCAAAGCTTGATCGATGCTGGTTTTCTACAAGTGAGTAGCAAAGTGAAGAAGGATGAAGTTGCTATGATTGAGCCTGTCTTCAACTTGCCGGAACCAGGTGCTAAAGTGCCCATTTTTAATTTGCCAAAATCAAGTTTTGTAGTACCTGTTTTCAGAACACCAAAACATGTGTTCCACATGCCAAAATCTGCTGTTGCTTCTACAATTAATCAACAAAAGTCAGTGATCATTCAAAAGACTAGTCCTTTTCATTTTAGAGACTCTAAAGTTGTACCTTAGAAATACGATGTGATAATGATTGACAAAGAATCTGGGAAGGTTATTCAAAGGAAAGAATTGGAAAGTGTTAGTGAAGATGTGACTAATATAGTCGGGGCAAGCACGATGACAAGAAGTGGTTGTATTTATACTCCCCGTTTCAATGAGACTCTGCCTAAGGAAACTGTTACCACTAGAATTTCCAAAGACAAAGATAAAACAGTGGTTACAAATGATGAAGATGCTGAGTTCCTGAGGATTATCAGAAAAAGTGATTACAAAGTTATTGATCTGCTTCACCAGACTCCTTCTAAGATCTCGATCTTATCTCTATTGATGAATTCACCTACTCATCCAACTGCATTGCAAAATTTGTTGGCCCAAGCTCTTGTCGTCCAAGATATTACAACCGGTCAGTTTGACAGTGTGATTGCGAATATTATTGCCTGTAACACTCTTAGCTTCAACAGTGAGGAGTTACCAAGAGAAGGTCAGAATTACAACCAAGCCTTACATGTATCCGTGAAATGTCAGAAAGATAATTTATCAAGGGTGCTTGTAGATATTGGTTCCTCTTTAAATGTTTTACCTAAGAGGATTCCTACAAAGCTGGCTTACAAAGAAACTGAGATGAGACCTACTTCTTTGATATTCAAAGCTTTTGATGGTTCCCGCAGAACTGTAATTTGAGAAGTGTGTCGCTACTGCGAAAATCGGCGTCGGCTAAACAGAAGAGTCGCCACCGTGCGTTATTTATCCCAAAGGAGGGAAAGGAAATGCTCGAAATAAACCTACCGCAAAGACGGGAAAGGAATGGTCATCGCAACCAAATCCTAGATTCGGGAGTCGGTTACGCAAGGGGAAGGTATTAACACCCCTCACGTCCGTCGTACTCGACAGGATCCACGGTTGTTTTCTAGTACGGATTGTTATTCTATCTATTCTACAGGTTTGGGGTTAGAAGAAAAGAAAATGACTCGGCAAAGTATCGCACTTTATGCCTACGTATTCCCGTCTGGAACGAGAAATCAGAGTCAACGTAGTTCGCCTACCTACGGGAAAGGAGGGGAATGTTGCTCGCTAGGATATCACATCCTATGCCTACGTACTTTCATACAGCATGAAAGATCAGAGCAAACGTAGTTCGGGCTACGGAAGACACAAGTTTGTCTGAATGTTTTTATCTCCTTATGAAAGGGCTTTTCCTGATTAAGGTCCAAGCGGACAAAAATGACATTTTGATGTTTGTTTTCAGTCTTTTAAGCAAGAACTGTCTTTTATGATGTTTGCAATCTCTGACGCACTAGAGACTATGATTTGAGGGTGACTACGTCGTATGTCACCCTAAGGGTAACACACTAAGCAATCAGGTTACTGAAGAGTGACCCTCCAATAACCTTTCTCAAATAGCTTAAGGCTCGTAGCGTACGACATCGATTATCCTTATTACTGTGTTTTGAATGGTTTTGAGATGAGAAGAGAAAGAAATCTAAAAACCTAGGGTTAGAAATGGGAATCAAAACTACCCTAATGTTGTCATGCATGGATTACAATCTAATGTCTGTCATAATTCCCTCCTGCGCAGAGGAAATCAGAGATCCTAGGGGATAAACGGAAAAGAAACAACATATATACAGTAAAGCAGTAAAATGCATGAGATGCAGCATTAGACAATAGGCAAAGTGAAACAGCTTCACTTCAAACCTAAGGGAAAGTCAACAGACAATACAACAAATAAAACCACACCCAACACCAGCCCAGCCAGCCACACTAGCTTCTACAGAAAGCAGTTCAAACAGCACCAGCTCTGGGAGCTACAGTTGATAAACAACAAAAGGTTGACAGTAACACTTTAGGCAAGATCCCATCTTCACTCTTCAATGACTTATAAGCTTCAGATAAGCTCTTATCTTCAATTTTAGCAAGCACTGAATCCAATAAGTAGACAGCTTCAGGTAACAGTAAAACCCTAGTTCAACAGTTGAGCAACTTTGACAGGTACCAGCTTCATCTTATCCAATCCTCAATGAACTTCTTATGTTCAAGGGGCTTCCATCTTCAATGCAGACACTCACAGGAGATGATCAGGAAATAGAGGAAGTTGGGATGTTAAGAGACTTAATGAAAACCCAGGGAAATCACTTAGATCTTAACACAGCTAGTGAAAGTTATCCTCAAGATTCTACCCAATCAAAGCATGCTCTACATCCCTCCTAAGGATAGAGGGAGCTCTTTTAGGGTACCTTGTGTCATAGGATGGAATAGAGGCACAAGAAGCTCTCTATATTTGACAGAAGAAATCAGTCTACTCTAGAGCTCTCCCTATATTTCCTACCTCCTAAGTCTTCATCAAGCAATCTTCAAGCACAAGCTCCAAGCATCATCTCTTGTCTCCAATCATCCTCAAAGTCTTCATATACTCCTCAAGCCAAGCACAAGCTTAATCACCCAATGGAAATGCCCAAAACCCAACAAACAAACAACTTCCCAAGAGGGAAACACACCAATATCAATCAACTTGCAAAAAACAAATAAAATGGAAATATTCACCATAAAATCCTAGATTAATTTCTAAGGGACCCTAGCTATGTACCCTATACCCCACATAAACCCCAAGGCCTAAATCAAACTAAAAAACCCAAGACCTATGTGTTGAATGCCCCTAGGTCAAGTTGAAACCCTAATTCTAGCACCCTAAAGTTGATGTTCAAAACTAACTAAAAAAAATCACAAAAATGTGATAAAATTCCAAGGGGAACCTAATACACTAATCTAATCATGGCAAAAAGAATCACATCAAAATGTAAAATAAAATGGCTAAACAAAATTCAGCAAATGGATATACAAAATAAAATGCAATAAAAGCAACTAAATGTAAAAAATCACCAGAAATAGAAAAATGACTAAAATACTAATTTTATTTTTCTATAATTTGCTTGAGATAATTATGAGAATGGAGGAAAAACTCCCATATAAAAAGACCTATTTTTGAATTTACTATGAATTTTCAAAGTATTAAAAGAAATATGTGAAAATAAAGAAAAATATGAGAAAATGAAAAAGATGTATGTTGAATAGCAATTGAAAAGCAATGTAAACATACATCTGGGCCCAAAAGGGGGTGTGGCTAGTAAGTGCGCTTAAGCCCAAATATTATTCAGAAATTAAATGGAAAATCTAAAGGAAAATGGAAAAAACGCGGTGAGAATAGCAAGCAAATATAGTGCATTTCTCAGTGGGCCTTGGACAAGGGGTGTGGATAGAATGAATTCACTTAAGCCCAAACGGGTACTTTAATGAAATGATGCGTTTCACCCTCAGCCTTCTCCTTCACAAACTGAGAGCAACTCACGGCCGTTGGATCTTGTTTTGGTCAATAGTCTTCTTCTAATCTAAGGGTGCCTAATTCGTCTTCAACCTTTGAAACAAAAAATGGAGGGAAACAAGCCATGGATGCAGAGCTTGAACTTCATCTTCCTCCCAATCGTATCTCATCAAATCTTCATCAAATGCAAAAGTTCAAAACCCTAATCCACTCAGAATTTCACCAGGAATCTAACTATGGCATCCACAATCATTGAAACATAACCTAACTCAAAACACGAATCCAACCTCAAAATTTGGTCCATGATCAAAACTAACCAATCTTGAAATTGAGTGGCTCAATCTCTTCCCCACTTTACACTGAACATTTCTATCCATCAAATCATGATTATAACACCAAGAACAACAAGATACACGCATGAACAGAAATTGCATCACTACACTAATTGTCTCTAAATCAACCCTAAAGCTACCAGAAAGCTCCACATGATCATTTACAATGAATCTAACTAATCAAAACCAATTGAAACAACCTAAATCATGCTGTGGATTGAAAAGTACCTTTCTGCAAAATTTTGATGCACAGAGGTATGAAACCTTCAAATCAAGCTTTGAGAACTTCAATACACCTTCAATGAGTAACTATCTTGCTTTTGTATGCAAAAGAAATGGTTGAAATAGCTTGGATTATGGAAACCGATCTTGAGTTGCAGATGAGAATTTTCAATGGCAAGAACACGATTCCTCCACCAATTTGCTGGGAACTTGATCTGGAAACACTCACTAGCACAAATGGAAGCAAATGGGATCAAGAAATTGGATGGAACGGGATGAATGCTTGTAACCGAATCTGAGTTGCAACAGAAAAATCTCAATCTCAATCTCTCTTCTCTCCTTCAATTCTCACCCAATCTTGCTTGGGATCACTTCATATGCATATATAGAGTGTGAATGAAGACTCTAGAAAGTTCTAGGTTGATCCAATGAGAAATTCACCATCTCATGTCATGAGATCTCATGTCATGCTATGCACTCACACCAGCTCATGTTTTGGCTTGTAATTACACTTGTTCTGAGTTGAGAATCTCTCCAATGAGATATTGGAGGTGTATGGATGGAAAGGAGCCTTACATTTGCCTTGCCAAGTGGTTTTGCAATGGTGCCTTATGATTCAAGTAAGCCATTTACAAAGCAAGTCCTAAAAATAATCCTCAATTCAAAATTGTGGCAATGTTAATGTTCTCAAAATGCCTTTTACAATCAAATTGGTATGCCATATGCCTTGGTTTCGTTGTGTAGGTCAAAAACCCCAATTTCCAACTTTGGTTCATTTAAAATATACCTTCATTTTAGGCCATTTTGGTGATTTTGTGAAGCAAGCCATTCCAAACTCTCATGACCTCTTATCTATCCTAAAAACATCATTTTGAACACATCTCATGTTGAACATTTTTTCATTTGAAGAGTGGAAGATGGAGATTTGGACCTATGTTGAAAAATGACCTGTAATTCAACTTTCCCAAAATACCCCTGGGTTGCCAAGACCATAACTTGAGTTCTACAAATCCTCTTGAAGACTTCTAGTACTCAAATTAAATCTAATATCAAGATCTACAACTCTTATGTTGGCCAAGAATCCATTTGAAAACTCCTTGATGGGCAAAATTTGCTTGGAAGTCAAGTGACTTTCACAGATAATTTCCAGTGTCCTCTGATGACCCATAACTTGCAAGAACCATAACTTGAGTTCTATAAATCTCCTTGAATACTTCTAGTACTCAAATTTAAAGCTAATTAGAATCTCTACAAGTTTCATGTTGACCAAGAATTCATTTGAAACTTGCATTTTGACTTATCTGGCTTGGAACATAGGCCTAAATTAGGGTTTTTTACACTGAAACCCTAATTAGTAACTCCTCTTCATCTTGATTCCTTTTGATTTTTCCTTGGCACAACACCACACTTGGATCCACATATCAATTCATGAATCCCACATCTTCCAATTAAGCCTTGATGCTCTTCAATCACTCAATTGACCTAGGGTTGACCCAGATGAAACCCTAGTTGACTGCATTCAACTGTAGCTCTGGTACTTGCATTAATGATTTGTCTCATCTTCAAAATGACCCTCTAGGTCTTCCATGATCTTTGTAAACCTTCCATGGCTCACACACTCATTGATGATCTTCAACATATCCCCAAGATTGGGAGAGAAATCCACTGGTTGACCTTCAAACTTTTCAAAGCTTCAACTCATTTCTTGATTACTTGGATGGTCTTGAACTTGAATAAAACCCCTTGATGGGTCTCTTTCTGATGAAAATGGAACTTGATCCCTTGTTAGATGCCTTGTTATTCTATGCTATGCAAATGATTAGACTATGTACATGACTTATTATGCAAATGACAATGCAATTGAAACATAACCCAGGTGAAATAGGTTGAGCAAATTTTAGGGTGCAACAGCTGCCCCTATTCAAACGGCTTGGACCCGACTGGGTGAAGAGCGAACGACCTTCAAACATTCGAGGTACGAGACGGTTGAATACCAAGAACCCGGAAATTTGCCAACCGTAGAGATAAATTGCACCACTGCTTGGGGAACGCCATTCGTCAATTGAACCTGGACGACTTCACTGGGGAAGTACTTCTATCAACAAACATAACTCTGCCAACGATACAGGAAAAGAGCTCCGCCATCACTACGGGCAATACTACCACCACCACTGCAGGAAATACTCTGGGAAAATAACATCGTCATCACTACGGGTAATACCACCGCCACCACTGCGGGAAATACTCTGGGAAAATACCACCGTCATCACTACGGGTAAACAACACCGCCATTGCTACGGGTAATACTCTGGGAAAATAACACCGCCATCGCTACGGGAAATACCACCGCCCCCACTGCGGGAAATACTCTAGGAAAATACCACCGTCATCACTACGGGTAAACAACACCGCCATTGCTACAGGTAATACTCTGGGAAAATAACACCGCCATCGCTACGGGAAATACCACCGTCACCACTGCGGGAAATACTCTGGGAAAATACCACCGTCATCACTACGGGTAAACAACACCGCCATTGCTACGGGTAATACTTTGGGAAAATAACACCGCCATCGCTACGGGAAATACTTCGCCACCACTGCGGGAAATACTCTGGGAAAATACCACTGTCATCACTACGGGTAAACAACACCGCCATTGCTACGGGTAATACTATGGGAAAATAACACCGCCATCGCTACGGGAAATACCACCGCCACCACTGCGGGAAATACTCTGGGAAAATACCACCGTCATCACTACGGGTAAACAACACCGCCATTGCTACGGGTAAACAACATCGCCATTGCTACGGGTAATACTCTGGGAAAATAACACCGCCATCGCTACGGGAAATACTCCGCTACCACTACGGGAAATAATCTTGTCATCACTACAGGAAAATAACACCGTCATCGCTACGGGTAATACTTTGCCATCACTACAGGAAAGTAACACCGCCATCGCTACGGATAATACTCTGCCATCACTACAGGAAAGTAACACCGCCATCGCTACGGGTAATACTCTGCCATCACTATAGGAAAATAACACTGCCATCGCTACGGGTAATACCTCTCTGCCCCCACTACAGGAAAATAACATCGCCATCGCTACGGGTAATACCTCTCTGCCACCACTACAGGAAAATAACACCGCCATCGCTACGGGTAATACCTCTCTGCCACCACTACAGGAAAATAACACCGTCATCGCTACGGGTAATACCTTTCTGCCACCACTACAGGAAAATAACACCGCCATCGCTACGGGTAATAACTCTCTGCCACCACTACAGGAAAATAACACCGCCATCGCTACGGGTAATAATTCTCTTGAATACAACTCCTCTGCCTATCTTTGCAGTAGCTAACTCCATCAGTCAAATGGGTAACACACTATGAGTCTAATCTTTCAATCTTTAATGCTGACACGGCAATAAATCTGAAAAGGACTCTATTGGGAATTTTCTGAAATCACACTGCCAGACACCTACTTCGACATAGGCGGCAATTTCCAAAAACTGATTCACGAAATCTTTTGATAACGACATAACAAAAATCTTGAAGAAATACTCCGCTGGAGGGGTAATAGAAACTTAACCAAGCAACTCTGTGGGGAATAATGACAAGAAGAACATTATCGCCACATGTCTCATGCTGAGACTTTTAATATTGGGTATTTGATCTGAGCAAGAGCTCCCTCCACCTGCAAGGGGAAACGACACTTGAAAACCAAAGGTTAACCAACCTGGCTTATGTTTCAAAATGCGCATGTTTGAGAATGGCGTAATGCTCCGTACAAAATGGATATGCTACACGTTTTTGGGTAGATGCATATATGACACTATATGCAAATGCAAATGCAAGCTCGAGCTGCTGGGGAAGCTTTGATAAGCTCGCTACAACACGGCTGTTGAGAGCGAATATCACCATGTTGGGGATGAACGGGCATCGTAAAGTCCTCCGGTAAAATAAATGCCGACAATATTACCAACTCTGCCGAGGAGATTAAACTTTGATTTCCACTGGGAGGAAAGAACACCTGCTAGGGAGAGTAACTCCAATGGGGAAAAATCGACTCTCTTGGGGGAAGTAAACTGACTGAGCAAGAAACGACTCAGCTGGGGAACAAGGAAATCCTTCTGGAGGAAACGATGCTGTCCGGGCACAGCTTACAAGCTTGGAGCCACCACTCCGCTGGGGATAATCATCCTGACGAAGGCATGACGACCTGCGGGAAGAAAACCATCTTCTATGGGGATAATCCTTCTGAGCCAACTATAACTTGGTTAAACACTGCGGGAATCCTCCAAGCTGGGGATTGATCGTTCACATACTCGACTCTCTGGGGAGTGCAACCTCTGCAAGGGATACTGATTTTAATTGGTTGGGGATATCCTCTGGGGGATAAGCTGCGACTAGCTGGGGAAATTGATCCCTCCGGTAAAGGACAAAAATCACCCCAACTTTGAAGATGATATGCGACCTGCATGGGGATTGGCGTCGCACAAAGTCAAGTCTTTCACCACGAACCTCTGGCTGGTGGCCACCATTTTTTTGATCGTCTGCTTCAAAGGTGCGAACCCTATAAACGAGACAAGACAAATCTACACAACCGAATCTATTCAGGTTAGTGTTCGTGACATTACTTCAGTCAATTCGAAGTTTTAGCAATTATTGGCAAGGGCCAGCAAAGTTATGCAAATGCAAGTTTATCAAAACATCGCGTTTTCCATATACAAAACAGTAAAGAACAAGTATCAAATACTGAATAACATGTTTTATTGATTGGGCCTCTAAATAGGCAAAGTTTGTACATCGGATGCAACTCCTGAAAAGAGGAAGTTACGCACACACACATACATATATGCACAGGAAGCATAAAAATACAACTCGAATTTGTACACATGTCGGCAACGTGGTGCAGACAAACATCGTGAGTTGATCCTCCTATGACTCGCCTGACTCTGGCGCTTTCCCGGTATTCAGTTTTCGGAAGAGATTGTGTTGGATAAACGAACCCTCAGGTGCTTCCCCAAACCACTAAGCAATGCAGGTATCATATTCGGACCGCAGTCATTTGCTTTTTAAAATCCCTAACTTTTGCGTGAATCGCCCTTTACGGGTTTTCAATTCACCGAGATACCCTTTTTTGCCGAAGTCGCCTAATGCAGGTTTTCGACTTCGCGGGTGTACAACTTTTCAATTTTATCCCTAACTTTTGCCCAAACCTTTTATTCTGTTTTTTTGGTTCGCCAGGATGCCCCATTTTTGCCTGGACTCTCTTTTATCTGTCCAGCGGGTCACTTTCAAGCAAAGTATTTTTTAACTGCGTCCGAATTCACAGCCGATGTAAAGTCTTCACCATCCATGGTAGATAGTAGCAAGGCTCCTCCTGAGAAGACTTTTCTGACAACGTATGGCCCTTCGTAATTAGGAGTCCACTTGCCCCTGTGATTTGTTTGTGGCGGGAGAATCCTCTTCAGCACAAGGTCACCCGTCTGAAAGCTTCGCGGACATATCTTCTTATCGTATGCTTTCTTCATTCGGCTCTGATACAACTAACCGTATGCTAGAGAGGCTAGCCACTTCTCATCCATTAAACTCAGCTGATTTAACCTGTCTTTCACCCATTCTGCCTTGTCAAGTTGGACATCTCGTAATACCCTCAGGAAGGAATCTCAACCTCTAACGGTAGTACTGCCTCCATTCCGTATACCAATGAAAAATGGGTTGCCCCGGTTGATGTGCGTACCATCATACGATAACCATGCAAAGCGAAAGGTAGCATCTCGTGCTAGTCCTTATACGTCACAACCATCTTCTGAACAATCTTCTTTATGTTCTTATTGGCCGCTTCAACAACGCCATTCATCTTGGGTCGGTAAGGAGAAGAGATGTGATGTTCGATCTTGAAATTCTGGCACAACTCTTTCATCATCTTGTTATTCAAGTTTGAACCGTTATCGGTGATGATCCGCTCAGGGATTCCATATCTGCAGATAATATCTCGTTTGATAAATCTGGCGACCACTTGTTTGGTGACATTGGCGTATGACGCTGCTTCCACCCACTTGGTGAAGTAATCGATTGCCACCAAGATGAACCGGTGTCTGTTTGATGTCGTAGGCTCGATCTTTCCAATCATATCAATTCCCCACATCGAGAATGGCCACGGTGATGACATCACATTCAGAGGACTTGGGGGTACATGGACCTTGTCTGCATAAATTTGGCATTTATGACACCTCTTCGCAAACTTGAAACAATTTGTTTCCATAGTTAGCCAGTAATAACCTGCCCGCAGCAGCTTTCTCGTCATAGCATGTCCACCAGCATGTGTACCAAATGTACCCTCATGTATCTCTTCCATGAGCAACTTTGCTTCTTTCTTGTCTACACAGCGTAGCAACACCAAGTCGTGGTTTCTCTTCTATAGGACACCGTCAGGATTCAAATAGAAATTGCCAGCCAATCTCCTGAGAGTCTTCTGATCTCGACTGGATGCCCCAGCCGGATACTCCTTGTTCTTCAGGAAATTCTGGATGTCATAGTACCAGGGTTTATCATCCGATGCTTCGTCAATAGCAAATATGAAGGCGGGCCTGTCAAGCCGAGATATAATAATCCGGGGAGCCTCGTTCTAGAAGTTAACTTTATACATCGAAGACAATGTCGCCAGGGCGTCAGCCATTTGATTTTCTGCCCGCGGCACATGATGCAATTCTACCTTGTCGAAGAAAGGCAACAATCTCCTTGCATAATTCATATATGGTATCAAATTGGGCTGACGTGTCTCCCATTCTCCTTTAATCTGATTCACCACTAGAGCTGAGTCTCCGTATACATCCAGATGTTTGATTCGCAAATCAATAGCTTCTTCAAGACCCATGATGCAAGCCTCATATTCAGCTTCATTATTGGTAACCGGAAAGGTCAATCGGGCAGTAAATGGGATGTGCGACCCCTGAGGAGTAGTAATAATTGCACCTATTCCGCTACCATAGGAATTCACAGCTCCATCAAATATTAACTGCCATTTGGAACCCAACTCTGGTCCTTCGTCCGGCAACGGTTCTTCACAATCTTTCATCTTCAGGTACATGATATCCTCGTTGTCGCTTGCGCGAAAATAAGGTGCCGGCATGACAGGAGAGTCGCCACCTTTCGTTATTTATCCCTCAGAGCGGGAAAGGAAACGATCGGAAAAACCTGACGAATAAGGGTAAGACAAGGTCATCGCAACCATTGTCTGGGTTCGGGAGTCGGTTACGCAAGGGGAAGGTATTAGCACCCCTCACGTCCGTCGTACTCGACGGGATCCTCGCTTGTTTGTTTACTTGGACGGGTTGGTTATAATCTATCTACCTATCAAGGCTGGCTGAAAAAGAAAAGAAAAATGACTCGGCAAAGCATCGCACTTTATGCCTACGTATTCCCGTCTGGAACGAGAAATCAGAGTCAACGTAGTTCGGCTAACTACGGGGAAAGGCAGGGAAGGTTGCTCGCTAGGATATCGCATCCTATGCCTACGTACTTTCATCTGGTATGAAAGATCAGAGCAAACGTAGTTCGGGAAACTACGGGTTATCTCCTGAAAGAAGTGTTTTTTATTGTGTTTGCGATTTCAACCGCACTAGAGACTATGACCTGAGAGTGAATGCGTCGCATGTCACCCAAAGGGTACCATACTAAACATCCAGACTGTGGAAAAGAGGCTCTCCCACAATCCTTTCTCAGATAGCTTAAGGCTCGTAACGTACGAAAGAAATCATTCATGATTACTGTATCTTAAACCGCTTCGAGATGAGAAGAGAACAGGCCCAACTAGGAGGGAGACTATCAAGTCCTACTGTTATCATGCCATGGATTCATCCTATGGTTGAGGTTTGAACAGGGAACTCCTAGAAGTTGTCATGCATAGGTTTCAACCTAAAAGTCTATCATCAAATCCTCATCAGAGGAAATGAGAGTCCTAAGGGATCATGTCAATGATACACCAAAACAGACAAAAGCATCAGCTTTAACAGTAAAATGCATGCAATGCAAGTGAGGGAGGAAATGTGTGTGGGGCTTCAGCCTCCACAAGCTCATCTCAACCTCAAGCCAGTCATGAAATAACAGTAATCATACTGAAATAAACAACATGCTATCCAGCAAAAACAGTAAACTGCAATCATACAGACAAAAGAAATGAAATGCTATCAAGCAAAATAAACACATGGGCAAGGGAGCTGGGCTCTACCGAATACCCGCAAGCAAAGCCAAGCAATAGCAATACAATCAGATGCACTCATGCTCTTAGACTGAACTTATTCTGAATGGGCTTAGTCTAATGCAACAGACAAATCAGACAAAACACACAATACATCAAATAAAACAGAAGAAAGCCTCAGCTCCTCCAGCAGCAACCCAGTCTTCAGACTTCAGAGATCACTTGCTTTCCAGGTATCAAACCTACAGCATGAGTATCAACTCATCTTCTCCCTTGAGCTTCAGCTCCTTTGACCAGCTCCACCTTCAGGCTTTACTATCTCCAGGGATCTTCAGGCATCAACAAAGTCTTCAGACTTCAACAATCTTCAAGGAATCATCCTCTTCAAAGCTTCAGCTTCTATCTTCAATGGCTCAAATGCTCCAGCAAACAAGATTCAGTCAATAAGATGAGGTGGGGGATGTTACAGTACTCACTGACTTCCAAAGGATGCCATTGAGGACTTAACATCAAAGGAAAGGCTCTCTCAAAGTTCTACCTTATAGGGCAAGGTCACTAATCCCTCCAAAGGAGAGAGGTGAATACCCTTAAGGGACTCTGTGTCACAGAGAAGAAAGGAAGTGAACAAGACACTCCTTGTTTATTGAACAAAGTATTCTATCTAGGGCTCTGCCTATGCACCTATGAACCTATAAACAAAACAACAAAAGCTATGCTAAACTCCTCTGCAAGGTCTTCAAAGCTTCCATGATGATCCACAAGGTCTTCAACTCAATCTTCAAAGCTCACACACTCAACAGAGAAAGAAAGAAAACACAACAATACAACTCATGCCTTTAAGCAACACACATACCATCCATACATTCAAAAATCAAGGAAAAATACTAAAATACCATACAAATTCCTAATATGAATTCTAGGGGATCCTATTTAACTACCCTTAAGTCCCATATATTCCCCATAGGCTAACTTGTCCTAAAAACCCCAAAAATAAAATGTTGAAGTTCAAGTATACTACTTAAAACCCTAATTAGATCACCTAAATGTCTAACAGTCAAACTACATCAAATTTAATTTCTAAAATCAAGGGATAAATCCTACATGAAACTAGGGTTCAATATCTAATCACACAAAAAAGAATGAATTAAAAAACCTAAGGGAAGGTCCTAAAACAATTCTTGCAAGATAAGGTATCAACCAAAAGAAAATAATTGTCCTATTTAAAAGAAAATACCACCAAAAATTCCACATTAAAAATAAAATTTCATTTTTATTTTTCTATTTTTCTACACAAAATTATCTAAACCTAGAAAAAAGAATGAGTAAAAAATCATCATTTATCATTTTTTAATGAATTTTATAAGATGGCAAAAAATATAAAACAAATAAAAATAAAATAGAAGGGAGGGGGGTGGCAATAGTAGAGACAGACAGTTGATTTTATTTGGGCTGAATCAAAGGGGGGGTGCGCATAGCACATTGGACCCAGCTAGCCCAGAATCAGTCACTAAACCAAACGACTGCGTTTGGCTAAGTGATACGCTGCGTTTCGCAAGCTTCAGACTTCCCTCCATTTTGAATTTGAACCAAGGCCGTTGGATTATGAGAATAAGTCAAGGATCTGGACCCATCTGACGGCTGGAGTTCATCTTCTCCAATCAAACCCTAGGGTTTTCAGAAAACCCTAATTTCGAACCAGAACTTCCACTCGATCGTTCTCAATGATGGCTGGGTGAAATCAAGCAATTCCAAAAGCAATCTTGCTCTACCAATTACCCTGAACACAATGATATCAATATTTGGCCATGAAACCTCCTGAATCGCTCTAACAGAAAGCACGAAGGTTGGGGTTCCACCATGATTCTCTGCTATCAACCTTAACCAAACTTCAATCTAATGATATAAATCTGTTCCACATGTTACCCTAGCCATTCTAAACCACATCATGTCCATTAATACACACTAACCAGCTTGCTATCAATCTTGCAAAAAATGGTACCCTGCCACGAAACCTCATGGATCCTTCTCTAATTCTCAGAAAACATTCCTCTAACCTAGCATGTTGATCTTACACCTAAGATTCTAACGGAATGCTCATAATTAAGGACTTCTAGATCAAGATACCAACCTGTTAAGCTTCAATGGTGAGGGGTGTTAGGACTTGATTCAGCACTTGAAACCTTCTCTAAATCTTCCTCCAGTAATGGACACCTTTCTGTTTGCAAGAGTTGAGGTGGATGAAGCTTGTAGAAGAAGGAATTGCACCTTACTTGATCTTGAAGAAATCCAACAATGGCACTTTCTCTCTCACTCTCTCCACTAAACTCAGCAACTTTTCACCAACCTTTTTCTCCTTGTGACTCACTCTTTTTATAATGATGGATGGAAACAACTAGATCATTCTAGAATCATCTAGAAAAGTCTTGGAATCTCATGTGATGATAACTTGAAAATCTCATGCACTATGCATTAAGTCTTGTACAATTGGTGTGAAATTCTCCTTATGTGAGATATTGAAGTGTTATAAGCCATTACAAGCTTTTTCTTTGCCTTGTGTTAAGGTTTCCAAGGGTGACTTCAAATGCAAGTAACAAAATAACAAAGCATCACCCATTTTAAAGCCTCAAATCAAAATTCTATCTAAACCAATGTTCTCAAAATGATGTTTCCAATCAAAATGATATATTGGATGACCTATTTTGGCTTTGTGGATCTCTCAAACCAATTTTCAAACTCAACTTTTCAAACTTATATGCCATTTTTAGTTCATTTTTGACCAATCATGCAACTTCATGCTATGAGCTTTTCCAACAATTTGTGACCTTCTTTCTAGACTTAAAATCACATTTTGAACAACTTTCATGTTTTAAGTTTTTCCATTTGAAGCTTGGAAGTAGGAGTTTTAGGCATTGGCTAAAATGACCTATAACTGACAAATGACCAAAATACCCCTGTCTTGTTCAAACCATAAGTTGAGTTCCACAAATCCTATCAAGGACTTCTACCACTCAAATTAAAGCTAAGAATATGCCCTCCAACATTCATGTTGACCAAGAGATCATAGGAATCATCCTACTAGGGCAAAAGTTGTCTGCAAGTTGGGTGACTTTCAAGGACCCAGATTCACACACCTCAGCTGACCTGTAATTTGTCAAAACCATAACTTGAGCTCTGTAACTCCTATCAAGGACTTCCACCACTAAAATTAAATCTAAGAACAAGCCCTACAACATTCATGTTGTGGGGAAGATGAGATATCAATCACATCTAGAGCTAAAACTGCCTGGAAGATGGGGATCAAATTAGGGTTTTTTCACTGACAATCCTTGGAGACCCTAACTTGAAACTTCTCAAACTCCTCAATCATGATGAGTTGGTCTAGGAATCATCTTTATAACATATACATACATAATTCCATGATCTCATGGCCCTTGGATTAAGTCTCAACCTTCTCCAAATCTCCAGTTATCCTAGGGTTGACCCAGTCAAAACCCTAATTCTACCAATCATGGTTGAATCTTCTGAATTCTTGCCTAATGACCTCTCTGGGCTTCATGATGGCTATCAAGACATCTCATAGGCTTTCTCAAAACCTAAAGTTCATTCTCAAAGTCTCAGAATCATCTGAGGAGCACCCACAACCCTCAAGCTATGAAGCACACAACCCTGGTTCCAATCCACTTCCTCTGAGGATCTCTTGAACTTTCTGATGAAGGTATCCACTCTCAAACACTAGATGGATAAATAATTGTTGGTCAAATTTTGGGGTGCAACAGCTGCCCCTATTCAAACGGCTTGAACCTGACTGGGTGAGAAGCGAACGGCTCTCAACCAATCAAGGTACGAGACGGTTGAATATCGGTAAACCCGAAAATTTTCCAACTACACGAGCACACGGTACTCTGCGGGGAACAAATCTTCGAATATTGCAATGCTAGCTGCACGGCCGCTAGCTGGAGAGATACAGATCTGACATCGCCGCCAGTTGTCCTCGTTAACTTCTTCTGATATTGCCTTCAGACAACCACAACATCCAACATCGCCGCTGGAGAAACTAAAGCACCTGACATCGCCGTCAAGAAACCCATAACTCGGGGAAACAAGCGCCCAACATCGCCGCCGGAGACCTAAACCTGAATCACCAAAATATCCAACATCGCCGCTGGAGAAAATACATCTCTAAACAAAGTACCCCGCATCGCCGCTGGAGAAACCCATCTGACAGAACACCCCGCATCGCCGCTGGAGAAACACATCTGACAGAACACCCCGCATCGCCGCTGGAGAACTAAATCTGTCAAAATACCCCGCATCGCCGCTGGAGAACTAAAGGATCTGCGTCACCTAACATCGCCGTCGGAAGATTGGATCACCTTGACACGCCCAACATCGCCGCTGGAAAACTGAATCTGACATCGCCGTCGGAAACAAACATCCTCTTAGAGACACTCGACATCGCCGTCGTACAAACATCATCTTTACTGGGGATTTAAAGAGTCTGACCTCGCCGTCAAACAACATAATTTGACCTCATCGTCGAATCCAAACGTTCAACCTCGCCGTCGAACAAACATCCAACCTCGCCGCCGGACAACTGATGATCTGACCTCGCCGTCAAATCCAAACATTCAACCTCGCCGTCGAACAAACATCCGACCTCGCCGCCGGACAGATGATGATCTGACCTCGCCGTCAAATCCACACGTTCAACCTCGCCGTCGAACAAACATCCGACCTCGCCGCCGGACAACTGATGATCTGACCTCGCCGTCAAATTCAAACGTTCAACCTCGCCGTCGAACAAACATCCGACCTCGCCGCCGGACAACTGATGATCTGACCTCGCCGTCAAATCCAAACGTTCAACCTCGCCGTCGAACAAACATCCAACCTCGCCGCCGGACAAATGATGATCTGACCTCGCCGTCAAATCCAAACGTTCAACCTCGCCGTCGAACAAACATCCAACCTCGCCGCCGGACAAATGATGATCTGACCTCGCCGCCAAATCCAAACGTTCAACCTCGCCGTCGAACAAACATCTAACCTCGCCGCTGGACAAATGAAACAAAAGGTACACTTGCGTATTTGAAACTACTCCGCTGGGAATGAGAGACTTAACCGAGCACACTCTGATCTGGGGGTCACCCTCAGAACCATAACGAACATCGGAATGCTGCTGCACACTGCCCGCCGTAGAACTTCAACATTAAAGATATATGAAACCCTAGCCCCTGGCCATTTCCGGCTTCAGCTAGAAAAAGTCTTCAAGTATTTCTGAATATGAATGAAACCCTGGCCCCTGGCCACTCCAGATCCGCTGGAGAATCTTCAAGTTCTTCTGAAGATAGATGAAACCCTGCCCGTCGGCGATTCCAGCTTCAGCTAGAAAAGATCTTCAAGTACTTCTGAAGACAAACATCCTTGACCTTCAAGGATGTAAACTTTGCCCGTCGGCAACTCTGCAGGAGGTATCTTCGACTTCAGTCTGAAGAAATGGTCCTTGTCCTTCAAGGATACATGGATCTGCCTTCAGGCAACTCCGCCTCTGCTATAGAGCATTCGTGACTTCAGTCAGGGATATACTTCGGCCTTCAGTCCGAAAAAATGAATCCCAGGTCATTCATGACCTTTGGGGATAACCTTGCCCTCAGGCACCTTCGCTTCAGCTTAGGAAATCTGTGACCTCAGTCAAAGAAATGGTATCCAGAGCCATTCATGACTCCACGGGGATTCAAACACTTTGCCTTCAGGCAAAACTCCGCTTCAGCTGGAGAAACATCTTCGACTTCAGTCAGAAGAAAAATATCATTCACTTGATCGCCATCAATCATCTCCTCAGGACAACTGACTTGGTCTTCAGACCAACACGGATCACTTGAATACAAACCTTGGAACCTTGTCTTCAGCCACACGTTGATTCATCAACAAGGACATCTGAGCTCACAGGAACCTTTTGATACCGCCTTCAGGCGTTTACGCAGTCAATCTTCAGATTAGACAACACTGTTGGAGCAGACATATCACGCTGCTAAGGACTTCAAGAATCATCTTGAACAAACAAATCCGTCAGGCACCCTTAAGAATCATCTTGTACTGATAACCATTCTGGAGATTTTATTCTGCTGGGTGTCCCTGGAATCTTCCTGGGCAACTCTTGCTGGGGACGCTACTGGGGAGCTCACGAATCATCCTGAGCAAACCATTCGGGAACCTGTACTGAGGTCTTAAGAATCATCCTAAGCAAACGGCCCTGCCGAGGAGTTCAAGGGTCGTTTTGAACTGCAGACTTCGCTGGGGATCTCAAAAATCATCTTGAGCGAGCGATTGTGGGGATCACACCGGGGTCTCGGGAATCATCTCAAGAAAGCGACCTTGTTGGGGAGAATATCAGGAATCGTCCTGAGCAACTGGTCTCTTGGTGGAACACCTGTAAGACAAGAATGATAGTAACCTAGATCATGCTTATGATGCATATGCTTCTGCGCTATGCCCCACACGGTGGGAATGATATGCGTTTATGCTAAATGCTGTGCAATCATGCACAATGCTATGCAACGTTAAATGCTATGCAGTGTTAAATGCTATGCAGTCATGCACAATGATGCGATCCCGTCGGCAAAATAAATGTCGAGGGGAAGTTATCCTGTCAAGGAGAAAGAACTGCTCAGATAGAGGAGTCATCCTGCTGAGGAGAACGTGGGCACGCCGATATCAATCAGGCTCTGTCTGGGGAACTGATCTTCTGCGGACTGCTGCAGGGAAAACAATATCAATCGCGAGAATAAACTGCGTGGCCGCCTCGGCTACTCTTCTGGGGAGGATAACTCTGTGGGGAAACAACTTCGGCTGCTCGACACTCCACTGGGGAAAAACCAATCATGATCTGATCACCTTCCAAGGATTCGGCTCTCCTGGGCACCTGCAAACTCGGCTGAGGAAGGAGAAGTAATTCTGCTTCGTCAAAGGGAGTACGGCTCTGGGAGATACAGCATCAGCTGTTCAACATCTGCTAGGGAAAATCCACTCATGGTCCCAACTGCTTCCAAGGATTCTGCTTTTCTGCGAACTCAGTTGGGGAGAGAAATCATTCTACTTCACGGGAGAGTACGACCCTGGTGCGGAATTTCAATTTCGCCGGGGAAGAAAGAATCATCTGCCTTCGGGGGAGAGTACAACTCTGCAGGGGAATACAACATCAGCCGTTCCAATACTCTACTGAGGAAGAGGGAATCGTCCAACTTCAGGAGAGAATACGGCTCTGGTGGGGAATTTCAATTCCGTTGGAGACTCCAGTCTGGCACCATCAGTTACGGCATACTTCGGCATATGAACAGCTTCCTACGAGACCTGCACTTGTGACCCGGTGCTGGGGAGGCACCTACTTCGGCGACTTTACTGGGGAAAGCACGAGCTTCGGCACCCGACCATTTCTACGAAATCTGCACTTGTGACCCGGTGCTGGGGGAGAATCTTGCTTCGGGGGTGCGCTCTGCCCCTCTTCCGGAAGGTGCTACACCTGCAAGAACACAAACAAACAAGACAAGACTCCCTCCTCCAAGGGTCCCATCCAGGTTATTATCTCGCGACAATATTCAGTTAGTCAATTGTTTCAACAATCAATGGGCCTAGGCCCGTAAGTTTATGCATGCGCATTTTATCAAAAAACATCGGCGTTTTCATTCGTAAACAAAACAGATAAATGCTAAACAGGCAAGCAGAATTGCTGAATAATGTGCATTTTATTGATGATGAACCCCTGAATGGGCAAAAATGTTTTACAACAGAGGCAAGCTCCTGGAATGAGGAAGCCGCGCAAAAAAGAAAACATAAATATACATCAGTATATACAAATGTTGGCAATCGAGGCGTAGACGAACACCATGAGTTGATACCTCTAAGACCCACTCGACTTTGATACCTCTCCGACGCTTCAGCTTTGGAAGAGATTGATTCAGATAAACGGCCCTCAGGTCCTCCGAACCACTGAACAATGAAAGTCCACATGCGGAACGCAGTCATTTGCTTATTCCAATCCCTAACTTTTGCGTGAACCGCCCTTTCGGGTTTTCAGTTCACCGGGATACCCTTTTTTGCCGAAGCCGCCCAGTGTAGGTTTTCGACTTCGCGGGTGTACACTTTTTTCAATATATCCCTAATTTTTGCCCGAACCTTTTATTCTGTTTTTGGTTCGACGGGATGCCCCTTTTTTGCCTGGACTCTTTCTTTTTTTTTTGTCCAGCGGGTCTCTTTCAAGCAAAGTATTTTTTAACTGCGTCCGCGTTCACCGGGGATGCGAAATCTTCACCATCCATCGTGGATAACAACAAAGCTCCTCCCGAGAAGACCTTGCTGACGACATACGGCCCTTCGTAATTCGGAGTCCACTTGCCCCGGTGATCGGAGTGTGGCGGAAGAATTTTCTTCAGGACGAGATCACCCGTCTGAAAGCTTCTGGGACGCACCTTCTTATCGTAAGCCTTCTTCATTCGGCTTTGGTACAGACGACCAAATGCGATCGATGCTAACCTCTTCTCGTCCATCAGGCTGAGTTGGTTCAAACGATTCGTAATCCATTCTGCCTCATCGAGTTTTACATCAATCAAAACTCGCAAAGAGGGAATCTCCACTTCTAACGGTAGGACAGCTTCCATACCATACACCAAGGAGAAAGGAGTTGCCCCGGTCGACGTACGCACCGTCGTACGATAACCGTGCAAGGCAAACGGCAGCATCTCGTGCCAATCTTTATACGTCACAACCATCTTCTGAACAATCTTCTTGATGTTCTTGTTGGCCGCTTCAACAGCGCCATTCATCTTCGGCCGGTAAGGAGATGAGTTGTGGTGTTCAATCTTGAAACTCTGGCACAGCTCTTTCATCATATTGTTATTCAAATTCGAACCATTATCAGTAATGATCCGTTCGGGAATTCCATAGCGACAGATGATGTCCCTCTTTATGAACTTAGCTACTACCTGCTTGGTCACATTAGCGTACGAGGCTGCCTCCACCCACTTGGTGAAGTAGTCGATAGCTACCAGAATGAAACGATGACCATTGGATGCAGTGGGCTCGATCTTGCCTATCATGTCGATGCCCCACATGGAGAACGGCCAAGGGGAGGACATGACATTCAATGGGCACGGCGGCACATGAACTTTATCAGCATAAATCTGGCACTTGTGACATTTCCTCGCGAATCTGAAGCAATCCGACTCCATAGTCAGCCAGTAATACCCTGCTCTCAGGATCTTTCTCGTCATGGCATGCCCGCCGGCGTGCGTACCAAATGTGCCCTCATGGACTTCTTCCATGAGCATACTCGCCTCTTTTTCATCCACACATCTGAGTAGCACGAGATCGTGGTTTCTCTTATACAACACTCCGTCAGGATTGAGATAGAAATTTCCAGATAGCCTTCTTAGAGTCTTCTTATCCTGGGTGGACGCACCCACAGGATACTCCTTAGTCATAAGGAAGGTCTGGATGTCGTGGAACCATGGCTTGTCGTCGGTGGCATCCTCGATTGCAAACACAAATGCCGGTCTATCAAGACGCGAAAGTACAATTCTTGGAGCCTCATTCCAATAATTGACTTTATACATGGAAGCCAACATGGCCAAAGCATCGGCCATCTGATTTTCAGCCCTGGGTACATGATGAAGTTCCACTCGATCGAAGAACGGAAGCAGCCTCCTGGCATAATTCATGTACGGCACTAGATTCGCTTGACGAGTTTCCCACTCCCCTTTGATCTGATTGATTACAAGCGCTGAGTCACCATATATGTCTAGATTCTTGATTCTCAAATCAATTGCCTCTTCTAGACCCATGATACATGCTTCATACTCGGCTTCATTGTTGGTAACTGGAAACGTCAGTCTCGCAGTAAAAGGGATGTGGGATCCATGAGGAGTCGTGATGATAGCCCCGATACCACTTCCATAGGAATTAACCGCTCCGTCGAATATCAACTTCCACTGAGATTTCCTATCTGGTCCTTGATCAGGCAATGGCTCATCGCAGTCCTTTGCTTTGAGAAACATAATGTCCTCGTCAGGGAATTCGAACTTCATCGGCTGGTAGTCTTCGATTGGCTGTTCGGCAAGGTAATCAGACAATACGCTCCCCTTAATGGCTTTCTGAGAGACGTACTGAATATCATATTCTGTTAGCACCATTTGCCATCTGGCAATCCTGCCCGAAAGAGCCTGCTTCTCGAAGACGTACTTGATCGGATCCATCTTCGAAATGAGCATAGTGGTGTGGTTGAGCATATACTGTCGTAGACGTCTGGCAGCCCAAGCTAATGCACAACACGTCTTCTCCAGCATCGAGTATCGAGATTCACACTCGGTGAACTTTTTACTCAAATAATAAATGGCATGCTCTTTTCTGCCCGTCTCGTCGTGCTGACCGAGAACACACCCCATACTATTCTCCAGAACCGTCAGGTACATGATTAATGGCCGTCCAGCCACTGGGGGTATCAAGATTGGAGGTTCTTGAAGATACTGCTTTATTTTGTCGAATGCCTTCTGGCAATCCTCATTCCAAGTAATCGCCTGATCTTTCTTTAAAAGCTTGAACATCGGTTCACAAGTGGCCGTGAGCTGAGAGATAAACCTTGCAATGTAGTTTATTCGGCCCAAGAAACCACGAACTTCTTTTTCTGTTTTCGGCGCTGGCATTTCTTGGATAGCTTTTATTTTCGCAGGATCAACTTCAATCCCTCGTTCACTAAGCATAAACCCCAATAACTTTCCGGACCGCACTCCGAAAGTGCACTTGTTAGGATTCAGCCTCAGCCTGAATTTCCTAAGCCTCTCAAAAAGCTTCAATAAGTTGACCAGATGATCTTCCTCCGTTTGGGACTTTGCAATCATGTCATCAACATAGACCTCGATCTCATGATGAATCATATCATGAAACAAAGTTACCATTGCTCGCTGGTAAGTGGCCCCTGCGTTCTTCAGACCGAAGGGCATTACCTTGTAGCAGAATGTTCCCCAGGGGGTGATAAACGTTGTTTTCTCCATGTCCTCCGGTGCCATCTTAATCTGATTGTAACCGGAGAAGCCATCCATGAACGAAAACACGGAAAACTGGGCTGTATTGTCGACCAACACATCGATATGAGGCAACGGGAAATCATCCTTAGGGCTCGCCCTGTTCAAATCCCGATAATCGACGCACATGCGTACTTTACCGTCCTTCTTCGGTACAGGCACTATGTTGGCGACCCACGGAGGGTAAGTGGTAACGGCTAGAAATCCTGCGTCCAACTGCTTCTGGACTTCTTCTTTGATCTTTACAGCCATGTCGGGTCTCGTCCTCCTGAGCTTCTGCTTGACTGGAGGGCAATCCTCTCGCAACGGCAAGCGATGAACCACGATATCCGTGTCAAGTCCGGGCATATCCTCGTATGACCAAGCAAAGACGTCACTATACTCTCGAAGCATCTCGACCAGTCTATGCTTGACATCATTCTGCAGCGCAGCCCCAACTCTGACATTTCTGACGAGCTCCTCAGAACCCAGATTTACAATCTCAATATCTTCCTCGTGAGGCAGAATAACCTTCTCCTCTTGTCTCAACAAGCGGGCCAATTCTTCCGGAAGGTCTCCGTCTTCATCAATCTCATCCTCGGCTTGATAGATCGGGCAATCAAAGTCGTAGTGAGCCGTAGAGGGTCCAGAGTCGATGTCATCTGTTACGTGGATCCTGCAATAACAAGGGTTAAGTTTAAAGCAGGAATATGCAGGTTAGCACGCACCTCGTTGCCATTTTGCTGTTTTTTCGAAATAAACCTAAAATAGGAATAACAGAGAACACAATATTCGATTACGAAGAAAACGCCTTTTATTTATTAACAAAATGCATACACATAATCCAACAAGGCCCTGACAGTAAAACCACTATGCCCCGGGCAGGACATAGGGTTGTACAAAGATTGTAAAAAGCAAATCATTACTCTTCACTTGTCAGCTTGATAATCTCCTTGATGGTCCAATTGTGGAGGCGCTCGCCCGGCTTGCTCGGTTGAATCCAAGCGTCAAGATCGCAATCACTGTCCCCGCTGTCCTCCGACGCAGCGTTGATGCTCTCGAAAATTACTCCCCCCTTGGGGAATAGGATCGGCCCTTTCCCACGAGACGAGCTACCAGAAGAAGATGAAGCTTCAGCTTCCGGAGAATATCCCAATCCAAACTTATCCTGCTTGATTGGTATATCCAAAACATGCCCCCAGCCTGGGGTAGAACCGGCTTCGACAACGGCCCTAGCTTCCTTAAACGAGGAGAGGTTCAACTCTTGCCTCTCTGCGACGACAGGAGCCACCTCTTTCACCCTGACGGTTTCAAATGCCTGACAAAGAGTCTCATGGATCTCACCATCCATTTCGACATATTTAAAGGACGATAGGTGGCTCACCATGATGTCCTCCTCACCACAGACTGTCACTATGCTGCCCCCAACAGCATATTTAAGCTTCTGATGCAGCGTGGATGTCACGGCACCAGCAGAATGGATCCATGGCCGACCTAAGAGGCAACTATAGGCAGGCATGATATCCATGATATAGAAAACCGCATTGAACGTCTCTGGACCAACTTGAATTGGCAGGGTCAACTCTCCGAAGACGTGGCGCTTGGTCCCATCAAAGGCTTTCACGACCAGATCACTGGGCGTGCACAGCAATCCACGGGTATCCAACTTCATCAGTGCTTTTTTCGGAAGCACATTAAGCGAGGAACCCGTATCCACCAGGACATGTGACATAATCATGCCTCTGCACTCTATTGAGACGTGCAAGGCGCTGTTGTGATCTCTTCCCTTAGGAGTCAGCTCCAGATCTGTAAATCCCAGCCCATTACCAGCATTAACATGGGCCACCACCTCCTCGAGTTGATTTACTGATATCTCCTGCGGCACGTATGCAGCATTCAATACCTTCAGTAATGCGTTGCGGTGCGCCTCAGAGCACAGCAACAAGTTAAGAATCGAGATCTTTGACGGAGTCTGGTGAAGATGATCTACAATTTTGTAGTCACTTTTCTTGATTAGTCGCATGAACTCTTCAGCATCTTTAACCAGCAAGTCCTTCTCTGCCTCTGCAGGGACCTCCTCAACAGCTTTACCTTTACCCTTATCCACGGCGTCAGCCCGGACCACTTTCTCTGCTGCAACCTCTGCTGGTGCGAACACTCTACCGCTTCTAGTGATACCACTGACTTCAGTAAGATTCTGCATAGTTGATCCGAATGGCTCTAGCTCTATCTTCTGACCATTACAATAAACTTCGGCGCCATAATGCCATGGAACAGCATTGGTACTCTCGAATGGGATTGGTCCGGCCCTGGTGATGGTGATAGTAGGCGGACGAGGCGCAGAAATAGTAATAGGGTGGCGAGGAATGGTAATGGTAGCAACTTCGTCTGCCTGCTTCAGCACAACTTCCCCTGATGCATTCTCAAAGCTCCGGCTGAATTGCAAAATACCCTCGGACATCAGACTTTGGATACCTTCGA
This sequence comes from Lathyrus sativus, assembly GCA_963859935.3. Classification (NCBI taxonomy): domain Eukaryota; kingdom Viridiplantae; phylum Streptophyta; class Magnoliopsida; order Fabales; family Fabaceae; genus Lathyrus; species Lathyrus sativus. The sequence continues at coordinate 174,992,886 of OZ012741.1, forward strand.
TCAGCTGCTCACATCCGTCAGGAAGCGTAGCACAAGCCATACATAATTCTCCGCATCCAGGAAAGAAGCCCTTCTTTAGCAACTTAGCCTTGACAAAACTCAACGGCGTCTTCAAATCTTTGACATCGGTCAGCAAGTCCGCACTCTCCTCAGCGATAACAGCATTCACTCCGCCCCCCTTATGATGAGGCATTGGATTTTTGGTGACGTTAGGCACGTTGTCAGAAAAGTTGATAACCTTGGCGTCCACCAAATCTTGGAATTTGTGCTTAAAAGCTTTACAATTCTCAATCGTATGGCCAGGTGCCCCAGTATGGAACTCACAAGTAGCACTGGCATCATACCCCGGTGGTGGCGCCCCTGTTAAGGGAGCCAACGTCCTCTTTTGAACTAATTGGAGCTGCAGCAAAGTTTGCAGAAGCTGCGCATATGACATAGGTGGAGTTTCAAAATGACGGTTTGCCATAGGAGCCCGATTCTGATATCTTTTATACCCCTGCTGATTCTGCTGCTGAGGCTGCTGCTGCGGAGCAGCTGGCATGTTTATGCTAGCAATCTGAGACTGAGGGCCCTTGCCCTTTCTCCTAGCATTAGTGACAGCACTGGCATCTCCCTCTCGACGCTTGCCAGTATAGGGTTTCTTGCTACCTCCTCCAGCTGAGGATGATTCGCCCTGAATTTTTCCGATCTTTATACCGTTCTCAACATGCTCGCCCAAAGTGATGAGAGCCGAGAATGTTCCAGACATGCCACTGACCAGCTTTTCATAGTAGATTCCGGGAAGGGTAGCCACGAACATTTGTACCAACTCACGCTCAACCATCGGCGGTTGAACCCGGGCGGCCAATTCACGCCACCGCTGGGCGTATTCCTTGAAGCTTTCATTGTTCCGCTGCGAGAGATTCTGAAGCTGAACTCGGTTGGGGGCCAAGTCGCTATTATATTGATAGTGGAGAACAAACGCTTCTGCAAGCTCTTTCCAGGTGCGCACAGCAGCGGGCTCCAAGCCCATATACCATTCGAGCGATGGCCCAGAAAGACTATCCTGAAAGAAGTGCATCAGCAGCTTCTCATCGTCAGAATAAGCGGACATCTTTCTATAATAAGATCGGAGGTGGACCCGGGGGCAAGTAGTACCCTTATACTTCTCGAAGGTAGGCACCTTGAATTTGTGGGGTACTTTAAAGTCAGCAATCAACCCGAGGTTGGACATGTCAACGCCCAATGTGTTCTGATTTTCTATGCTTCTCATCTTGTCTTCCAGCGCCTTGAACCTGAGTCGAGCCTCGGCGTTCAACTCTGCCTCTATACCTCTCTGAGAGAATATATCATCCTGATGGTCCTCCAGCCACGGTTGAGGCACCATCAAATTTCCTGTACCAGCATTGCCGTTGACCGGCCCCATGTTAACATTGGCTCCCAAACTACCATTGACGGCGCCAGCCGCGTTGAGTTCGAGATTAGTCATCAGATTGCCGTTAGCACTGTCGTTGCCCCCCGCAGCAGGAACAACGTTCTGTGGAGTATCCCCTTGAGGAGGAGTAGGCACGGCCCCTCCGTGAAGTATGCCATTACTGTCAACCCTAGAGATCAGAGGTTGTACCAGAGTACGAAGCTGGTCTTGACCATTCGCGACCACCTGCATCAGCTCCATAAAACGATCCATCCGCTCACGGAGCTCTTGAACATCTGACTGTACCTGGTCCATGATTCTCGTCTGATTAGCGCGAGTCGAGTAGCGGTGGATGAGTCTTTGATCAATCCTGGAGATCGGAAGCAGCGCGGGACCTGAAAAACCTGTTAATAATAAAGGTTAGGAAAAGCAATAAGATATACCCCATGCAAATATGCTTCATGCAGATGCATGCGTGTGTCTGTGTGCGCGGGAGATCTTTCCCCGATCCTAGTGCCTTAGTGACGGTGCTGATAATAATAAGAGGAAGAAGAAATCCGAGCCCAATCATGGAAACATCAATCTCATATATATATGGAAAGGCCTGTCAAGGCAGTACACAGTATCAGCGAGTACAAATCAACAGCATGACCTCAGCCAACAAATCTGGTGATGGTCAGCATACATCAAAGATCAAAAACAACAGGGATATAACTAGTCAAGTATAGCCACGGGCGCGATACTCTGCTAATAACTCCTTTGTCTCTGAACGATCTGGCGAAGTGAGCAACCCCTCGACGAGTAGTTCCCTCTGCCTGATAGTATGCTGAAGCCCCTGAACTGAACTCTCCCAAGCGCCTTCGCCAAAGCAATCTTCCAGCTTCCGCTTCTTAGACTCAAACATCAGCTTGTGCTCCTTCAGGCTAGCAATAGCTTTGTTGAGACGGGCTTCAGCGGAGTACCTGCGGGCAGTCTCTTCATCAAACCTCCGCTCACTGTCCTTCACTTCGGTCTCTAGCTTAGAAATCCGCAGCATCAGCCTGTCTTCTTGCTCCTTCCTAGCAGCCATGGAGGTCTTCCAATGCTGGTCGAACTTAGATATTCTCCGGTATGCTTCCTCCAAATGCGTCTTCTTCGTAGCCAGCACATCATTAGCAGCTCTGAAGTCTTGACCTAAGCGTTCCCGATCAGCAATCTGCTTTGCCAAGTCTGCACTCAGCTGGCTCACCGACTCTGTTTGCTTTTTGAGAGCATGCACGGCTTCGTTCCTCTCACTTCGAAGCTGAGCTAACTCCTTCTCTAATTCTGCATTCGCCCTCTTCAGTTCATCACACTCAGCTAATACCTGGTTGTGCTGATGAATGGACACAGTGGTAGGCTCTCCGACTGGTGGAGGACTCTCTGGTCTGACATGAGGGAATGGCATCCCTATAGCGCTGGCTCTGGCTCTGATCCAATCTGAATAAGGAGGGTAAGCTTGGTTGTCGCTCTTCCCCAACAAAGACTTTCCTCTCGTGCTGATATTGTTCCACGCATACTGGAGCTTGGACAACAACTCCCCTTCTAGAATACCCGTGAGGTACAGAGATTCCCGTACCTCTTCTTCCTTCGGTGGATTCCTCAAAGCATATGCAAACTGACGAACTAGCAATGATGGGTTGTAGTTGATGCAACCCTTCCTACCTATCAGAGGTACGTTAGGAAACCCACTACAACTGAAGATCATCTCGGTGCCTAACCTGCTTCTGTCAATGAACCAAACAATGTCTTCTGCCGACAAGCTCATCAGACGCTCAGGCCACTCAACTGTGGCTGCAGACAAGACAGCAGAACCCCTCTTGGGCAAATGACTATCAAACCACTTGTACAACAACGGTACGCAGCATGAAACATTCTTCCCTCTCCGGTTCTCATTCTTGTAATGCACTGAATGGTACACGTCTCCGATCAGAGTAGGGACTGGATTCCCTGAGGCAAATATATGGAATGCATCAAAGTCTACGAAATCAGGCATGCTGGGAAATAGGATGATGCCATATATGCATAAAGCAAGGATGGCGCTGAAGGCGTCCCAACATTTGTCCTTAGCACACTGCTGAGCCTTAGCTATCAGAAACTGCAGAGAGAACCCTGGGACCTTGTTCCAACTCGTTACCACTAACTCAGAAGCGCTCAAATGGAGTGAGGAAACCAAGCTAGCCAGGTCAGGCTCAGCATCCATGTGGACAAAAGGCATCTGCCTTTTGATAGGCACCCCCAGCATATCAGCATACTCTTCCAATGTCGGCGTGAGAACGAAGTCATGAAAAGTGAAACACCTCAAGGGAGAATCATAAAACTGCAGAAGAGCATGTAACCCATTCAACTCAGACGCAGAAGGTTTGTATACCAGACTAAGCAACTTGCCATAAGACTTCCTGAACCTATCCTTCACAGAATTCCCTGCCAGGGCTATCAAACCAGTCAGCTTCGACACATCGGGGGTCGGGAACTTGTACGCAACAGTCTTCTTGAGAGAAGCCATAACAACAGTAGGAGACGGGAAATCCTGGATCGGGGAAACGGTACCTGCAACACAGACACACGTTAATGGGATGCAGATGAATGCGTAAACTGATGCAAAATGCAGGTATGCAATAATATATCCAGGTGGCTGCTGTGGAGATTCGGTATCAACAGTCACTGATGAGGACGAAACCCCGGTGTAAAACCACTGATCTGATCTGCTGAGAATAACCATCTGATAGGATCGAGATCAAAATTCTGCTCTGACAAGAGTAAGTGCATGATAATAAGGACCCCGGGCGCAAGATCAAGGAACACCTGTTGAAGTCTTCAGACCCCAAATCAAAATCTGCCCTATCAAGAACAAATAGCATCTGCCGATGAGGTCTTCAGACCCCACTCAAAATCTGCTCCATCCAGAACAAACCACTGATGATAATACACTGATCAAAGCCTGCTCCATCAAGAACAGACAAACACCTGATGATAAGATCCTCTGATCAAACCCTCGCTCTGTCAAGAATAGTCAAATCTGCAACTAAGAACTTCGGTACCAACATAACTGATTCACTGTCAAGAAAACCAGGTAGTCTGAAGGTCTAAGTTTCCTGCAATAAACCCAGTCCCACTCACAGGTATGAACCTAGACTGACTCAAGGTACGGTATCCTATGCGTTCATCAGCGTCACAGACTTTCAAAACTGATGATACGATTCCCAGAAGGAGTGGCATCATCAAGTCTTGAAGAGGCCTCACTTAGCTGAATCACAAATGATCGGTCCCCAGAGTCGACAATCCACCAAACCAGCAACCGTCTCAACCCAAAGGGTTGAAAGTGAAGCCAACCGGATGAACCTCGTCTGAGCGTGGATTTCATGAGACACTAGTGCCTGCAAAGCAAGCACGCACCCACTAATTTCCACTCTAAGTCTATGGTGCACTCAAGCCTGGGTCTGGCTTCTCACTCAATCAGAACTCCCATCCCACAACAGCACAAATAATCATATTATACTGGAAATAAAATGCGGGAAATAAAGTGCGAGAAGTAAAAATGCGGTAAATAAACGCAACCCAACAAGCAAACATACAAACGATAGGATTGACTCGCAGGGAACCGTTGGAGTCCCCAGCAGAGTCGCCAGCTGCTGGGGACGGTCCCAGGCAGCTAGGAAGAAAATCCAAGGCGAGACTCGCATAGGGAAACACCTGCCATCCCCAGCAGAGTCGCCAGCTGTCGCTTGCGCGAAAATAAGGTGCCGGCATGACAGGAGAGTCGCCACCTTTCGTTATTTATCCCTCAGAGCGGGAAAGGAAACGATCGGAAAAACCTGACGAATAAGGGTAAGACAAGGTCATCGCAACCATTGTCTGGGTTCGGGAGTCGGTTACGCAAGGGGAAGGTATTAGCACCCCTCACGTCCGTCGTACTCGACGGGATCCTCGCTTGTTTGTTTACTTGGACGGGTTGGTTATAATCTATCTACCTATCAAGGCTGGCTGAAAAAGAAAAGAAAAATGACTCGGCAAAGCATCGCACTTTATGCCTACGTATTCCCGTCTGGAACGAGAAATCAGAGTCAACGTAGTTCGGCTAACTACGGGGAAAGGCAGGGAAGGTTGCTCGCTAGGATATCGCATCCTATGCCTACGTACTTTCATCTGGTATGAAAGATCAGAGCAAACGTAGTTCGGGAAACTACGGGTTATCTCCTGAAAGAAGTGTTTTTTATTGTGTTTGCGATTTCAACCGCACTAGAGACTATGACCTGAGAGTGAATGCGTCGCATGTCACCCAAAGGGTACCATACTAAACATCCAGACTGTGGAAAAGAGGCTCTCCCACAATCCTTTCTCAGATAGCTTAAGGCTCGTAACGTACGAAAGAAATCATTCATGATTACTGTATCTTAAACCGCTTCGAGATGAGAAGAGAACAGGCCCAACTAGGAGGGAGACTATCAAGTCCTACTGTTATCATGCCATGGATTCATCCTATGGTTGAGGTTTGAACAGGGAACTCCTAGAAGTTGTCATGCATAGGTTTCAACCTAAAAGTCTATCATCAAATCCTCATCAGAGGAAATGAGAGTCCTAAGGGATCATGTCAATGATACACCAAAACAGACAAAAGCATCAGCTTTAACAGTAAAATGCATGCAATGCAAGTGAGGGAGGAAATGTGTGTGGGGCTTCAGCCTCCACAAGCTCATCTCAACCTCAAGCCAGTCATGAAATAACAGTAATCATACTGAAATAAACAACATGCTATCCAGCAAAAACAGTAAACTGCAATCATACAGACAAAAGAAATGAAATGCTATCAAGCAAAATAAACACATGGGCAAGGGAGCTGGGCTCTACCGAATACCCGCAAGCAAAGCCAAGCAATAGCAATACAATCAGATGCACTCATGCTCTTAGACTGAACTTATTCTGAATGGGCTTAGTCTAATGCAACAGACAAATCAGACAAAACACACAATACATCAAATAAAACAGAAGAAAGCCTCAGCTCCTCCAGCAGCAACCCAGTCTTCAGACTTCAGAGATCACTTGCTTTCCAGGTATCAAACCTACAGCATGAGTATCAACTCATCTTCTCCCTTGAGCTTCAGCTCCTTTGACCAGCTCCACCTTCAGGCTTTACTATCTCCAGGGATCTTCAGGCATCAACAAAGTCTTCAGACTTCAACAATCTTCAAGGAATCATCCTCTTCAAAGCTTCAGCTTCTATCTTCAATGGCTCAAATGCTCCAGCAAACAAGATTCAGTCAATAAGATGAGGTGGGGGATGTTACAGTACTCACTGACTTCCAAAGGATGCCATTGAGGACTTAACATCAAAGGAAAGGCTCTCTCAAAGTTCTACCTTATAGGGCAAGGTCACTAATCCCTCCAAAGGAGAGAGGTGAATACCCTTAAGGGACTCTGTGTCACAGAGAAGAAAGGAAGTGAACAAGACACTCCTTGTTTATTGAACAAAGTATTCTATCTAGGGCTCTGCCTATGCACCTATGAACCTATAAACAAAACAACAAAAGCTATGCTAAACTCCTCTGCAAGGTCTTCAAAGCTTCCATGATGATCCACAAGGTCTTCAACTCAATCTTCAAAGCTCACACACTCAACAGAGAAAGAAAGAAAACACAACAATACAACTCATGCCTTTAAGCAACACACATACCATCCATACATTCAAAAATCAAGGAAAAATACTAAAATACCATACAAATTCCTAATATGAATTCTAGGGGATCCTATTTAACTACCCTTAAGTCCCATATATTCCCCATAGGCTAACTTGTCCTAAAAACCCCAAAAATAAAATGTTGAAGTTCAAGTATACTACTTAAAACCCTAATTAGAGCACCTAAATGTCTAACAATCAAACTACATCAAATTTAATTTCTAAAATCAAGGGATAAATCCTACATGAAACTAGGGTTCAATATCTAATCACACAAAAAAGAATGAATTAAAAAACCTAAGGGAAGGTCCTAAAACAATTCTTGCAAGATAAGGTATCAACCAAAAGAAAATAATTGTCCTATTTAAAAGAAAATACCACCAAAAATTCCACATTAAAAATAAAATTTCATTTTTATTTTTCTATTTTTCTACACAAAATTATCTAAACCTAGAAAAAAGAATGAGTAAAAAATCATCATTTATCATTTTTTAATGAATTTTATAAGATGGCAAAAAATATAAAACAAATAAAAATAAAATAGAAGGGAGGGGGGTGGCAATAGTAGAGACAGACAGTTGATTTTATTTGGGCTGAATCAAAGGGGGGGTGCGCATAGCACATTGGACCCAGCTAGCCCAGAATCAGTCACTAAACCAAACGACTGTGTTTGGCTAAGTGATACGCTGCGTTTCGCAAGCTTCAGACTTCCCTCCATTTTGAATTTGAACCAAGGCCGTTGGATTATGAGAATAAGTCAAGGATCTGGACCCATCTGACGGCTGGAGTTCATCTTCCCCAATCAAACCCTAGGGTTTTCAGAAAACCCTAATTTCGAACCAGAACTTCCACTCGATCGTTCTCAATGATGGCTGGGTGAAATCAAGCAATTCCAAAAGCAATCTTGCTCTACCAATTACCCTGAACACAATGATATCAATATTTGGCCATGAAACCTCCTGAATCGCTCTAACAGAAAGCACGAAGGTTGGGGTTCCACCATGATTCTCTGCTATCAACCTTAACCAAACTTCAATCTAATGATATAAATCTGTTCCACATGTTACCCTAGCCATTCTAAACCACATCATGTCCATTAATACACACTAACCAGCTTGCTATCAATCTTGCAAAAAATGGTACCCTGCCACGAAACCTCATGGATCCTTCTCTAATTCTCAGAAAACATTCCTCTAACCTAGCATGTTGATCTTACACCTAAGATTCTAACGGAATGCTCATAATTAAGGACTTCTAGATCAAGATACCAACCTGTTAAGCTTCAATGGTGAGGGGTGTTAGGACTTGATTCAGCACTTGAAACCTTCTCTAAATCTTCCTCCAGTAATGGACACCTTTCTGTTTGCAAGAGTTGAGGTGGATGAAGCTTGTAGAAGAAGGAATTGCACCTTACTTGATCTTGAAGAAATCCAACAATGGCACTTTCTCTCTCACTCTCTCCACTAAACTCAGCAACTTTTCACCAACCTTTTTCTCCTTGTGACTCACTCTTTTTATAATGATGGATGGAAACAACTAGATCATTCTAGAATCATCTAGAAAAGTCTTGGAATCTCATGTGATGATAACTTGAAAATCTCATGCACTATGCATTAAGTCTTGTACAATTGGTGTGAAATTCTCCTTATGTGATATATTGAAGTGTTATAAGCCATTACAAGCTTTTTCTTTGCCTTGTGTTAAGGTTTCCAAGGGTGACTTCAAATGCAAGTAACAAAATAACAAAGCATCACCCATTTTAAAGCCTCAAATCAAAATTCTATCTAAACCAATGTTCTCAAAATGATGTTTCCAATCAAAATGATATATTGGATGACCTATTTTGGCTTTGTGGATCTCTCAAACCAATTTTCAAACTCAACTTTTCAAACTTATATGCCATTTTTAGTTCATTTTTGACCAATCATGCAACTTCATGCTATGAGCTTTTCCAACAATTTGTGACCTTCTTTCTAGACTTAAAATCACATTTTGAACAACTTTCATGTTTTAAGTTTTTCCATTTGAAGCTTGGAAGTAGGAGTTTTAGGCATTGGCTAAAATGACCTATAACTGACAAATGACCAAAATACCCCTGTCTTGTTCAAACCATAAGTTGAGTTCCACAAATCCTATCAAGGACTTCTACCACTCAAATTAAAGCTAAGAAGATGCCCTCCAACATTCATGTTGACCAAGAGATTATAGGAATCATCCTACTAGGGCAAAAGTTGTCTGCAAGTTGGGTGACTTTCAAGGACCCAGATTCACACACCTCAGCTGACCTGTAATTTGTCAAAACCATAACTTGAGCTCTGTAACTCCTATAAAGGACTTCCACCACTCAAATTAAAGCTAAGAACAAGCCCTACAACATTCATGTTGTGGGGAAGATGAGATATCAATCACATCTAGAGCTAAAACTGCCTGGAAGATGGGGATCAAATTAGGGTTTTTTCACTGACAATCCTTGGAGACCCTAACTTGAAACTTCTCAAACTCCTCAATCATGATGAGTTGGTCTAGGAATCATCTTTATAACATATCCATACATCATTCCATGATCTCATGGCCCTTGGATTAAGTCTCAACCTTCTCCAAATCTCCAGTTATCCTAGGGTTGACCCAGTCAAAACCCTAATTCTACCAATCATGGTTGAATCTTCTGAATTCTTGCCTAATGACCTCTCTGGGCTTCATGATGGCTATCAAGACATCTCATAGGCTTTCTCAAAACCTAAAGTTCATTCTCAAAGTCTCAGAATCATCTGAGGAGCACCCACAACCCTCAAGCTATGAAGCACACAACCCTGGTTCCAATCCACTTCCTCTGAGGATCTCTTGAACTTTCTGATGAAGGTATCCACTCTCAAACACTAGATGGATAAATAATTGTTGGTCAAATTTTGGGGTGCAACACTCGTTAGGAAAATCAAACCTCATCGATTCGTAGTCCTCAACAGGCTGCTCCGCAAGGTACTCTGACAACACACTACCTTTAATAGCCTTCTGAGAAACATATTGGATGTCATATTCGGTTAACACCATCTGCCATCGGGCAATTCTTCCGGAGAGTGCTTGCTTCTCAAACACGTATTTGATAGGATCCATCTTTGAAATGAGCAGGGTTGTATGATTTAGCATGTATTGCCTCAAACGTTTGGCGGCCCAGGCTAGCGCACAACATGTTTTCTCGAGCATTGAGTATCTGGACTCACAGTCAGTGAACTTCTTACTCAAATAGTAGATCACATGCTCTTTGCGCCCAGTCTCGTCGTGTTGACCGAGAACACAACCCATACTTTCCTCAAGAACTGTCAAATGCATAATCAAAGGTCTCCCGGCCACTGGGGGTATCAAAACAGGAGGTTCCTGCAAGTATTCTTTTATCTTGTCGAACGCCTTTTGACAATTTTCATTCCAGGTTACAGCCTGGTCTTTCTTTAACAGCTTGAATAACGGCTCGCATGTCGCGGTTAGGTGAGATATGAACCGGGCGATATAGTTCAACCTCCCTAAAAATCCACGTACTTCTTTTTCTGTTCTAGGCGTCGGCATTTCTTGTATTGCTTTTATTTTCGCAGGATCAACCTCTATTCCTTTTTCGCTCACGATAAACCCCAGCAGTTTACCCGATCTCACCCCGAAGGTGCACTTGTTAGGGTTCAGTCTCAGCTTGAACTTCTTAAGCCTCTTGAATAATTTCAGCAGATTAACCAAATGCTCCTCCTCCGTCTGGGATTTGGAAATCATATCATCAACATAAACCTCGATCTCTTTAGGCATCATGTCATGAAAGAGAGTCATCATTGCACGCTGATATGTTGCCCCAGCATTCTTCAATCCGAAGGGCATCACTTTGTAACAAAATGCTCCCCAGGGAGTAATGAAAGTAGTCTTCTCCATGTCTTCTGGCGCCATTTTGATCTGGTTATAGCCTGAGAAGCCATCCATGAAGGAGAATACAGAGAATTGAGCAGTGTTATCAACCAGCACATCGATGTGAGGAAGTGGAAAGTCATCTTTCGGGCTCGCTTTATTCAGGTCATGGTAGTCTACGCACATTCTCACTTTACCGTCTTTCTTTGGCACTGGCACAATATTAGCGACCCATGAGGGATATTTTGTAACAGCTAGGAAACCAACATCCCACTGTTTTTGAACTTCCTCCTTAATCTTCACAGCCATGTCCGGTCTAGTTCTTCGGAGCTTCTGCTTAACCGGTGGGCATTCTTCTTTTAAAGGTAGACGGTGAACAACCATATCCGTATCCAATCCCGACATGTCCTCATACGACCAAGCAAAAATATCACTGTACTCTTTGAGCATCACAACCAGCCTTTGCTTAATGTCGCTTTGCAGTGCAGCCCCTATACGGATGTTTTTCTCAACCCCTTCCGACCCCAAATTGATAATCTCGATGACTTCCTCATGAGGCAGAATGATTTTTTCTTCTTGTTTCAATAACCAGGTCAGCTCTTCTGGCACTTCGCCATCTTCGACAATCTCTTCCTCAGCCTGAAATACCGGGTGCTCGAAGTCGAAGTGAGTCATAGGTGGATCATAGATGTCATCTGAAATAGTAATCCTGCAAAGGAAATGGTTAAATGCTTCAAAACGCGTATAAAGCAAATAACCACGTTGCCATTTTATTGTAAAAATAAAAACAGGAAAAACAGGGATCACAACATTTGTATACGAAAAACGCCTTTATTCATGATTAAACAATGTACTGTACATAACCAAATGGCCCTAAGCAAAATCATTGTGCCCCGGGTGGGACACAGGATTATTCAACAATTAAAAAAATAAATCATTATTGTTTAGTTGTCACAGGAACAGTTTCCTGGATAGACCAATTGCAGAGACTTTGTCCTGGCACGCCTGGCTTGATCCATGCGTCCATATCCCAGTCGCTATCTCCTTCTTCAGAATCGGAAACAACATTGATAGTCTCGAAGCTCACCCCGCTTGGTGTGATGGTTATTGGCCCTCTGAACCTGGGTGCTTTTGAAGAGGATGCTGATGATGAAGGATGATATCCAAGCCCGAACCTGTCGTTCTTTACGGGAACTTCCAACACCTGACCCCAGCCCTTGGTCTCGGCTGTCTTCACTAGAGCATGAGCCTCTTTGTACGATGACACTGCCACGTCTGATATCTTGGGTACTGGAGCTTTGTCTTTAATCTTTAGCCCTTCAAATGCTTGACAGGGTGTCTCATGAATCTTGCCGTCGACCTTCACATATCTGAATGAAGACAGATGGCTAACCAGAATATCCTCTTCTCCACAAACAGTGACGACACTATCCCCCACCATATACTTCAACTTTTGGTGCAACGTGGATGTGACTGCTCCGGCAGCATGGATCCATGGGCGTCCCAGGAAACAACTATATGCTGGTTGGATGTCCATTATATAGAATTCAGTTTCAAAAATTTTCGGCCCCACCTGCAATGGTAATGTTATTGATCCGAAAACTAACCTCCTCGTTCCATCGAACGCTCTCACCACTAAGTCACTGGGTGTGCAGAGAATCCCCCTGATATCCAACTTCATCATTGCTTTCTTCAGCAGCACATTCAAGGAAAATCCAGTATCCACCAGCACATGGGACATGACCGTGCCCCTGCATTCAACTGAGATGTGTAGTGCCATATTATGCTCTCTCCCCCTCGGGGTCAAATCAAAATCCGTAAATCCCAATCTATGGCCTGCATTAACATGCGCCATCACCCCTTCTAATTGATTAACCGAAACGTCTTGAGGAACGAATGACGTGTCTAAGATCTTCAGCAAAGCGTTCCGATGGGCCTCGGAACATAACAGCAGTGACAAGGATCGAGATCTTGATGGCGTTTGCTGGAGGTGCTCCACAATTTTGTAATCACTTTTACGGATGAGCCTCATAAACTCTTCCACATCCTTAAGTGATGTTTCCTTTTCCTTCGTCTGCGAGGGGCCACTCTCATCTACCTTGGCTTTCCCCTTTGCCAATCTTTCTGCCTCTACCTCAGGCGATGTGAAGATTCTTCCACTTCTGGTCATACCTCCTGTTCTGACCACATTATCTACAACCCCAACTGGCTGTTTATTTACTTCAATTTTCTCACCATCGCAATAAACCTCCAACCCGTAAGTCCATGGCACTGCTTGGTACTTTTCAAAAGGGATCGGTCCTGCTTTAGTAATAGTGATTGTCTGGCGGGCCCCGTTATTGTTATTGTTTTCCTTAGAATTGTCACTGTAGCAACATCGTTTGGCTTATCACAACAACAATGCCTCTCAGGCTCTTCACCTGAGGTTATATCAAACTGCAATGTTCCTTCGTTCAATCAGAGCCTGAATACCCTGTTTCAACTCATTGCAACCCTTTGGCTGTATCCAACAATCCAAGCAAAATTCATCACAACCCCGGGAATACACCCTCTTTTAACAACCTGCTTTTGATCTCACCCAACGGTGTCTTCAGCTCATTGACATCCGTCACTAGATTCAAATTTTCCTCGGTCAGGATGGCGTTTGCCCCATGATTGGGCATAGGCTGTTGTACTATATTTGGACCTGCCTGTCCAAAGTTAATAGCTTTGCTGTCCAACAAGTCTTGGACTTTATGTTTAAACGCATGACAGCCTTCAATATCATGTTCGGGCACCCCGGAGTGAAACTCACAGTGTTTACCAGCGTCATAGCCAAACGGAGGATTGCCCGTTAAAGGTGCCATGGTCCCTTTTCCTCAACCAACTTTAATCCTAGCAATGTTTGAAGCAGCTCGGCGTACGTGGAAGGAGGCGTTTCAAATACTCTCCTTGGCTTGCCCTCTAGGATTCTGCGTTGGGCGGGGTGTTGCCTTTGTTGTTGCTATTGCTGCGGCTGCTGTTGTTGTGGAAAAGGGATGGTAACACTAGCGACCTGTTGATGCTGAGCATACTGACTTCGTCCTCTTCCCCGGCCCCTGCCGCCAAACACAACACTAGAATCACCTTGCCGTCTACCACCGAATGCTTTTCTTGTACCTCCTGCGGGGGTAGACTCACCTGCGTGGAATCTTCCAACCTTAATACTGTCTTCGACCATCTCACCCATGAGAATCAAATCTGAAAACTGCTTAGCGAAACATTGAACAATTTTCCGTAATATATCCCCGTGAACGTCCCAATGAACATGCCATTCATTTCTCTCTCAGCCAACGGAGGATGTACTCTTGCCGCCATATCGCGCCATCTCTGTGCATACTCTTTAAAGCTTTCCTCTTTCTTCTGCGACAAACCTTGCAATTGAACTCGGTTCGGCGCCAGATCGCTGTTATACTTATAATGCAGGATGAAAGCATCCGCCAATTGCTTCCAGGTTTTGATTTGAGCGGGCTCCAACCCCATGTACCGCTCAAGTGACGGTCCTGACAGGATGTCTTGAAAGAAATGCATAAGCATCCTTTCTTCATCTGAATACGCGGACATCCTTCTGTAATAAGAGCGGACATGCACCTTAGGGCAAGTGTCCCCCTTATATTTGTCGAATGTGGTGTGCTTTGAACTTCAGCGGTACCTTCAGCCCAGGCACCAAGCCCATGGTAGTCATGTCTAGTCCGGTAGAATTATGATTAGCCATACCCTTCATTTGTTCTTCAAGCATTTTAATCCTCTGAGTATTGTCAACGGGTCCTTCAAATCCCATACCTCTTCCAGAAAAGGCGTCCTCTTGACAGTCTTCGCCCCAGTTCACATTTTCATTTCCGTACCCGTTATAACTAGTGTTGCGACCAAACCCTTGCTGATTAGTCATTGGGACCTCGTCCCCCATTACCATAACCCTGCCCGAAACCAGTGTTGACAGGAATCAATCTAGCACCATTTCCACCATAACCCCTGGTGAGCATTACCGAAACTGTCATAGCCGAAACCCTGAGTGGCTTTCCGAATGTCCCCCTGATTGGACGGAAAGGCTGTATTAACTATAATCCTTCATTGCTGGTACGACAGTTCGGTTACGCTCTGAGAGGCGCTCCATTGAGAAGGAGATACATGAATCTCTGTATCTCACATGCTTATTGGACACAACTGTTTTGATCAGATTGAGACATGCATGGGCTAACATCCATAGCAGAGGAAAGCTTTGCTCGGTAAGAGCAATAGCAGAGCCTATGATTCTTATTTGGCTTGGGTCCGCGAAAGAGCTGCTACTTCTTTGATGCCTTATCCTGCTGTGGAACCCCTGTATCTTCCATTGATTGAGGTACCTCCTTCGGAAGAGACTGAGAAGTATAACAAAAGTGGAGCTACCGATCTTAATTGGTCCGCATGTATTCGACATCACATTCCAAGTGTTGGATATAAACCACACTTATAATTTTTTATTTGGAAGGCCATGGATCCATACTACTAGTGCTGTAACTTCAACATTACATCTGAAGATGAAGTTTGTGATTGATGATAAATTGGTAATCATGCATGGGGAGGAGGATTTGATGGTAAGTAACTTGTCTTCATTCCGTTATATAGAGGCTGATGAAAATGCTTTGGAAACTTCTTTCCAAGCACTCGAGATAGCCAATGTTGTCCTGTTCGCTGGTCGATGAATTAGTGGGCAAGAGTAATCCATCTTTCGCATATTTCAAGAGTTGACAATTGAAGGAGGTGTACCCGAAGGTTGGGGAGAGGTGATAAATGTAAAGACAAAGATGGATCGCCATAGGTTGAGTTACAAACCAACTAATGATAGAGCTTCTAGATCTGTCAAAGGTTGTCCGAAGACTATCCAAGAAGTGTTGTCAGCGGAGGTTCCCAGATCAATGCTGTAGAAGATGATAATGAGGACGAAGATTGAGGCAATCTGGTGTTCAAGTGCGATGCAACTTTGAACAATTGGGAAGTAGTAGAGATCCCAGTGTTTTTTCCTTCGTCAAAGTAATTTATTGTCTTTTATTAAGTTGTTTTCAAAAACAATTCCATAGCCATGCCCAAGGCTACTGGATTATTTTGTAGGGCCCCCTTTCTACTTTCAAATGACTATCAATAAATGCATTTTTTAAATTCTTGTTGTTTCATTTACTTGTTTTTTTTGCTTTTACCATTAAAAGAAATTGGCAATCCTTCAAAACTAGAAAAATAACATCTTTCTTTTGCTTTGTCTTTTCACATTTAATAAAATAAGTCCTTCTGAACGTGCAGAATAATCCCAAACCATGCTGAATTCAATGACCTGCTTTCACTCCTAACTTTGATTCACCCATTTATCAAGCCGGAGAGGAGGGTGAGGAAGATTTAGAAGTTCCCACTGAAATGGCAAGGTTGGTTGAGTATGAGTATACGAACTTTAACCGCACAAAGAGCAGGTAGATTTGATTAAGCTTGGCACTGATAAAGAGAAGAAAGAGGTCAAGATTGGTACAAAAATTGGGGTGATGGTCAAGTAGAGATTGGTCAAGCTTCTAGAGGAATATGTTGATGTGTTTGCATGGTCGTATCAAGATATGCCTGATTTAGACACTGATATTGTTCTTCACAAGTTGCCACTTAATCAGAATGCTCATCTGTAAAGCAGAAACTTCAAAGAACTAGACCTGACATGGCATTGAAGATTCGAGATGAGGTTAAGAAACAATTTGATGCAGGTTTTCTAACAGTTGCAAAGTACCCCGAATGAGTAGCCAACATTGTACCAGTACCCAAAAAGGACGGTAAGTCAGAATGTGCGTAGACTATAGGGAGTTTAAACAAAGAAAGCCCAGAGTATGATTTCCCTCTACTGTATATTGATACGCTTGTGGATAATACAGCTCATTTCGCAGTTTTCTCTTTTATGGATGGCTTCTCCGGTTATAATCATATTAAGATGGACCCTGCTGATAGGGAAAAGTCTACATTCATTACTCCTTAAGGAACCTATTGTTATAAAGTTATTCCCTTCGGTCTGAAGAACGCAGGGGCAACATATCAAAGAGAGATGGTCACTCGCTTTCATTATATGATGCATAAAGAGATCGAGGTGTATGTTGACAATATGATTGTCGAGTCCCAAAGTGAGGAAAACCATTTAGATCATTTGCTGAAGCTATTCTGGACGACTCAGGAAATACCAATTGAAACTGAATCCTGCTAAGTTGTACTTTTGGTGTTAGATTTGGGAAGATACTTGGATTTATCCTCAACCAATGAGGAAACGAAGTAGACCTTGATAAAGTCCGAGCCATTCAAAAGATGCCTGCCTCCATAAACTGAAACACCAAGTTAGAGTTTTCTTGGACTCTGAACTAATATCCCCAGATTCATTTCTAATATGACTGCTACCTGTGAGCCAATATTCAAGTTACTCTACAACGGTTAGACTATTGATTGGAATTATGATTTTTAGCAAGCGTTTGAGAAGCTCAAGGGTTATTTGCAAGAGCCTCCTATCTTGATTCCTCCTGTTCTTGGAAGACAACTCTTCATGTATCTGACTGTTCTCGAGAAGTTTATGGGTTGCATACTAGGTCAACACGATGAGAATGGACGAAAAGAACACACCATTTACTATTTGAACAAGAAGTTTACTGATTGTGAAAACTGGTATTCACTTTTGGAGAAGACTTGTTGTTCTTTAGCATGGGCTGTTAAGCGTCTCAGACAATACATGATATGGTCACACTACTTTTTTGATCTCGAAAATGGATCCAATAAAGTATATCTTTGAGAAGCCTGCTCAGGACTGGGAGACTTGCCCGTTGGCATATGTTGTTATCCGAATACGACATCCAATACGTACTCAAAAAGCTAATAAAGGATGTATCTTGTCAAATACTTGCAGATCAACCGGTTGAATATTATGAGCCTTTAAAGTTGACTTTCCTGATGAAGATATTATGTCGGTTTAGAAAGACTGTGAAGAGCTAGGTCCTGATGAAGGTCCCGAGACAGGTTCTCGGTGGAAGACGATGTTTGATGGTTCTTCTAATTATAGTAGGCATGGTATAGGTGTCGTTTTCATGAATCCCAATGGTGGTTATACCCTTTCACACCAAGGTTAGAGTTTGAATGTACAAATAATGTTGCCGAGTACGAAGCATGCATTCTAGGTCTTGAAGCAGCTATTGACCTCCGAATCAAAATTCTTGAAGTGAGTGGAGATTCAACTTTAGTAATTTACCAAGTCAAAGGTGAATGGGAGACACGAGATGAGAAGTTGATCCCATACAGAGCTTACATTGTTGAAATGATTCAATACCTTTGATGAGATCACTTTCAAACATGTCCGAGGACTGAAAATCATATTGTTGATGCTTTAGCCATGTTAGCCTCGATGTGGAAGGTCAGATTTGTTAATGAAGCACCACTCATTCGAATTGAGCACAAGACTGAGCCCGCCTACTTTCAGCTGGTTGAAGAAGAAACTGATGACAAACCATGGTTCCACGACATTAAGAATTATCTGCAAAACCAAGAGTATTTGTCGATGCTACAACTCTTGACAAAAAGAATCTGAGAAGATTATCATCCAAATTATTCCTCAACAATGATGTGTTGTACAAGAGAAACCGGTGCCATGGTTCTACTGAGATGTGTTGATAGGCGCGAAGCAGATATGTTACTTCAAGAAATTCATGAGGGAACGTTTGGAACTCACGCCAATGGATATGCTATGTCTAAGAAAATTTTGAGAGCTGGGTATTTACTGGTTAACCATGGAATCTGATTGCATCCAATATGCCGGAAAAATGCCATAAGTTCCAGATTTATGCTGACAAGGTGCATGTGCCTCCGACACTGTTGAATGTTTATCAACGTCGTGGCCTTTCTCAATGTGGGGCATTGACATGATTGGGGCAATTGAACCTAAAGCTTCCAAAGGGCACCGATTCATTTTAGTTGCCATTTATTACTTCACAAAATGGGTTGAAGCCGCTTCTATGTCAATGTAACCAAGCAAGTGGTTGCACGCTTCATTAAGAAGGAGATTATCCGTCGTTATGGAATTCCAAGCCGAATCATAACAAATAACGGGACTAATTTGAACAATAAAACCATGAAGAAGTTGTGTGAAAGTTTCAAGATTGGGCATCATAATTCTTCTCCTTATCATCCTAAAATGAATGGAGTTGTTGAAGCTGCGAATAAAAACATTAAGAAAATCCTACAAACGATGGTAAAGACTTATAAAGATTGGATACAAAACCTCAGTGAGAATTTTCAACTGTGGCAACCCCTTTTTCATTGCTGTATGGAATTGATGCGGTCCTTCCTACTGAAGTAGAGATACCGCTCCTGAGGGTATTGATGGAAACCAAGCTTGACGAAGCAAAATGGGTCCAAGAGAGATCTGACCAGCTAAATCTTATAGATGAGAAACACATGACGGCAATGAGCCATGGTCAGTTGTACCAGGAACGAATGAAGAGGGCATTTGACAAGAAAGTCCGAATCCGAGAATTCTGAGAAGGAGAGCTCGTACTCAAGAAGATACAAATTTGTTTTGACCTATGGAAAGGATCTAAATGAAATCATTGTTCCCCAGGAAGTCTTAATGTTGTAGAAGCACTTTTAGACCATTTTCAGCAAAATTCCATTGAAGCATAACTGACAACACTCTTGGACTGATCATGTGATCATAAGTGATTTTCAAGATTGTAGAGACCCCTCCCCAGTGACCACCAAGTGCTAAATGTTTATTGATATTGAGGATTCACTCCCCAGTGGAGTCATCTTTGTTCCTCACTGAAGTTACTCTATAAGCTGCCTTAGCTCCGTACTTCCCCGATGAAGTGGATATTTATTTTATCCCCTACAAAGTCTCAATTCATAGGTGACTCCATCCAATGGTATTTTTCTGTCGACAAGGAAATCATATTCATGATGGTCATCCCTCAGGTGAAGTCATGATGTTATATCCCTCGAGTGGAATACCTTTCCCCCCAAAGAAGTTGTTAAAACCTTGAAGCAGGACTATGGTTC